>OU830595.1:112323999-112840161 GCA_917563855.2 Limnephilus lunatus
TGCTCCAGAGCATTTCCCACTGACAGGTTTCACCCTGCCGGCGTTAAACATGACGTGGAGATATGCAGCCGCCCAGTCAACACAACTGGGGGATGTTCGGTATGTAACTCATTGTTAACCAAACTTATTATAATATTGATATTTAGTTTTATTTTATTTATTATTTACTAACTGGGGTACCCGGCTTCGCCAGGACAACATTCGAAAGTGTTCTGGAATGTTCCATCAAGAACATTAGTGAACCATCCAGAACGTTTTCCAGTTTTTTATTCTCACCGAAATACTCCGCTAATCCTTCTAGAACTTTCTAGAGTTTTATCGAACCTTCTAGAACTTTCCTGAAAACTGTTCTTGAAATTTTTAGAAGGCCAAACTTCCAGCCCTTATATCTTAAAAAACATGCCATTTAGGTAAAAACGGGTACCCTCATCCTGGAGGGGGATAGAGATTTACCACACCATATAACTCCCTTGATCATGCCGGGACTCGTTTCTGAGTTTTGCGGTCCGCACGTTTTTTTGGACTTTTATTTATAATATATATTGATTAATTTGCCATAAACATATTATATTATATATTAGATATTACACGAAATTTACTAATAACTAAAAGTAGTCACGCAAAGCTCCATAGAAAGCGCCATAGAATAAAGAAAAACACAAGATATGCCCTGTGGGCGTGTTTGATGATCCAAAAGTCTGACCTTTATTTCCTTAAAATATTATTAAACATGCCCTGTATAATAATGAAATTCAAATGGGATTTTTATTTATATGAATATCTGACAAGAGTCCAAGCTGCTCCCGTCTGGAGCCAGTGAGAATACGGTATCCCCAATTGGGATATGTTGTGAGGCTGAAGTTAGTAAGGAAGGGAAGGAGATGGGAAAGAGGAAGGTAGGGAAATGGTGGAACTGGTTTTTCAGATCTGGTCACCAAACACGGCTAAAGCCATTTTAAGCGATGTTTCAATTCTGAATAGTGGTTTGGGCGATACTGAGAGTATCTTCCGCTCTGGAACGTACCGCAAATATAGTATATATTTTTTTAAATTAATTAATCGTGAAAAAACACAAATTAATCAATTAAAATTTATTTGCCCACGCCGGGTTTCGATCCCGCAACCTTGGGATTGCGAGTCAAGAGCCTTACCGCTATACATTTATATTTATATCGTATACATTTTTAAGTAAACCATAGACAAAATGTGAGAAAAAAATTACTAAAAATTCTTCCTCAATACAGGTTCGCCTAGTGAGGCAGGCTATGCACAATTTGAAACCTATATATATACAAATTTGGGTTCCGTTTGTTTGCGTTCGCTAATCTCGGAAAGTAATCGATTGGTTGACTCAATTTTTTTACAGAATATTGCATTTTAGCAGAAGAGTGTTTCCATATACTTTTTATTTAGAAGTTCAGAAGGAAAAGGAAAATTTTAAATTGACTCATAATTTGTCATAGTAAACAACGGAATGACAGTTCTAGACAGTGTTGCCATTTTATTAACTTTATCAAAAGTTACAAAAATTTATGATTTCTACAATCTTAATATGTAAAACAATGTCGGTTTAGTTACACTATTTATAACTCGAGAACGGCTGGGCCGATTTTGATTATCTTTGATTTATTGGATTTGTCTCCGCTCCGGATAACCTAATAACTATTAAAACATTACAAAAATTAACGAAACATATAGTTATTAAGAAAAATATTTTCCCCATACATTTTGTATCGAACGAATTTTTATATTTGAAAGAGCTGCGGGCACTTTGTGATGAGTGCCTATAATATTGAACTGTGCGTGAATTCCAAAAATTCAGAAATGTCAATGCGCTTATTGTTTTGCATTTGTTCTTAATTATGTAATGCTGCCCCTCTTTCTTACACACTCAGTATCAAAGCCAAGGCTGTTGCCAGGGGGGGGATCGAGGGGGTTTAATCCCCCCCCGAAATTGACTGTACGGTGCGCTGAAGATTTTTAAATTTCAACTTCTTACCTTTTTTTAACAGTTGAGAATACAACAGGAAAGTACTTCGCTAATGCAATTTTATCTGAATTAAAATCTTTGGGTGTAGAATGCGAATATGTAATCGGACAAGGATATGATGGAACTTCTTCGATGAAAGGAAGTTTTAAAGGTGTGCAGGCAGTTATTTGTAAGTTACACCCGGAAGCCTTACACGTTTATTGCAGCTCATTGCAGTTGAATTTGGCTCTATTCTTGCCAGGTTCAGCCTATTCGAAATTCTATTGGTACTGAAACATCGATTGGAAACTTTATCATGTCCTCGGCAAAACGAACTGTTATGTGCTTCGAAGAAAATATTGAAAAAAAAATCCCTGAATCACAACGGAAAACCCTTACCTCAAATTGCGAGATCCGTTGAAAATCATGATGTGTTGATAAGATTCAAGAAAATCTATAAAGTTATTGTTGATTCACTCGGAGACTTAAACAGTGACATGAATTCTGAAACACCATCAAAGGCTTATTCTTTTCTGAGATCAGTAATTTCAAGTAATTTTGCTATAAGCTTATGTTGCTTAGCCGCTGAAGCGATCACGCGAAATAAATAAATTTGCCTCGATTGCTCGCGATTTCCCAGAATTTCATTTTTTAAATTTATCGCCAACATTAAAAAAATCATAACTTCGAATTCTAACAAAGAAACATACAAACTTATTACAGTGCTATATAGTCAATGAATTGACCTGTATTTTACCGTTTATCTCTTATTTGTAGATTTATAAAAAAAATCTTAACTTATAATCGCGGAATCCTGCGTGTTTTTTGCTTGAAACTGCCGTGAGGGATACTTATTCGAATCAACATAAATATAATATTTTCGATTTCTGTATATTTTCCGTGGTAAACTTGATAATGAAAGGTGCATTCAAATCTATGGAAAAAAGGACTTAATTTTATCCGATTACAGCAGATCAAAAATTTTGCGGGAAAAAATATATAAAAATTAATTTTAACATCATTGTTTCCATACACAAAATATAATCCATACAACTGTATTCAAAATACTTCAATCTCCCCTATGCTATTAAGCAGCTGCTTAACATCAATATGTCGATTTAATTATAAAAAATATTGAAAATACCGATTCCAAAGTTGCTGAACTTTACAAGAACGCTCAGAATTTGCTCAGAACTGTCTGTAAACGAGGAAATCAAAATATCGTCAGCCAAAAGCACAGGGCAAACTACAACACAAATGATCCTGAAACTTATTTTTGAGTTACTGTCATGATTTTACTTTTGGATGATTCGATTGATCAGTTTCATTCTAGATTCCAAAATCATAGATCCACATTATCATCTCTCAACATTTTAATTCCGTCTGTGTGTTGCAAAAACCAACTTAATTATCAAGAATACTACTTTGAGCTCTATATAAAATATTTGGAATGGGAGAAAAGCTGAATTAGAAATGTGGAGGATAAAATGGGTGAAATAATCTGAATTACATCGACCAACATGTGCTCTTGCAGCTCTCGGAGAATGCAACCAGGCGTTATTTCTAAAAATTTACAAATTTTTTAAAATCTTGGTGACACAGCCTGTTTCATCATGTACCCTTGAAAGGACTTTTTCTTCTCTGAAACGCCTCAAAACTTATTTAAGAAATTCCACAGGCCAGGAAAGACAACGCAGAATTGACATTTACACCGACGAGGTAATTAATTTGTTCGTTGCAAAGAAAAGACTAAGTAAATTTAATTTTGTAATTATAAAATAAAAATATGTGATAAGATAACATAACACCATTTAATTTCTTTTATAGACAAATATTTTAAAAAACTTGATGTATTTCCAGTGGCGGACAAAGCCCGTAGGGGGGCCCGGGGCGCCAAAGCCGAATGAGCCACCCCCCACCCCTTCCCCCTTGGTTTAATTATTATTTATTTTTTGTTTTTGGATAGTTGACAGCAAATCTGAGATTACACAATAGTAAGATAGTTAATTATGCCAATTATGAACCTTCCACTGATGATAGCGAATGAATGATAAAGTGTGACATTGTAAGGGTGTTTTCTTAATCATTTTTTTGGTTACAATATATGAAAGGCAGGGGGAGGAGGAACATAGAATTAGGATTCAGAGGCAAAGGACGGGAATAAATAGGGATTAAAATTTTTGGTTTGAGTCAAGTTGCTTAGTGAGTTTTCGTTATAAGTAACGTAAAGTCGAATTAAAAATGTCAATTTGGTAATAATTTAAGTTGAATGAGTGTGTGGATCTGTAGATAAATGAGTTCTGTTTGGAGTTGGTCTTACAAAGAGGGAGATTAAAGGTAAGCGACTGTCTGCTGTTGCGATTTGGAACATGGAATGATAGGCGTTGAAGAAGATCAGGACTATCAATTAAGTTATGCGTAATTTTAAATAACATTACCGAATCTGCTATTTTTCTTCGGCAAGTTAACGTCTGTATATTGAAGAACTTTGCACAGTCTTCATTACTAACATGAGGTCGTAGAGAGCGGAAGTTAAGGTACCTTAAGGATCTATTTTGAACACTTTCAATTCTATTTTTGTTTATTGCATAGCCTGAAAGGATACTACGAACGTATGAGAAGTAAAGTATTTTGAAAGTAATAAGACCTTTGAATTGTTTACAGGAACTGGTTATGAAACCAAGCATAGAAGATGCATTAGTGACTATGTGGTCGATATGTTTATTGAAATTCAGTTTACTATCAAGTATATTCCCAAGGTCCTTAATTTCTGATTTTATGGATAATGTTTGATAGTTAATTGAGTATTCGTGGATAAATATGTTTTTATTTCTAGTGAAGTGCACGACGAACCACTTAGATATATTTATTTCCAGACAATGGGCATTACAATACGTGTCTAAACATTGCTAATCATCTTGCAGCTTCTGACAGTTAAGAAGTTAATGTAATTTTACAAGCTTTTTATTCAGTTCACATGGACCTCTGGTTTTGAGGGGCCTCTGAACGCCTCCATGTTTTCTTGATCAAATCCCAAACAAGGCTTTAAGGCACCAGGACACTGTAAAAAAAATCATTTTCTGAAAGATGCCTTTGTTAATAATGCAAACACTAAATGTTTTAAGGAAATTCGTAAAATTGACGGAGATACAGCACTTTATATGAAACCGAAACAGTTTGTGTGTTGAATTATCCCTCAAAACTTCGAACGCGGTTTTCTCGAAACTACGTTTTTCAACCAGTTGACAACATATTAGAAAAACTAATATCTATATAGTTCTGATTTGCATACACCAAGTCTTAAACTGTTCGAAAATGCAATTAGAGGGACCCATTCTATTTTTTATGAACGATGAAAATTTTCTATAAAAAATCGAAAATAAAATTCGCTGGTCCGCCATTTTTTTCTTTTTTTTAGACATCAAAATTCCCTTTCGTGGTGCCAAAGACACTGGATTTTCGAACAGTATAAGACTTGGTGCATGCAAATCGGATATATAGTTTAATATATTGTCAACCAGGTTGAAAAACATGTTTAAAAATTACTTCAAAATCGCGTTCAAAGTTTTGCTGAAGGATAATTGTTTACAAACTGTTTCAAACGGTTTCACATAAAATGTTGTATCTCCGTCAATTCTACGAATTTCATTTGGTGAGAGCATCCTTAAGAAGTGCATCTTTCAGAAAATGAAATTATAAAATGATTAAAAAAATTTACCTGGTGCGTTAAAGCCTTGTTTAAGATTTGATCAAGGGAACATGGACGTGTTTGGGGGGCCCCCCAGGACCAGGGACCCGGGGCAGGCCACCCCCTCCGTCCCCCCCCCTTAGTCCGCCACCGCGTATTTCTATAAACACTGTTCCACCAAACAATACCCCCCCCCCGAAATTTTTCTCTCGCTACGGCCTTGTCAATAGCCGAAAATGAGACAAGACAAGACGTATGTCTACAACAGTCCATAGGAAAGATACAATAATTATAATAAAAATCCCTTACACGTATAAAGAAAATGAAAAGCAATTGTTTTTACATTAGCTCACACATGAGGCCCCGAAGAAAATTATTTTCCTCAGGACTTATGTCATCTTAAGGGATGCTGTGTGGATGGGTCTTTTTAAAGAAGGGAAGGATAGGAAGTTCTGGGAAGGAAAAGGGTATGAGGAGTGGGTAGGGAGTCCAGCTGGAAAGGTCAAAAGACCTTCCTCAATCAGTCTCTCTCGATCCGGCCCGCCACGCAGCGGGTGGGACCCGGACAAACGTCACCCCATGAACCCGGGCACCCCTGCTAAATCACCAAACGTAGCAAACCACTTGGGGTGACCTATGGGTGACGTATGACAGAGGTGTCGGTTATCCAATAAATGGTTCCCGGGGCGGCGGCACCCATACCCGCCTCCCAAATTCCCGTAAGTAAGTGGAAAAATAAGAAACTCACAAAAAATATAAATTCGTACACAATGCCATCTCTGATACTGACAAAAACAAAACACGGACAGTTGCGCATTGATGATTGCTTCATTGTGTAATTTTAACTTTATAAAAAAAAAACTGAATTTAATTAAACAGTTATTAATTCTGAGGCGGTACGAAGTTCGTTAGGACAGCTAGTTAGGAATAAAAAGAATTTAATCGGATTTAAAAATAGAATCATATCTACGGTGCTCCAGATTTCATGTCCGGGTTGAATCTTTCCCAAATGAAAGACTAAACCCTTCCACACACTTTTCCACAAATGAATATCTAGTAAATTAACGCAATGTAATTGCACTATATAAGAATAAAACAATACAAGAACAATACGTCAATCCACCAGAAACATAATGGGAAAATATTTCACCGACTCCAGATATTTTCATATCAGAGGGTTCGGCTCTGATGAAATCCTAACTGGTCCGATAAATCCTACTGATCCCTCAATATAAATATTTAAAAAATCTTTCGTAATCCTACATGTATTTAAAATGACCGACTTTTGCATTTTTATGTACAAATTTTTTGACAAATCTAATACGCCTAAATTTTGAATGAGAGAGCTAGGTATAATGCCAGTAGCCGAAATAACAAATGGTAATATTTTTATAGTCTGAGAATGCCAAATTCTTTTAATTTCATTTCCTAAATCTGTATATTTTCTTATTTTTTCAGAAACAGTTTTCTGAATATTACAAGAATTTGGTATAGCGACATCAATGATATAAGTTATTTTCTTAATTTTGTCATGTAAAACTATATCGGGTCTATTATGACTAATTGTTCTGTCTGTCAGAATAGTTTTATCATAATAAATTTTATAAAATTCATTTTCTAAAAATGAATTTGGTTCATATTCATAATATGGTACATTACGGCAGTCAATCAAGTTATGTTTAATTACCAAACTTTGGTGAATTATTTTAAAAACTTGATTGTGCCTAAATGTATACTCGGACGGCGCTAATACAGAACATCCCGATATAATATGTTCCATAGTTTCCGGAAAAGCCAAACATTTTCTACATAAATCATCAATTTGATTTGCATCTTTGATGATATGCTTCCTATAATTTTTAGTATTAATGACTCTATCTTGTATGGCAAGCATAAAGCCTTCTATTTCTGCGCTCAACTCTCCAATACTCAACCATTTGTTTGACGAAAATTTGTCAACATATGTTTGGTTGAGATAATTGAAGTGTTTTGCGTGAAGAATTTTATTTGACCAGGAATCTAATAATTCCTGGATGGTATTTATAAGAATGCTGGCATTCTCGTCGTATAAATTTAATGGTGAAATATTTCTATCTGCCTTGCATATTATTTTGTGCATTTCTGAACTATCAGCTTTCCTATGGAAAAAATTTCTTAGCATTTCTACCTGATTATGTTTTAAAGATGTTATTTTGACTATACCTCTACCTCCTAAATTTCTGGGTAAATTAATACGTTCTATAGCTGAATTTGGATGATGGCAATGAAATTTAGTTAATGTAGTTCTAATTAATCGTTCTAAGCTATCTAAATCTGTATTAGACCATTTAATTATGCCAAATGAGTAAGTTAATAGAGGTATTGCCCAAGTATTTATCGCCTTTACTAAATTTTATTAAAAAAAAAAAAAAAAAATTATATTACTATTTTCACTCATTTGTTTTCTCTATGGGTTTTAAAATGACTCATAATTGTACTGAATGTCAGTTCGTAACTTTACAAAACCTACAAAAAAAATAAGGTTAACAAATCGGACAAATTTTCAAACTGTCAAAAAAGTGTTACTGAAACCAGTTGATTGATGTGTAAGTTTTTCAAAGTTGATTGCTGTTCGTGGGATGCCTCATGCCATGTGGATTGTGTTATGGAAAATAGAATCCAAACGACTACTATTCATTAGGCTCAATCAAAAGAAACTTAGCTCAGAAGAATATATACATATGAAATAATGGTGATGTAAGCAATTTTAAGCGCCCTTGAGGTGATCTTTCACAAGAACGGCGCTCTACAAATTGTCCAATTATTATTATTATTATAGGGAAGTTGACCATTTTGCCGGCAACATATAGTGGTAGTCTCTGTAATATGCACGAATATGCGCAGGGCGCTCTTACATATGTGCGGAAATATGGTTGTCCTGATCTTTTCATTACATTTACGTGTAATCCAACATGGGAAGAAATAAAAGAGTAACTTCTTCCAGGACAGTCTCCAATTGATCGCCACGACATAACAGCACGTGTTGTCAAACAAAAGCTAAACACGTTGATTAATTTAATCACTTCACTAAACATTTTCGGAGAAACACAATGCTGGATGGCAAAATGACTCTGTGGTGTGGCAAAAAAGGGATTGCCACACGCTTACATTTTAATATGGCTTACATACAACATAGTAAATACACATTCCTCTATAACTACGGTTTTACCTTTATTATGCAAAACTAATAAACTTATTTTTCGTACAACTTTTTCAGTTTATTGTGTTATATACGACATGCTTATAATTATACTCCTGAATAACTAGATCTATAATAACTGTTTCTATAATAACGTGATATTGTAAAAGCCTTCAAGGTGTGAATATAAATTATAAAAATTAAAACTTTTATGAATTTTTTTCTTTCTTTTTTTTCCTTATATTCTACAGCATAGTCACAGCAGATATTAAATTAAGCAATGTGTCTTCTTGGTTAATGCACAGTTGCTAGACAATTTTTAGTAACTGCTCTAATAAGTAAAATCAGACAAAGCCACAGCCAAGCGTGGCCGGGTTCAGCTAGTATAGAATATTATACTACTTCTATATAACCGTTTTCATATACTTATTTATTGTTTTTTCTATTAAATACTGCTCAATGACATCAATTATTGTAACATTATTCTTAAAAAAATATTATTGTTTAACTTATAAACATCAACTTACTAAAGAATTATTAACATATGTTGTTAACTTTGTAACTGAATGTTATTGTCATTCAAACATGTAAACACATTATTACTGCGTAAAATGAAAGGAAGAAAATAAAAAAAAGTAAAAAGGGAAAATATATTCAAAATGTAACTCATACACGACTATGTAGTAACTGATATTATATTATATACTCATAATATTTTTGGATGAAATACATAATTTAAAAAAAAAAACCGCGCCGGCCGTTAGGGCCATCTATAAATTATGTCAAAACTCAGAGAGGGGAGTAGAGAAGTCTGACAAGGGTATGGGTTGTCATCAGCTCTGTGAAGTCACATGTAAAAACTTAAATTATCAAAATGCAAACCTTTTTTAGATGTAAAATGGCAAAATATGTAACGACACACTAGGGGGGGGAGGGTGTCTCACAAATGTTACGATGTGTGACAGCGTCGTGAGGAGGGGGGGGAGGGGATCAAAAACTCATGAAATGAAGTGATTTCAGTGGCGTCATTGTTTTTTAATTAAATTAGCGTGGAAATCATTTCTAGTGTGTGCGCAAATAAGTTTGAAATTAATTGTCTTTGTTTTAGCACATATAATTTAAGTGAAATGATTTTATTTCATTTCCACATTCTAGAGTTGAAGATACTCTCAGTATCACCTTGTTAAAAGTATCACTTCATTCGAATCTAAAAGTTTGCTCATAATTAAGTAGGTAGGTATTTAAGTACCTACTTACAAATCTTACTTTGATTTCTGAGGAAATTTTGGTTAAGGGAAAAATGGAAACACACTTTTTTGGACGCGAGGTCTACTAACTGTTGACTGAACTACTAGTAGTAGGTTAGGTTAGGTTGACCACGCCAAACCGCAATCAGAATCATTATCCATGAATGTAAGCACTGACTACCTACCCGTATTATGGGCGAAAACAAGGATGAACTTCCACTAAATGGATATAGTTTTAAACCGCTACATGTTTTTGAAAATGAAAAATACCTATATTTTGAATTTTATCGTTAATTATTTTTAGTGTGTTATGCCGTGTAATACTACCTCCTTATTTAGTCAACGTTTTGGACAGCGTTACGGTGTCCATCATAACACATCTGTCCTGATAATGTACACTGTAACACTATCCGAAACATTGGCTAAAGAAGGAGATGGCGGAACATGGCAAAACACCCCAAAAATCAATAATGAAAATGTTAAATCGTATCTGATATAATATTTATTTTTACATAGTACTCACCGCATCCCAAATAATAAAGAATTGTCTGAAATTAAAGGCTACTTTGTAATACGACTCCTGAAACTGAAGTTAAAGCAAGTCACGCACAGCTATTAAAGATAAAAGATCATCGCACGCCAAATAACGCTCTCCATACAATCCCATCTGACCTGTCACACCTAAGAGGTTTTAAGCAGAAACAGATTGATTATTTACTGCCCAAAAAAAAAATTATGCTTTAGTATTGTCAAAAGAGATTAATGAAAATCTTTGTAACATCCAAGCTGAAAGCTGAAGAAAAAACCTAGGATCATTCTAAAAGGACTTCATGAAGATATTCACGAAGACGATATTGTACCGAACCTAATTGCACAAAACCCAGACCTGGAGGAAATGTTTAAAATGAATCCGGGCTTAGACTCCCTAAAAATGTTGAACACATTTTAACAAAACAAAAAACGACTTAAAAAAATGCACTAAAAAGTAAAAAAATAATTTCGTACGATTGTTATTTTTGGAGTTGGTGTCAGAATGGAATGCTGTGGAAATCACAACTCTCAACAATGTACTAACAAGAACTCTTATCCTATATGTAATAATTGTTCATTTCAAAACAAAAACTACAAACTAAGTTATGACACTAACCACAATGCATCCAGCATTAAATGTCTATATCGTGCTAAAATGCTTTGAATAGCTTAAGTCAAAATCGATTTTTCATAAAGTAAGTAGAAGTATGATACATAAGTACCTATTTCACGTACTAATTACTCTATTATATATTTACACTGCATACATTATTTTAAAATACAAACTTAAATAAATATTATTGCTACATACATTAAATTCACCTTATTGTTATTTACGAAAATATTGGACCATGTCAAATAAAACTGTTACAGGTCATTCTATCAATAATGTTTTCACTAACTATAAATCTGAGAAAATTGTGTATTTTATATTGAGAGTTTTGTTAATACCTTTTCTTTCTGTAGTAAATATGTTTAACTCGACCGACGCCATACATTTTTTCAATACAATTACATCTCAACAATACGATAATGTCAAAATCAATATTTTATTAATGTATACTCTGAAAATACTTCCATGTCTGACTCATTATTTGAAGATATAGATTCATCTTTCAAGATTTCGGAAGATATTTGTTTATCTAGTGTGGAATTTAATAAAACACTATTAGAAATGGATCCCCTTAAATCTTTAACAATCCTTCACTTAATATTCGTAGAGTCTCTAAAAATTTTGATCATTTTACACTTGCATTAAATGAACTCGCTCATAAACCTGATTGTATTGTGTTATCGGAAGCCAGAATTAGCGGCTACTCAAGTACCTATAATTTACCTGGATACAAATACTTTGATACAAATTACAAAATAAATCAAAACAGTGGAATCATTGTTTTTGTAAAATGTACTCATGACAATATTTCAGTTAATGAAATACACATCGATCTTGTAAATTGTCTTCACATTCAAATTATTATAAAAAACAAGTTTTATGATATAATTGCATTAGATATAACACATAATAGAACATTAGTAATTTCACCGAGAAACTGAAATCTATTATAAATAATAATATGTTCTCAAAATGCGTTTATTGTGGGGGATATTAATATCGATATATCTAATCAATTTGAAAACAATATAAACAAAGAAAAAACTGAATATATCAACACATTAACGGAACTAAATTTTAAACCATGTGTAAAAAAATATACAAGAGAATGTCTTAGACAAAGGCCATCATGCATTGATCATATCTGGTGTAATACTAATGAAACCGAAAAAATAAAATCAATTATATGGAAAAATAATATTACTGATCATCACACATGCATTATAGCCTTTAAAACTGACAAAATAGATTAAATAATTACTCCCACAATAATTTTCAAAAACTAGTATTTATTACGAAAAATTACAACAAATCCTTACGATTGAAAATTGGGAAACTGTTCTATCCTCTAATAACACCATTTTATGCTCCCTGAATTTTGAATCAATCTTAAATAAGCATATCAAATCTTCCTCTACCATTATAAATTACTATACAAAAACTAAATTCAAAAAATGAAAACCGTGGATCACTCAAGGAATCATAATCTCAATTAGACATAAAGAAAAAAATTATAAAGAACGCAAAAAGTTTCCAGAAAACTATAAACTATACGAATATTTCAAAAAACTTAGAAATAAACAATGTTACATTATCTGGAAAACCAAAGAAGATTATTATAAAGAAAAAATCAATATTGCCGGCAACAATAATAAAAAGGTGTGGCTAACTATCAATGAAATTATCAATAAAAAACCAAAAAAATCAAACATAAACAAAATCACAGATATTGATAACAAAATTTACGATGTAAACACGGATCCAATGAAATGCGCAAATTTTTTAACAATTATTTTGAAACTGTTGGTGAAAAATTAGCATTTAAAATTAAAAACATCGAAGAAAATGAATTATATAGATCGCCTTCAAATCCTTGTAACACTTTAACACAATTCCAACAAACTAATTTTGATGACATTAAACATACTATTAATTAATTAAAAGGTAATTCTTCCCCCGGTTATGACGATATTTCAGTAGAAACATTTAAAAAAATTCTAATTCACTTTGCAAACCATTGGCACACATCATAAATACAAGTTTTGAAAATGGAAACTTTCCATTAAATTACAAAAAACTATTATTACTCCTATTTTTAAATCTGTTGACCCTATTCTTAGTAATTATTATATACCAATTTCTCTAACCTCAACGTTGCTTGGTAATAATAATGCTGCCCGCACACGCCGGTCTAATTTTATCTTTTTACCACAAAACTACCCCTAAAAGTTGGAATTTCTTAAAAAGTTATTTATCTTTTTTACTTATACAATCATGTAGAATCACTTCCCGAAGTTAATGCACTTTACCCCCGGACACCCTGTATAACTTATTACAATCTCTCATTTTTATAAATACTTTATTTCTCAACTCAACTTGTAATATCAGATATCCTTTTTCATTATTCATCTTTATGCTTCCTTTTTTTATCTGCTCCTCTTTATTCTGTTACATTCCTTGTATTATATGTTTTATACATATATATATAAATAAATATACATATTATATGATATATACGATTTTTTTGGTGTACTGTTAATTATCTATTCTTAGTTTTATATATATAAAAAATATGTGTTATTATACCATTACTAATTTCGTTACATTCGTTTTCTCCGCCTTTTTTGTCACGAGCTTTGCTCTTTAAAAAGGTGTAAACGTAATAAATAATGTATTCTTGAAATAAAAACTTTATAATGTATATAATCATGTAAAATGTGAAAATAAATATATTTGAAAAAAAAAAAAATAACCATAGACAATACAGATTATGCAAAAGTTATGCAACCCCTCTCTGCATAAACAGGAGAGGGGGCATTTTAATTTCGGAGCTGCCTTAATGGGCGGATGTCAGCTGCCAAATTGACAGATTCTAAAAAGAAATGGCATTTCGTGGTAGCTCTCTAATTCATCTGACCCCCTCTCCTACCATATGAAGAATTATTTGATAGCGTCGTAAGCAACAGATATCTGCTCGCGTTTTTATAGCTGTGTGGGTCACCTACATTAAACTCCGTTAAGTCAAGTCAGTGTTGGGCCATTTAGTGGTGTTTCATGTTGAAACAAATGTACGTATTTTATTACTTTATAAATAAATTTCTATTCACTTTGGCATAAATCATTATAAAAAAAACAATAATTTGTTCATTTCCAATGCCATAAGTGTAAGTTCTTAAATGACGGGTTTAATATGCTATCATTTTGATAAATATTCTTTCACACAAAAGACTAGAAGATGGGGAACACTTGTATTTCTTTTTTTAAACATATACCTACTTGGGACCGTTACAAAGAGATTTGTGTACAAAAATTCATATAAAGTGATCGGACGGCAATGCTTTTCCCGTCATTCAAGTAGGACCGGGCGTAAAAGATAGAACTACCCCTCCCGCCGGAAGTGTGTTCAAAAACCGATTAAAAAATAAAACTCCTCATAATTTATAATCTACCATTTGGAGTGTACTCAACTTTTTTATTTTATTTGTTCTCAGATCTGGTATGATGGTTCCCCGTTGACTCTACACAACAGCCACAGGATAGCTTGTACCCACCTACTGGTGGGGTTACTATCCAGTGAAGTCTCTTCACCCTGCACAAACACCAACACCCGCATATCTTCCTTCATTCCCTGGATAGAGGGTATTGTGTGGCCTGAAAGCGGTGTTGTTGTCTAGGACCTTGATTTAGATCATTTTTTTACTTATATTTTTTAAATGAATTATTTAATTGTTACACACTTAATTGCATATTGATATTCTTTGAAAAAATAACGAAATGGAGAGAAAAAATTTGAACAAATAAATATGAATAAAAAAAATAAATTATATTTACGTACAAAGTGTAAATACGGTGTCCGGAAATTCGTAGTAAACGCGGAAAACTGATCTACCCAATAAAAAAACTCTTCCATGGAAGCATTAGCTTGTGTCTGGAAGAGTAGTTTAATGCTATATTTTAAGTAAATTACAATGTGAAGGTAAAATTCAATAAGTTATAAGTTTGGTGTTATGTAATTATAAGTAACTACTATCAAACAATTTTACTATGAATTTAAATAATTTACCTATCTAGAAATATTGTTATTAGTTATTAAAAACAAATGACTTTGAAACTGAGTTATATTTTATTCTCATTTTTAAATTAGTCGGAAACTTTTTTTCTTCGAGATTATCTTTAAAATGTTTTTTGACAGTGTTTATTAATCGGATTTCATCGTTAATATTTCTGATTTCTTCCGGCAGTTTATTGAAGAAAAGTCTTCCTTGGTAAGTATAATAATTTTGTGCAAAGGAAGTGTTTAATTTTGGGCATGGAAAAATATATTTATGTCTAGAACGGTTTTTAGTTATAATAAATTGATACTTGTCTTTTTCTTTTATAATTTGAATCAATGCATTTTTATTATACAGATCTTTAAATGACGGTACTTGGAATTCTTTAAATTAATTTAATTATTAGCCTCTGTACAACTTCAATTCGGGAAAGATTAGTTTTGTATGCGGATCCCCAGCTAATGATAGCATATTGTAAAGTTGAATGAACCAAAGCGTGATATATTAAATAATATAAGTTTAAAAATGTCTTATTCTTAAAAACATATAAATAAATTTTCAAATTTTTTTTTACAACTTGACATATTTGTTCCTTCTATTTCAAATTTATATCGATAATTAATCCTAAATATTTGATTGTGTTTGTTGTTTTTAATACTGTGCAGTTTGGGATACAATCATTTTTATTATGTGTTTTGGAATTATCATGGATGATGATGTCAAAGTTTTTAGGGGTATCGTTTTTGTGTATTGCAAATGGAACAACAAATGTTTCATCACTATTTAGTGATAGTAAATTTACGTCGAAGAAATTTTTAAGAATATTTATGTCTTCGGTGGCTTTAAATGTGACTTTATAAAACCGAACTGGTTTGTGTGAAGAATTTTATTACTTTCTAGGAAATTGACCAACTGGTTTTTCACATTTTTTCAAAAATCTTTCCCATGTTTGAGATAAGACAGATTGGGCGACAGTTAGTAGTTACTTGTTGTGGATCTCCAGATTTATGAAAAGATGAAATTATTGTATTTTTATAGTTTGTCTTAACTTAAGTTTATCAAATGAGTAATTGGTTTTATCAAATGAATTTTCACGGATTTTAAAATATGTACTGAAGGTACTAGTTACCGGCTAATCAGTCAACCCAGAGTCAAGAACAACTTGTTCCTCTCACTTGTAAAATGGATTATAGTGAGAAAGGCATTCTGTCCTTCAGTTCTTGTTACTTGTTTCCTTCTCAGTACTTGTCAGTAGGAGCGCGCACCTGCCTCTTTCGCTCACACTTCTTACTAATTCTATAACTCTATCATTTTATCAATATATCTTTGGACAGGTGTACTTGTAAAAGTCTACAGTCAATTCTAAAGCCTTTTCTTTCTAAGCAACAATACCGCATTGAGAAAAGTTGTAATGATGACTAGGTACTGTGTGTAAATTATTTAGGAATATTTTATACAATGTTTCATGAACACCTCTCTAGGTGAATCTACCATACCGAGGTGCTCACATGTTTTAGTTAGTATAATATTTTTATAAGAAATTGATTGTAAGATTGTACATCATCTGAATAAAATATGTAATTTGCTTTGTCCTATTATTGATGTTAATAAATTTTGAAAAAATTGTGTACCTTTTGTTTTTATTCAGACCGAAACTTTTTTCTGGTGTATTCTCTATTACAGATATTGTCGATAAAAGCATTTATCGGGTCGATGATTAATGTCCGTACTAGGGACCCAGTACTTGCACTAGAAGCGACATGTCGCGACAGGTGAAATGTCCCCTTGTGTGGTTTTGAGAAAGTGTTATTTTTTGTGAAAAGCCTTGCAATTCTATATTCTACTTCTATTTGATAAAACATTCAGTGTTGTGGAAGTTTCCTTTGATTGTTTATATTCACTCCACTGAAGAGATATAAGTGTTCTTGTGCCAGAATTTATCTCAATTTACTCCTACTCCTGATAACTATTTTCTTCAATGGAACAGAACCTGTAATAAATTTCATTAGCCTATCTGGAAATGCGGTAATAATGCAAGGCTGATGTAAGCATTATGAATAAGAATAAAGGGACGCTTGTTTACAAAAGGTAAGGCTGACTGGAAATTTGAAAAAAGAATAAATCCATTTATACGATTTTGAGACTTTTCAATTATTTTGGAAAATGATTTTTCTGTCAAATTGGTAAATAAGTATGCTAATTGAATATAATATCGAGCTTTTGTTTGATGGCCTAGAAGGAAATATTTATTATGTTGTTTTTAAGATTTTTTAAATATTATTACATTAAGTTTACACATAATGCTGAAATTTGATATCTTATCAAAACAGGACAAATGATTAAAACTTTTCAACACAATTCACCACAATACTCAATCGCACATCTGCTTTGATGATGGACACTGCCATACTGTGTGAAACATTGGCTAAATAAGAGTGTAGCACAACACGGCAAAATACCTCAAAAATCAATCATGATATTACTTTTGGCTGTGAAAAATTCAAAACATAACTAAAGTGTATAAGTTTATTCTTAACATTTTCAAATTCTTTTCAGTTTCTTTAGGGAGTTCATTCTTATACTTATTGGCTGAGAATTTATAATGGTGTTGGGTCACTGATGTATTAAATTATTTGTCCCATGGTTTTCGATCTGGTGGTCAATGACAATATTAAATAAAATAAATAAAGAACAAGTTTTAGTTTATGTTCACTGAAGCCAGAGTCAAGTTAGCCTCTCAGAAGGATGTAATGTATGTACACTGTACAGGACCCACGGGTACTACAGATAGCACACATGTGCTAACCTGAAGACAGACATTGCGCCAATACTTGAATTTGGCTGCCATCGCTGTTTTATTTTTAAGGATTTGAATGTAAAAGTTTGGTAAGAGCAAATAATAATCGATCGTTACCTTATCCACATTTCACTTAAACTAAAAAGAAGTAATACGAAAACCAGCAAAATAATAAAGCAGAAAAATATTTTTAAAATACAACAATAAAAGGTTGATTGTTCTACTGCGTTATATGGATGCACATTATATTGGTAATATGGATGCACTTTATCAAATGGAAAACAATTAAAAATCTTTAAAATAACCTACAAAAAGTAATTGACGATAATATCATATTTTGAATTTGGAAGGAGGGTACGGGTAATCAAAACCCCTGCCAAAGGTCATCTCAAGTGGTTTGCTACATTTGGTGATTCAGGAGTGGTGCCCTGGTTCATGAGGTAACATTTTTCAGTGGATCCGTTTGCCCACCTAATACGTGGCGGGCCGAATCGGGAGCGACAGGCCGAGGGAGAATTTTTTGATCTCTCTAGCCGGACTCTTTCAACCCATCGCCTTGTACTGCAGTGGTAGGGATGGATTCATACATTCGTCACTCCTGTACACATTGACCACCAGATTCCTACCCACCCCTCACCCTTTTTCCTTCCCAGCACTTCCTCTAATTTCTTTCCCTTATAAGACACTCCATACAGCATCCCCAAAGACGACATGAAAAAAATTTTATCTATAATATTTCATCCACTCTCCTAATAAAGCAGATAATAGTTCTTAGGAGAGGATAACTTATCTTAACTATTAGAAAAGTATTAATAATTATTATTATTTACCAATGTGGATTTCTAATCTAAAATTACGTTTTAAATGGTAATAAAGAAGACAATATCTTCATAAGAAAAGATATGGTAATATCGTAAGATAAAGTTTAAATCTAATAAACAATATAGATAAGTTGTACATAATACATTAGAAATGAAAACCTAAATATAATATACCGAAGAACAAGTAAACAATAATAATGTGCTAGGACAAAATTATAATATATATTCTTTTAATCTTCGTAGTTTTCTTCTGTCAGAATTGGGGATGCTGCGCGGAGGATCTTTATAAAAAAGGAAGGAGAGGAAGTTCTGGGAAGGTTAAAGTTAAGGTGTAAGAAGTGAGTAAGAATTTAGAGGTGAGTGTGACCTGGATTGACGGACATTTAAATTCTCTCTATTAAAATATCTCTCCCGCTGCGATACAAGACGATGGGTCGAGAGAGACCAGAGGGAGAGATCAGAAGATCTTCCCAAACAAGCCTCGCATCCTCCGCCAAGAACTCACTCCTCATCCGATAAACCCTTGCAGCCCTGTTAAGTTACCAAACGTAGCGAAATACTCGGGGTGACGTATGGCAGAGGTGTTGCGACCCGCCTCCCAAATTGTAGTTGGTGTTTTGTAAGTGAAGAATGCAGCAGACATATTTTATTGTTTAGTTTGTTATTGTTACCTAGTATTGTCACCGATATCCAGATCTCCTCAGTACATGTGGACCAGGGTAATCTGTGAGCTTTAAGAGACATAGAGGTTGCAATCAGAACCCCCTCCCGGAATATTAGAATGATTTTAAGGTAAGCAACTAGCAGTTAAAAACCCGCTCCGCAGTTATTTGCTGCTAGGCCCTGAACTTTCCCCGGCCCCGGCGCCCAGTACAGCTTCGCCCAGTTTGAGTATTGGTAACCATTTTATAAATCCGATAGGAACTGGTTCCAAAAACAACCGGTTCGTTGGATCCACTGTGAATCAGTGACAGCTAGCCACCGGGCCAAAGTTACCGCGAAAGGTAATGATTTCATATGTCATATGCAATATATAGCTGCGTGGTATTATTATTTACAACTGCCCATTAAAATAATAATCTTATTATTATCAATCTCTCCATATCCGGAGAGATACACGATATTACAAATTTTATTTTATTAGGAATATTTACAGGTTTATAACATTACATGCATAGCAAACAACAAATTATAATAATAATTACACCATACACAACTATAGTGATGCCGTTGAAAATGTTGCAGTGGATGTTGAAACGGCGCTACACAAAGCTCCACGAAAATACCAGTATAAAAGTGCTAAAAGACTTGATCCACAAAATATCCCTTCATTTAATTTTGAAACCCTCCATGCAAGAACCATTCGAAACATGTTAAATACTGAAAAGCTAGTATTAACAAAGGCCGATAAAGGCAATACTGTAATAATTATGCCCAGAATGGAAAATATCTCTAAAATTAAAGATTTTCTAAACAATGATGCTTTTGAAACATTACGTTCAGACCCCACTGATAAATTCCAACAACATGTACCAACAACAATACTTTATAAGACTGTAAAACCCAATGTTTATTGATTTGTCATATGACCAAGTTAAATTACTCACAAAAAATCCTAAGAAACCCAGGTTATATGGATTCTTAAAAATTCATAAGACTAATTCCTGGACACATCGATTCCCACCCACCCTTGCTACCTATTTCCTTCCCAGAACTTCATCTCGTTCTTTTGCAATAAATACCCTTCAGCTTTGCCAAATATGACACAGGGCCTGTGGATTTTTTTGCTAAGGACCTCCTGTGTGGTGCTAATGTAAAAATCTATAAATTGAATGTTTCTTTGTTTGTCCCTCGAGGATTACTAAACCACTCAACCGATTGCGATGAAACTTTGGTGATTTGTTGTACGCATGTCCGCAAAGGTTTCTATTTATAATGGTGAGTTCTGGCATTATGTTTGTAGTTAAGAGACAGGAAGGGAAGAAGGGGGAAAAGAATGCGGAAGGGGAGAGGGGAACGAAGGAGAGGGGACCGCAGGACTAGGAAAAGCTGATGACGGCCACCTTAGTATAGGGGTAAGGCTCTTGAATCGTAATCCGAAGGTCGTGGGATCGAACTGCGGCGTTCGCAAGTAAATTTTATTTGATTAATTTGTGTTATTTCACAATTAATTCATCAAAAATAATATATTGTAATTTTTGGCACGTTCCAGAGTGGAAGATACTCTCAGTATCACCCTGGTGAAAACCACCATTCGGAATTGAAACGCTTGAAATGGATTTAGCTGTGTTTAGTGACCAGATCTGAATAGCCAGCCCACCTTCCTCCTCCCCATCTCCTTTCGCAACTCACTACCTTCAGTCTCATAACATACCAAATTGGGAATGCTATAGTCTCACTGGCTCCAGACGGGAGCAGCTGGGACTCTTGTGAGGTATTCACGAAATAAATCTGGGAAGGTGGAAGAGGAACGTGGGGAGAAAAAGATCGCGGGAAGAAAACGGGGGCTGTGAACTGGAACGCATGGGAAAGGACACGCAGAGAGAATCAATTTCTTTCTTTATTTGGAATTGTAAATAAATAAAATAAAAATACGATATTTCATATTTAATTTCACCATTATATTTTGTATGTAACAATTATTTTATATAGTCGCTAAAATAAAATAAAATAAATTAATAAATAAATAAAATATTTATGATTTGCATCCATGCATACTCACCCATTCTACATATATATATACTTTTGTATTGATACATAGTTCATATAATTTGTTATTTGTGTGGTGGATAGTTTGTTTGGCAAGTCTGGAACAGGGTCCCCTCTCATGTGTGTCGGCCGTGGGAACCAATCTTATTAGGGACTTTTAACTCCACACAGGTGGCACTAAGGAAAACTATTTCCCTCAGGGCCTATGTCATCCTTGGAGAGTCTCCCTGAGGAAAGGAAGGAGTGAACACTGGTCTTGAAGAGATCCATGTTGTAGGAGGGAGGAAACACAGAAGCCGGCAAATCATTCAGAGTTGAACTGTTGAACTCAAGAGGGAGTCGTAGAAACTATCAGTTCTCATATTACAAATTGAAAATGTGTACATATGTAGGGTGCGCGTTTGGCGTGCTTCCCTACTATGCACCAGTGCCGAATGGATCAACGACGTATCGTATTGTAATACCCGTTAAACAAGGACAGCAATACTAACTGATGCCCGTGCTCTGATGTGGGAGGCGGGTATGGGTGCCTCCGATCCGTTACGTTAGCAGGTGTGCCCGGTGAGTGAGAACTAAACTAGACCTTTCCAGCCGGACCCTCTCTAGAACCATCGCCTTTCACCGCAGTGGGAGGGATGGATTCATGAGTCCGTCACTCCTGGACAAATTGACCACAAAATTCCTAACCACTCCTCATCCCTTTTACCTTCCCAGATTTTCCGCTCCTTCCCTTCCTAAAAAGACCCTCCACACAGCATCTCCAGAGTTGACATAGGCCCTGAGGGGAATTATTTTCCTCAGGACTTCATGTGTGGAGGTAATTGAAAAATGTATATAGGTATGTGTACATTAGGGTTGGTATCAGCAAACCATTGTGGACTGTTGACTAAACTCTGAACAATCTAGTTTCTCGAGAAGCTAAATTCCGTTGTAATAAATAAATCAATGGGATCAGCTAGTGACATCTATTGAATTTAACTGAAAGAATTATAAATAATAATATGATGTAAGCAGCTGTACTATAATAAGTTGTATCGAAGTTCAGTAAATAGTTGCATCATTTCTCCAATAGATGGCAGTAATAAAGTCGTCACCTCTTTTGTATAGGGTTCTAACCTCATCTGCATCTACATCTTCTTCCCCTTGTCTTATTCGGGTCGGGGACCCATTGCATCGACAAGGCTCCTCCATAAGTCCCTGTCTTGTGCTGATTGTTCGGCCTCTATCCATGGTAGACCCATCCTCTCCTCACACAGTTTCTGGAGTTGCCTCGCCCAACTGTGTCTGGGGCGGCCCACTGGATGTCTTCCCTCTGGAATCGCACTCAGTATCTTATAGCAAATAGTAAATAGCAAATAGTACGAAGCTGATTCTAATACTAACCTAGTAGGTTCTAACCTCACTTCACAATATTCTGAGATATGATGTGACAAAGTTTACAAAGACCTGCCCTCATTATCTGTCTATTTACCTTTTTCCCATTTTGAGGATGAATCTTGTGTAAAGTATTTTAATTGAATTAGAAGGAATGTATTTAAATATGACGTACACTAGTGGACTTATGTATGGACACTTTTTATAAATTTCTTGTATTTGATGTTCATTCGCTCTTTTTTAAATCACGTCGGTGTTTAACAGTAATTTTGTTAGCTAATTAATTCAACCACATATTATACTGTTATATTTTGAATAGATTTAAAAGTTTGGTTTAGAAAAATAATAAAAATGCTGAATAAAACAACGTCATGGCAAAACACAAATTATTTATTAATTACGAAGATTTTGCATAATATTTCAAATTAACGTTTTAATGTTACTTTTTCGTTGGAAATCCTTTAAGTTTAATTACTTCCTCAATTCTTCTACACATGGAGTCCACCAAACGTCACTAGTTTTCAGGTTTGATGACATGGAACCATGCTTGAATAATCACTTCAATTATTTATCTTTTATTTCTAGGTTTGTGATGAGAAACCAGTTATTTTCAATCTAGACCAGAGATTTTCAATAGGACTCGAGTCCAGGTGGTTCCCTGGCCAAGGTAGAACAACAATATGGTGGTTGTGTAACCATTTCATGTTCGTTTTGCTATGTGGCATGGGGATCCATGCTGCTGGAAATTGCATTTACCACGGTTACACTCGAACAAATCATTATGCTGGGCATTAATTTTGGCTCCAGAATCACATATTGATGTCTGTTAGCTTTAATTGTGCCTTCTACCACTTCCAGACATCCAAAACTGTCCCTTATCATGCAAGCCCGCACCATGACACTCAGAGGAAGTTTCATTGTCGCAGTAGTGCATTCTGGTATCAAATCTTCAACTTGATGGCAACGAACAAATCTGATTCTATCACTCTCAAAAGTGGAAATTTTGGTCTCATCACTCCATATCACCTTTGCCCAGTCTTTTGAAGTCCATTCCTTATGTGTTACAGCTACAGCCCATTTCAGTTGTTTATACCTCTGTTTCATGTTATGGTTAGATTGTTATTATTCTTGCCTAATTTCTTCCTAAATGTTATATCTGTAATATTGAGTCCAGCAGCTTTAATGACCTTGTTAATATCTTTGGATGTTTGACGATGGTTCTGCAGGGTAAGGCAACATATGTTTCTTTCATTTTGTGGCATAACATTTGGGTTTTGGACGATTTTCGGTCTGTTTTTATAGTTTTAGTCTCCTTGCAGCGTTGGCAAACCTTTCTTACTCCAGACTTGGTAGCTCCTCCACCCAATATTTTTGCAATTTCTTTGTATGTGTTGCCTTCTACACAAAGTGCAACACCTCTGCTTCTCTTTGGGTGACCAATCGGAACGTTTTGGCACCTAAGGAGCCGTTTTAATAATATTTATTTAAAAATATATATATAACTTTTCTTCAATGGATGACTGACTAACACGGGTGTAGAACTTATTCGTGTTGCATCTTAAAGTGTTCTAATTGGAGCTCACGACGATCTTCTGCACTTGGTGGTTGGTTAAGATAGAACACAAGAAATTGTAGAGTTGCCAAAACTCGAAAACGTTATTCTCAAAAATTGGTTGTTTTAAAGGTGTTTGCTCCCATTTCTCATAAAGAGTGATAGGAATTTTGAATCACCATATGGCATATCGTATGGTATGTTTTTTAATCAACAATAGCACAAGGAACACGAAAAAAAAACTTAGAAGGGTTCCGTAACAGAATAAGTCATTTTTTTATAAGGCAAACGACAAGATACAAGAAATCTCGAAAAGTGTCCATACTTAAGTCCACTAGTGTATACTTACCCTTTTAGAACATACATAAACTGCAAATAAAACCATATGCAACCAGCTAGAGCATAGTAATTCATGGCACAAGGTTCTTATTTATTTATTTATTGTTTGTAAATATTACATAATACAATTTAATGAACTTAAAATGTCCAACTAGGCAATTGTTACATTTCATAATGTAATTCCAAGTTAGGGCCACGTCCTATTTAAATATTTTCCATTAAAATATGATGAACTAAAATACTAAACTAAAATTGTTAAATAGAAAATTCGTCTTTGGAAACTTTGAAACCTTAGAAAATGGTAAAGCGTGGTTAGAACGCATTACAAATGAAGTGACCAAACATAATGCTCCTTGTAATAATGATCAACTTTCAGATACAAAGAAAATAGAGAGTGGAAATGATGTTAGAACCCTGTAAAATAAATGATTATATAAAGTACTTCATGTTAGAACTTCTTCCTTCATACATATATCTACGAAAATAAAACAAGATGCCTGCAGATGTACCTAAGTTTATCGATTTTGGTTGTTACACCGAGTAGGTATCCTCTTTGCATACTTACTTGAAGAAATACTATTTCAGGGGATCAATTGTCCGAGGGATCAAGTGTCCGCCGGAACGGAGGGATCAGAGAGAGATAGCACACATCTACTTGTTGACAGTCTCACCAACTGCTACTAGTGTGGAAGTAGAGAGAGCAGAGGCCGCACCGCACAAATGTCCATTGCCTCACATATGGGTGACAGGACTCTCCATACTTTATGTTTTCTACAATTTTTCTTTCTCGAAGTCTTCTTAAAATAGAATTCATATTATGTCTCCTTTTCAATATCTTTTCATGATATTACTTTTGCCAAAGATGATTGATACGAAAAGTTCTCTTAAATGACATACAAGTTACTAGTAAAAAAGATCATTGATACTAAATGATAAAAAATGTTGACATTATGTCAATATTAAGTCCTTAGTTAAAATCCCGCGGGATCCCGATTTGAAAAATGTGCGGGATTTGAAAACCCTAATAATAACAACAACAACAAAAGGAAGGGGTTGGATTTGGACAAAATAACTTAAGTCTGGAGAAATAAAATCTGTCACTTTATTTTTAGTTTAAAAATAACTAGTTAAGTACAGTGCGAGTATTACAACTATAACACATATACTACTTTTGTGCACAATTTTTTTTTAAATTTCTTGGTTTGATTATAATAATCTTATCAATTAAAATGGTATTTAAAATGTAAATATTTATAATTTAGATTTATAGCATTGTACATTAAATTTGTTGGCATGTTTAAATTATTCGATTATCTAACATTTATTTATCTTATTGAGATTTTAATATTTTGACCTACGCTATAAAATAGATCATACAGAATTACTGAATAGACAAGCAACGTAAATAGAGCGTGTTCGTGTGCCCGAAGTGAACTCAGTTTTACTTGATTTTAGTGTAATTTGTCAAATATTTTGAAAACTAAAAATTCTTTTTTAGGGTCGAATCTCGAATACTAATATAATGTAAAATCGTGTGATTTTGGTTTGAAAATTAGATCGCTTAACTTCTTTGCCTTTGATATAATCGAGAATTTTTTTTATTAGTATTTTTATAAGCCGATTAACAATAATTGTACATCGCTCAAAAAATCAAATTAAAATTTCCACAACGAAAACAAGTATTTATAATTAGATAAATATCAGAATTTTAAAAAATATATATTAATAAATCAATCATTATTTGTTAGAAGGACAAAGATGGAAAAAACTAGATTGCCCTATTTACTAATTAAAATTGTTGTGAAATGGTCTAAATCAACCATACTCAACCTGCGGCCCGGCAAGCTTTTGTGTGCGGCCCTAAACACTTTATTATCAGGAACTTGATATAAAAAAAAACTATCATTCTAAATTTCGTATATCTTGAGATTCGTTTCAACTTTGACGCACAGATAGTGATACCCGAAAAGGATTGTCATTATGGTCCACATAATCTGGTATAAGAGTGAGATACGTTTTTTAGATTTTCACGGCCAAATATGCTGTGTTGCGCTATCTCCTTCTATCAGGGCAGATGTGTAAGAGTGTTGCTATTACAAACGCTAGATTTTTTCCCAAAAAACAAATATTTGACATACAAGTACGCGCACAAATAATTTATAAATAAAAAAGTGCCACTTCTAGAAAATTATAAAACATAAAAAACTAGTTAATGTCACTGGTTAGACAGGTACCTACTTGAAAATTGCTACAGTGGCGTAGCTAGCAAGGGTAGCACCCGGGGCGGATAACACCCTCCCCCCCATTAAAGTTGACGAACGCAAATTTCAACTTCAAAAAAATTGGTCCGCCCTGGGGGGGGGGGGGTATGCGGCCCGCGTAACTTTACAAATACATGTTTGTGGCCCGAAGAGAAAAAAGGTTGAGTATCGCTGGTCTAAATGATCTTTCACCATGCCACTTTTATTTATTTATTTTGTTATTAAGGAAAATCAACAGATATTTTACTTTTATAATAATAACATTAACAATAAACATAATATCCAATAAAAGATTTTCACATAATTAAAATTATAATATTGACGTACTGTAATTTATATTTATAATTATTGACGTATTGTTCTTGTATTGTTTTGTATTTATTATACTTATATAGTGCACTTACATTACGTGAATTTACTAGATATTCATTTGCGGAAAAGTGTGTGGAAGGGTTTAGTCTTTCATTTGGGAAAGATTTAACCTGGACATAAAATCTGGAGCACCGTATAAATTAATAATTATTATTAATCCCTCAATATAAAGATTTTTTAAATATTTAAATTGAAGGATCAGTAGGATTTATCGAACCAGTTAGGATTTCATCAGAGCCGAACCCTCTGATATGAAAATATCTGGAGTCGGTGAAATATTTTCCCATTATGTTTCTGGTGGATTGACGTATTGTTTTGTATTTATTATACTTATATAGTGCAATTACATTTGCGTGAATTAGCTAGATAATCATTTATGGAAAAGTGTGTGGAAGGGTTTAGTCTTTCATTTGGGAAAGATTTAACCCGGACATAAAATCTGGATCACCGTAAATTTTTTTAAGTAAAAGAACCCGTAAGAAGTTAAAAAAAATATAACTACGAAAAAAAAAGAAGTCAGAATCAGAAATCTATTATCACTACACAATAACAATAATAATATGTAATACTTAATAACAGTATCTACAACTCTACTGGAACGAAACAGTCAAAACTTCATTTAATAATCACAACAATCATATTAATATTTATTAATCATTATTAATATTTACAAACCACAACACAATAAAGAATTCCATACAAGACAGAAAGAAAATATCAAACTAAATAAATGAATAAAACAAAAATATAAAATAGTTTACTGTATAAAGGCATCCAAATACATGGCTTAGTTCCTAGTGACATTAAAAATGTACCAAGTGGAAATTCCAGAAAAATGTAAAAAATATGTAAAACAGACAAGTGGATCTGTTTTAAATGTAATAAATAAATAAAATTTAAAAATGTGCAGCTAATTCATTATTAATAAATCACCTCGTGGTGTTACATTAATACATTCCTATATCTACATTTATTCATTTATTTCTGCTGGTTTTTGATAAATGATATCACTTATGTGTGAACATTGAACAATCCAGTTACAATAACTCAGTTAGAACACAGAATAGTTTCATACATAAAAATACAAAACTCATTAAAGGGTACATAATCAAACATACTTATTGAGGTTGTCTGTGATGTCTGTTAGAAATGCGTGAAATATGATTCATTAAACTAAAATGTGCTTTGAATTTAAGTATAATTTTCAAGACTGGATCAGGTCGTTATGAATAATTCAGATTTATAGAAGAATTAAAGTACGTACCAACAGTAGGTATAATATTTCAAAATATAAATATTGTTTTCATTATTAATTTAATAACCCAGTCGATTGTCGAGATAAAATATTCTGTTAATGCTTGTAAGTTACTCGCCTCACTAGAAGGTGTCTTTTCTGAGACGGGTAATGTTACAATTTTTTTTAAACATTAGGGGAGGGGGGGCACATTGATTCACGGGGCACATTGGTACAGTATCTATATCTCAAAACCGATAAACGCTACACAGTCCGGCACATCACTAGACTGCTCAAGGACATTCACAAGAATGACAGTTGTGACACCGCTCGCCGCCAGTTTGCAGTTTGCCGTTGGGCCTCAACGGTTACTAACGTGTTGGAAGTGGCGTGCGCCGCAGCCTACAAAAAAAATACGTGAAATGTAATTGTGTCTCAGGAGGATACTCTTAGTTGTTTTTGTTATTATTTGTTACTAAAGGTAATTAAATATAGTTATTATTGTATTTTAAAATGTTTTTGATTGCAAGATTATTAAATATTTGATAAAATTAATTGTTTGTGGAAAAAGTCCTTTGGGGCACTTTGATACGGTAATGTGCGGGGTACAATGATACGCATCAATCTGACCCTTTATTGTATTAAAGTGCCCCGTCAAAAATTAGAGTTTATTTTATTGTTTTTTTTTCTTTTTTTCAGAAAATGGTGCGCACGTACAAACCCACGATCACGATTATCACGATTTGACAGATGAGAACACTCACAGCACACAAGATTTACATTTTGTAGACTCAGAAACAAGTCAAAATAATGAGGTTGTTGATAGAGAACAAAATAAAACTCCTACTTTGGATGCTGACCCAGTTTCAGTGTCTGATGCTGACGATCCTCTACATGTTTCTTCATCAAAGGCTATTCTTACTCCTGAAGTAGTTAGACCTTATCCAAAAAAGGCGATTACTGACAGTGTCTTAAAAAGAAAAGGAAGAGAAAAGGGACGATCAAGAATATACACTGAAACACCAGAAAAAAATAGATTAGAAAGCTTACGTAATGAAAAGAACAGGAAAAGAGAATTTCAAAAAGCAAAACAGCATGCAAAAGAATTGAAAACAGCGAAAAATCTGTTGGGATTAACTGAGCCAAAAAAGGAAAAGGGAGTGACTTCTTTGCCTGCAGAAATAGATTCCGATTCTAGTCAAGATGAAGTCGTGATGACGAGTGATAGTGAAGACATTGAAATGCCGTCGGAATCGGAAGAAGAGGTAATTAATGAAGAACCAGTTAATCCTGAACACATAAATATTGGAGATTTCTGCTAATTAAGTTTGAGAAGAAGAAAACTGTGATTCACTACGTTGCCAACGTTGCCAAAGTATAATGTGACAGAATATGAAGTATTATATCTCAGAAAAAAGCAGGGTCTTCTAAGTTTATATTTCCATTTGTGGAAGACAAAGCAAGTGTGGATGTTAGAGATGTAGTTTTGCAATTACCAAAACCAACTTTCTCCAAAGGCACATCTCGAACATCGTCGCTTTATTCATTTTCGGTAGGTTTAACTCGATATAATATCCAGTAGATTGTTTTGTAATTTATATGAGAGTTTTTATGATTATTTTTGTTAAATTTTTGATGTTTGTTTAATTTTTTAAGAAAAACATTGTTCATTTTGATAGGAGATTCTAATATTATATTTTCATTAACAATATTCAATGTTAAAGTCTGATTACTTAGTAAGTATATAACTGATTATATAATTAAGAAAATAACAGAGAATTAGTCTTGTTCTATGATGACAATATTGTTTTTTTGTGATTATATTCCTCAAGTAACTTAAGAGACTGATTATGGCTAATGTCCACTCTTAATAAAAAGTATTTTGCGATCTCAATCAATAAAATTGTTTTATTTCTTAATTTTAAGTAATAACACAGTTTATATTGGGTTTTTAGTCAGTTTAAATTTGCATTTCATATGGATCTAAAATACCTATCAAACTGCCCCACCCCATGTATCAAAGTGGCCCGCTGGTGGGGTAGAATGATACAAATATGATTTTTTTCTTAAAATCAGTTTATCTCTATACGTCGCCAGTTTTTGCGGACTTTGCGTAGCCAAAATATAAGCTGACATGTCAGCCAATGCACACATCAAAACAAATATTTAAATATAATGCTTTATGGTCCTCAGAAAAGAGATTGAATTTTTGTGTATCAAAGTGCCCCCCCTCCCCTATTAAAAAATAACAAAATAGTGAATAAAATAAACAAGAAAATACAAATAGTGTAAATCAAGAGCTAAAAATGGGACAAAAGTATATAAATATCTCCTTAAAGGATAGATATGTACACACCTTTATATATACTGTATATTATTTTCATTTTCAAAAGTGGAACTGATTGGAAAAATATTCCAAATATCCCGTGATTTTTCACGGGTCTGTGCTAGTACATAACTAAATATGAAGACATTAATGGTTATTGCAAAAATATTTAAAAACTATCTTAACATGGCGTATAAACATTTAATAAGGAAAAATAATTATATTAAAAAGAACTAAGGACATTTTTCAGTCTGGCAGAAGGTGCTCAGGGCCACACTCTCTCCACCCAGGGGATGTAGGAGGACAGTCGGACAGAGGAGGCTTAGGGCCACACCACACTCTCCACCCAGGGGACGTAGGAGGACACGCGGAGGAACAGCTCCGTGCAGGGGGAAATATCATTCTTGACATCCAAGATGAGCCCCACCAGCAGCTTTGTGCAGCCACCAGCCCTGTCCCCATTGCTGGCTATGAGGAAGTTCCAAGGCTCGCCCTGCAATGCGCACATTAGAGTCAGTCAATGCGGAAAGTCAGCAATACCTTTGTGCAGATTGCAGCTCTTGGCTGCACGGCACAAGAGCCCTTGTCATAGCCATGGGACTACACCAATACACAAACTAGCCATCAAATAACCATCTACTAAGGGACAGGTGTTTCTATCATCTTAGCGTCTGTTTGTGATGTTGTCAGACGTGACGGTTAAACCAACTAGGCCTTATTACACTATTTTACATCAAACAATCATTACAAATTACTAACTTCATTTTCATTAATTCATGTGTGCATTTGATAAAACAAAGGTTTTTATATTATTATATAATTATTGTACAGAAAATATCACAATTTGAAACAATTTATTTTAATAATGTACCAATAAATCAGAATAAACAGATCCTTGCTGATATACTGGTGTACTGTATCGTAGGGCTTTTCGGGGTAAGAGGGGACTAACGGAGGATGTTCCAAACTAATAATATCAGTGTGCATAAATCAATTCAAATGTACGCTCTTTTAAAGATAGATTTGTCAAAAAACTAAAATATTCTTATACACGGTGTCCAGAAATTTGTTGTACAAACGGGAAACTTGTTAACCACATCAAATAGACAAATAGAGGCACCAAACCAAATACTATTTCTCAGTTTGAACATTTAGTTTTTTTTTACAACGTTATATTTTTTTGGCAACTGAAGGGTTATAAAACTTTAGAAGCCGGGTTTACACTTCGACGTATTTTAAGATAGCTGGTATTAACCCCCTGGTGATCGATTTTTTTCAAATTAGACTTAAGAATTAAAATCTTTAGATTTTGACCGGAGAATGAAAATCAAGTGTGATGTGGATTAACAATTTCCCGCCTGTACTGCGATTTTCGGGACACCCTGTAAAAACGAGTAGGTAGATATCTTCCTAATGAAAACATTCATTAACGTTACAATTAAAAACCAAATTTACTAATAGTGAAATTCCCTCTTTAAAAAAAGATTTGAACATTTTTCTTATGTGAATATCGCACAAGAGTCCCAATTGATCCCTGGCGTCCCCAATTGTGATATGTTGTGAGGCTGAAGGGGAAAGATATGGGGAAGAGGAAGGTAGGGGACTCCAGTCACCAAACACGGCTAAAGCCATTAAAGGAACGTTTGGGGGCATCCATTAATTACGTGAGCACAAATGGGGGAGGGGAGGAGGGGGGGAGGGGGGGAGGGGGTCCAGCGAAATCTCACGTTACTTGAAAAAATATTCGAATTGGCCCAAATTTATCTCACCGAGGGGGAGGGCGGGGGTCTAGATTGGAAGAAAAACTGCTCACGTAATTAATGGATGACCCCTTTCAATTCTGGTGGTCTTAAACCAGGGCGATACTGAGAATATATTTCACTTCAGAATACTTTTTTATATATCTATATAATTTGGAAGGCGGGTATGCATACCGCCGTCCCGGAAACCATTTATTGGAGAACCAGTACACCTGCCATAGGTCACCCAAAGTGGTTCGCTATGTTTGGTGACTTAGCAGGGGTTCTCGGGTTCACGGGGTGAGGCGGCATATGCGTTTACCAGGAGTGACTGGTTGAGGGAGACCATTTTATTTCTCCAGACGGACTCTATCGGTCCATCATCGCCTTGTACCGCAGTGGGAGGGATGGATTCATACGCGTGTCACTCGTGGACTCACTGAACCCACAGTTCCTTCACAGAACTTCCTCTCCTTCCTTTCCCTAAAAAGACCTTCCACACAGCATCCCCAAAGATGACATAGGCCCTGAAAGAAACCGTTTTCCTCAGGACCTTCTGTGTGGAGCTAATTTTAAAAAAATCGAAAAATACTTGTTACCAAAGCTATGAAGTCTCTGTATGGACCAATTAGAGGAAATGTTGGTAAGTATACCTACTATTTGGAAACAAATGAAACCTGTAAAAAAGTGGAGAAAATTTTTACATTCTTTCATTATACCATAATACTGGAAATCAACTAGGAATTGTCAGTATAAGATATATAAATAAATATTAGGAAATAACTCCCGTGAAATTAAAGTGTACTTCTATACCTATATAAAAGTCATATTAACATTGAAGTTCCTCGGTTAGCTGATTTTAATATTGGAAAATGGATTCCAGAACTTGTTATTGGTATGTAGGTCGCGTTGAACACCACGAAGAGGTGCATTAGAGCATGATTTATCTAAAATGGAGCTAAACGGTCGCTCAGTTTGATTTGGAACAATGGCAGTGGGTTGCAAGCAATATGAATAATACTAATGTGGCGACCAGAACGGTCGCCCCCTTTTGCCACAATCCTTGCGCCGCCACTGATATAGCAAACACATTCTCGAAATGTACATACTACCTACAGTTGTAGTTTTTCACGCCGCTCACGGCTAAACATTTCGGGAAGCGCAGCGAAAGGCCTCGACACAACAGCCGTCACATTCTTACGGCCGCGGAATGTTCCAGAGGCTTCTCCGCTTTGCGCGGTGGCTCAATATTACTTGGCGCTACGGGTACTCACACGGTCGGCTATATAAAGCGCAGCGACACCGCGCTAGTCAGTCAGTTCCAGTCATTAGTGCAAGTAACATCACTAACACATATAGACAGTGCATAAAGTGATAACGATTCCAGTGCGGTACCGGCCAGACTCTCGGCGACCCACTGCCGACTGTGCCGGTGCTCATCAACCTTCGAGAACGCAACAAGCGACACAATTGCCCACGACAAGTCCCACGGCGGGCCTTCTTGTCACGTGGTGGCAACTCCTCAGGTTCACCGCAGCCATCTCCGCGACACCGCGTCGAGCATCCATCCTGGACGTCAAGGTCTTCTCCACCACCACGGTGCAGAACAACATGCTGGCGACATGCAGACACGAGTTCTGCTACACCACTGCATCACCGACCTTCATCACATGCAACACCATAGAGCCACATCATCATCGCTCCTGTCTACACCGTTACTTTACACCATATCCACCATCGCTACGTAGCCCAGCAATAAAGACTGACTCATACATCGACTGACGTCTTTTCATTCAATCGTCCCCCGTCTCTGCCGATCGCTGCCCGCTCCCTCACTAATACTCGGCTAATACTAACGCTCAATTAATACTCGGGTACAAAATGTCATCATTAGAACTTACCAATTAACACAAGCGGTGTGTAGATTAATTTAACAGGGTGGGTTGAACAGTGTAAGGCAGGGGTGCTCAAACTTGAACTGCTGGCGATCTGCCTCAATATTTTGTTTTGTTTGGTTTTTGTTTTGGTTTTGTTTTGTTTTTGGTTTTTTTTTTTTTGTTTGTTTTTTTTTTTTTTTTTTTTTTTTTTTTTTTTTTTTTTTGGTTTTGTTTTTTTTTTGTTTTGTTTTTTTTTGTTTGTTTTTGTTTTGTTTTTGTTTTTTTTTTATAATCTTTATTTATCAAGTTACATAGGTGATTTTACTGTGCCTGTCTCACTAGGAACTCCTGTGTTGAGAGCAGGCGCATTTTAACATAAGTAGTTTAATATAAAAAGATGAATAAGGATAACAACAACAATTTTATATACATTTAAAGGTACAAGGACAATCAGCATTGAACCAAAGGGAAAGCATGCACTAAGAGGTTATAAAAATATTGTTAATATATGATCTGTCTTTGCTAGTGATCCAAGACTTGGTATCTGATTTGTATTTTACATAATTAGTGTGCTATTTAATGGTCAGTGGAAGTGTATCATAAAGTTTAGTTGCAAAGTATCTGAAGTTTCTTTGACTAAACGTTGTTTTGGCGAAAGGGATAAGTAAGAGATTTTGCCCTTTGGTTCTCGTATCACGAACAGTTTGGATATTGTCAAAAACAGTTCTATGTTTGAATAGGTAAGTTAGTATATTTTTTGCATAAAGTTGCCTAATGTCCAAAACACCGATTCTCCTAAAGATTTCATCCGAACTGCTTGTGATCGGTAGTATTAGAATAATTTTTATAATTAGTTTCTGGGCTTTGGAGATCGGATCAATGGCGGCAGCATTTGCTCCTCCCCAGGCTATGATACCGTCCTCGATTAGAGATTGACATAGTGCATACATAGTAAATTGTTTTGAGTTGGTTCAGGTTAAGAAAGTTACGAGTTTGTCTAAAGAAGTATATAGATTTTCTAAGTTTGTTTGCTGTAGTGATAATATATTATGTTCTTTCCACTTTAAATTACTGTCTAAAATAAGACCCAAGTATTTGATTTTTGTAACACGTTCTAGATAGGGGCAATCACATGTATTAGCATTTGACAGGGGGCAAGCACATATATGAATATTATTTTCAGGGTTACTTAGGGACAGATTAATACTAAACTCAATGTATTTGGTTTTTGACACATTCATTGTTAGTGTATTATTGTCTAACCATCTTTTAACAATAATTGTGCTCCTGTTTGCTTTTATTTAAACATCATACCAGTTACTTGATTTGAAGAGGAGAATCGTGTCATCAGCGAAACTAACTAACTTTTGTTTTGTTTTTGTTTTTGTTTTGTTTTTGTTTTGTTTTTGATTTGTTTTTGTTTTTGTTTTATTTTGTTTTGTTTTTGTTTTGTTTTAGTTTTGTTTTTGTTTTTGTTTTGTTTTTGTTTTGTTTTTGTTTTGTTTTTGTTTTTGTTTTATTTTGTTTTGTTTTTGTTTTGTTTTGTTTTTGTTTTTGTGTTGTTTTGTTTTTGTTTTGTTTTTGTTTTGTTTTTGTTTTGTTTTTGTTTTGTTTTGTTTTTTTTTTGTTTTGTTTTGTTTTTGTTTTGTTTTGTTTTTGTTTTGTTCTTGTTTTGTTTTTGTTTTGTTTTGTTTTTGTTTTGTTTTTGTTTTTGTTTTGTTTTGGTTTTGTTTTGGTTTTGTTTTTGTTTTGTTTTTGTTTTGTTTTAGTTTTGTTTTAGTTTTGTTTTTGTTTTGTTTTTGTTTTATTTGTTTTTGTTTTGTTTTTGTTCTGTTTTTGTTTTGGTTTTGTTTGGTTTTTGTTTTGTTTTTGTTTTATTTGGTTTTTGTTTTGTTTTGTTTTTGTTTTGTTTTAGTTTTGTTTTAGTTTTTGATTTGTTTTTGTTCTGTTTTTGTTTTGTTTTTGTTTTGTTTTTGTTTGGTTTTTGTTTTGTTTTTGTTTTGTTTTTGTTTTGTTTTTTTTTGTTTATATATTATAATTTTTTTTGCGGAAACTTCACTGGTTAATGCACCCTTGTAATATGTAATTACCTTATAATATGTACAACTGTTTGTTTCCCTAATAAACAAAAACAAAACAAAAACAAAACAAAAACAAAACAAAAACAAAAACAAAAACAAAACAAAAACAAAACAAAAGTTAGTTAGTTTCGCTGATGACACGAATCTCCTCTTCAAATCAAGAAACTGGTATGATGTTTACATAAAAGCAAACAGGGGCACAATTATTGTTAAAAGATGGTTAGACAATAATACACTAACAATGAATGTGTCAAAAACCAAATACATTGAGTTTAGTATTAATCCGTCCCTAAGTAACCCTGAAAATAATATTCATATATGTGCTTACCCCCTGTCAAATGCTAACACATGTGATTGGCGCTTTTGACTACAGTTCTGCGGCAATACCGTGTGGAGACCCCTTAAGAATTGCGCCTGATCCTGTCTCTCTCTCGCAAATTGGCGAGTTTTATACCAAATCTGCTTTGCTCGAAAAGTCAGCTGCTCAGATACATAGATTGGCAACCGGGGGCCGGCGAGACCGAAATTTAACGTGTTAAGTTTTTCTTCGGTATTGTGTTTCTTCTTGTTGAAATATTTCACATCATTTAGCAGTTGATTTCTAGCCATGTTCGATTTAAGTTTAAGAACAATTGTCCTAGGTTGCTTCTGGTTATTTTTTTTTGTAGACGATATACAGCATCGATGTCCTTAGTTTCAATGGGAGATCCTGTAGTTTTGAAGATGTTGAAGACCACGTCTTTTAGATTTTCGTCCTTGATGTCAGGGATACCTCTTATTTCTACATTACTAGACTTTAAGGCCCGCTCTTGGAAATCGAGACTATTCTCCAGTACTACGATTCTAGCTTCCAGTGCAGAATTCTTCGCTGTAAGCTCATCGTTTCGATGCTCGACGTCACGGATTCTGGCCATAAAGTCTTCATATTGTGCGTTCATGAATTGTAAGCTTTCCAGGATCTTGTTGTTTTGGTCCATGATGTCGTTCTGTTTTTTTTCCAGGTTATTCGTTTTGATCATAACTAAATCCTGAATATCTTCGAGATTAGCGGGGGACGATGATGATGATGGAGCTCCTTGATCTTTAGTGGCCGTTGATTTCTTGGGCGGTTCCAAAGATGTGTTATCGCTGGCAGCGGTCGATCTTGTGTCCCTTTTGCACTGCTTACACTTTTGTTGCTCGCGACGTTCCTGAGTGAGTCGACGGTATGTACTTTCCGTTATTCCTCCACAGGCGAGATGGTAGATGCCTTTACACACCGAACACACACTCGTCTGATAGAATAACTTCGGGGCAAGCGCGGCAGTGCATTTTAAAAAGATTTATAATGTCTACCGACACGAAATTATTTTTATAATACAGTATTTATTCTGAATTAAAATAAGTGCGACGGTAAAACACCTTGATATTCTTTGAATTTATTAGAATGTGATGCCACAGACAGGATGCACTATCGCTTTCTTACTGAATATTGCGATTTAACCTTTAAAATAAACTTTAAGACGGAGTAAAATTGATATGAACTAGTCTCATGGATCTGTTAATGTTGTTGTGCTAATCGTTATTTTATGGTAATAATAAATTTTAATAAAAAAGACAAATAACTTTGTTTACATCACTTTTAAGCGTCGATGACACAGGGCGAGTTTACAAGCTACTATCTATCTGTCATGATGACACACAAAACTGTCCACTCGCGACATTTTTGTAGGAAACTGGACTCGCACGTAGCTGCTAGCGCCAATAGCGGAAATAACGTGAACTAATCCTTCAGACAGTTGACAGTCAAAATCAGCTGGTTTTTGGCAGCCATATTGGAAACACAAATAAACCAATCACGAGTCGGCTTGTAGCGTGTAAAGTTGAGGACCTTTCAACTTTTTCCGTGGATTGTCAACAATCTGCTAGTTAGCAAGTAACACGATGACACTGGGCGAGTTTACTAACAGATAGTGAATTTCCGAGATAGTAGCTTGTAAACTCGCCCTGTGTCATCGACGCATTAATGGTACACAATCAACATGTTTCGTAAACAATGTTTACTTCATCAGGATCAAACGTATACTAAACTTAAAAATTAAATATAGATGACACATGGAAGGAAAGGGTAGGAGGGAGGGGGAGGGGTAAGAGTGGGGAAAGTTTATCAATTAGGGATTTCAAAGCCATTAGCAGGGAAAGGCCGGTTAAGTGGGAAGAGGTTCAAAAGAGGGTTTATAAAAATTTGCTGCTTATTATTTATGTCTGCTTTATTATTTTCATTTTTTCTAATTTCTAAAATCTCTAAATTATTTATCTGTGATGCCTTATAGCCTGTATGTAATATTTTAAGTCCATGGTTTTTGTCAAAATTAGGATTATTTTTTATTAAATGATCTGCGAATTCAGACTCGCTGTTGCCATTTAATGCCCTGAGATGTTCTTTAACCCTTACTTCAAAGTTTCTATTTGTTCTACCTATATAAAAGCTATTACAATCTTTACAATCGAGTTTATAAACGCCCGATTTTTTTGTTTTGATGTCGCTGTCTTTGTTATTGAGGATGAATTTTTTAAATTTGTTATTTGTGTAAAATGCAGTATTGTGACAAAGGCAGATAAAGGGAACAGTATTATTATTATGGATAAAGCTGACTACATAACCAAGACTATGGATTTTCTACAAGGAGACAATTTTGAAATTATTCAGAATAATCCTATCAATAAGTGTCAAGAGTTGGTGAAGGAAGCGGTGAAACGTTGTAAAAGTGATATATTTTTAAACTTGAAAAATAACAAAAAAATGATTTTAAGTAACCCACAGATACCCAAACTATATAGCTTATTAAAAATACATAAACCAAAAAAAACAATCAGGCCGGTGGTATCTAATTGTAATGCACCAACATTTAAATTAGCGTCAACTATAAATAATGTAGTTATGAATGCTAATGTATTTAAACCAACATACACAGTTAAGAATTCGTTAGAATTAGTCAATTACTTAAAAGATTTGGAAATCCCTAACCACGCTATGTTGGTTTCCTTTGATGTGATTAATTTATTCCCAAATATTCCAATAGAAGAAAGTAAAACCATTATTAATAATTTGTTAAATTCTTCGAACTTGCCGAAAGACTTAATTAATGATTTAATTTTATTATTTGATGTTATTTTTAAACAGAATTACTTTCAATTCAATAATAAAATATTTAAACAAAAAGATGGCTTAGCGATGGGTAGTAGTACGAGCCCTTTGATTGCAGATATTTTTGTTAATAATATAGAGAATAAGATTTTTAATAGCGGTGCACTTTTACTTAAATACCTACGTATATTGCTGGAAAAGATATGTCGATGATATAATTTGTATTTGGTTAGGTACAGAAAGGCAACTGAACATATTCTTAAACTTTTTAAATAAATTTCATAAAAACATTCAATTCACACTACAAATAGGTAAAGAGAAGAGTTTAAATTTCTTAGATTTAAATTTAACACTAATAGGTAATAAAATAGATTTCAATATATTCCGTAAAGATACGTACACCGATACTGTTATAAATAATTCATCTAATCATCCTTTCACTCAGAAACTCTCGGCCTTTCACTCTATGGTTAATAGATTAGTTACGATTCCTTTGTCTGTTCCTATTTTTACTTCAGAATTAAATCTCATTAAGCAAATAACAGTTAATAATGGTTATTCTACTAAACTAATAGATCGAATACTTAATTTTTTTTTTTTTTTTTTTTTTTAAATTTAAAAATTGTTTTAATGTTATAATTATTTAGATAATGTTATAATTAGCATACATGTTCATGTTCGAATGTTAATACCACTCTTCCATAGAAGCATTAGCTTGTGTCTGGAAGAGTAGTGTACATTTTTTAATGCTATATTATGTTATGAGTTCTTAAATTACTATGTGAATGTAAAAAACAATAAGTTGTAAGTTCGGTGATATGTAATTAAAAGTATTTTTCTACTAATAAACAATTTTACTATTAGAATAAGGTATCTTGAGTTATTGTAAATAAAAAGAGAGTTAATAAAAAGAATAAACAGAAATTCTCAAAACAATATATCTACCCGTTTTCTAAACATAATAATAATCAATGGCGTAGAATTCTATTTGTTAATAAGGATATATCAAAAATAATTAGCAAAAATATTCCCAGTAATATACAACCTGCATTTTACACAAATAACAAATTAAAAAAATTCATCCTCAATAACAAAGACAGCGACATCAAAACAAAAAAATCGGGCGTTTATAAACTCGATTGTAAAGATTGCAATAGCTTTTATATAGGTAGAACAAATAGAAACTTTTAAGTAAGGGTTAAAGAACATCTCAGGGCATTAAATGGCAACAGCGAGTCTGAATTCGCAGATCATTTAATAAAAAATAATCATAATTTTGACAAAAACCATGGACTTAAAATATTACATACAGGCTATAAGGCATCACAGATAAATAATTTACAGATTTTAGAAATTAGAAAAAATGTAAATAATAAAGCAGACATAATTAATAAGCAGCAAATTTTTATAAACCCTCTTTTGAACCTCTTCCCACTTAACCGGCCTTTCCCTGCTAATGGCTTTGAAATCCCTAATTGATAAACTTTCCCCACTCTTACCCCTCCCCCTCCCTCCTACCCTTTCCTTCCATGTGTCATCTATATTTAATTTTTAAGTTTAGCATACGCAGGGGGGTATAACTCCGATTCAAAAATTCAACCGTATCGATATTCATGTCTGTGTGACGTCACCTGTACGCTTCTCCTCGCTCGTCCAATGGAAAGCTTTGTTAGCAAGAGCTTTGTTTGGCTTTGTTATTGTTCACAGCTGGCGGTAAGATCCAGTAAAATCTAACCTAACAAAATTGACGCTCTCAACTCCGACTCAACGTAAATATTCGGTTTATTTTTTGTGAAATGCCTAAAACTCAGTGTTGTGTGAGAGGTTGTGTGGACGCATATTCACCCCGGCATAGGCTTCCATCCAGGGAAAACAAGGAGAATATGTTTCGGGAATGGTCGATGAGAATTGGCAGACTCGACTATATTGATTACCCGATTATGGGGACTCTTGCCCGTGTATGTGGATCTCATTTCGTATTCGAATGCAAAACAAGAAATGGACGGTTAAAACCAAATGCATTGCCCACGCTAAATCTTCCCGATTTTCCTCGTGAAAAGAAGATCGGTAAGTGTAACCCAAGTACAGGTGGGAAGCTGTCTTTGTGTATTGTTTTGTGTTCCTGATGTGTTGTATCTATACTAATGTATCTATTTTTATTTTTTAGACCGCATCCGTACACCACTTAGATGCAACACGAATTTTGAAGTTGCTCAAGAGCACATTGATGTATATCAAGAGCATAATTACATCAAAGGTATAAATAACTTAATAATCGTTGGATGACTTGTATAGGTACGTTCAAAGAAGAAATTTATCTAAAACAACGTCTTCATGTGGCAATTTGCTACAGAAATATAACCTGCTTTTATTATATTCTTGTTTAAAATAAGTACATGTAATTCTGAGTTTTATATTTTTCTGTTCTAAGATGAAATTTTTTTAAATTCAGTATCGCATAATCATATTTTAATTATATATTCTGTCTTGTATTTCCTGTTTCTAAATGTTTATAATAAAATTCTCTTCATGTAATTACGAGTTTTATTTTTAAAATAATATTTTAGGCTAATGATTTGGGTGGTATTGGGTAGGTACCGAAAGAGAATTATATTGTCTATGGTCGATCCATTTTTTTTTTGTTTCCTCTATCCTTGTCGATGGTATGTGTGACGTCGGTTGTAATCGCTGAAAAATAAAGGCGTAAAATAGCGTCGAAAAATTGTCTATACAAAAAGCACGAAGTTATCAATCTAATGATTGGTTTATTTATGAGTATACGTTTGATCCTGATGAAGTAAACATTGTTTACGAAACATGTTGATTGTGTACCATTAAAAGTGATGTAAACAAAGTTATTTGTCTTTTTTATTAAAATAAATAATGCCATCACAAAGTAAAAACCTTTCCGAAGAAGTTTTCTTCGAAAAATTAATAATAAATATATACGAATAGAGGTTTGTTAACATTATAATTCTGTTGTGTTTTCATAATTCCGCGCCTCTTTTTGTATCGCACGAAGATGGCCACGGTCGTATTTAGATCTTGTTTTTTCATCAGGGATACCAACATAACAGTGACGTACCCAATGGCCGCTGACAGTCGCCGATCGGTTCGCGAAGTGAATTTTGGTTTTACTTTTCTGGTGACGTTTCTTCAACGACCGCAGCACTTCACCTTTTAGTGAGAAGGTTCTTGTTATATTGACTACTTATTCCTTAGCCACTTATTGGTGCTTTTTTTCGTAAAAATATATCGCTTAACACTTATTTGATCAGTATTTACTGAACATCAAACAGGTTAAAAAGTTACATACGAGTTTAGGTGCATGAGTTTGTTCATTGTTAATTTACTGCCGCTGTCAAACATTAAAACCAAGCGATTATAATTAGATTATCTAGTCTAGACCTTGAGTGAAATAGTAAACTCGATTCATTTTTATTAAATTTCATTATTACGATAAATAATAATAAATCAATAATAGTCGTCAAAAAGTGCGTTTTTTTTGCCCTAAAAATTCATATACCTATCTATATTGCTACTTTAACGACGTATTATAAATGTCACTGTTACCTGTGTACCTACTACATATATCAGACATAAATGAACTAATACCTAGATCGATATCTTCGGGCTTTTTGTATGGAACGGGCGTCAACACTATTTGACCATAAATAATGCTCATTTCGCGATTATGACGTCACAGACCATCGACAAGGATAGAGGAAAGTAAAAAAAAAAAAAGATACCGCCTCACACAATATTAGTACCTACCCAAATCATTAGCCTAAAAATTATTTTAAATATAAAATAAAAAACTCATAAGGTAGGAACATACTAGGCCCACGCAACGCGACGCGACGCTACGCAAAGTTCCTGTCCATGTTCACACTAGCCATACGCGTCGCTGTGACCACGTGACAATAGGTCTCTGGTGCGCCGGCGCGTTTGATTTGACACATTTGACGTTTATTTTGTTATGTTTATGTGATTCTTTTCTCAGCAGATGACAGCTTTGCCATGTCTTCTAAAAGCGAATTTGAAGATGATTTGCTACGATTATTATTATTAAATCAATATTCTCGTAAAAAGAAAAACAAAAAAGTGAGAAGTATTTGGGTCCACAACATTAACAAACGAAGACAAATGTTTGGAGAGTTCCATACTTTAGTAAAAGATCTATAATCTGATACGGACGATTCTTCATATACTTCCGTATGAGTAAAGTGGTATTTGAAGAGCTTCACAGCATAATTGAATATGATATAAAAAAAGAAAACACACGTCTTCGAAAGTCAATTTGGACTAGAGAAAGACATTCATTATAGGGGTATAATATTGAAATTAGTTATTTATTATATAATCGTATAGCAGAATCTCTATAATTCTGAGATTTGATATTATAAATAACTTCGTGCTCAGTTTCAATGAACTCCTAAATAAACCAGTCATGAACTGTTCGTCGTTCGTCACCCATTTTTTAATAATAAATGTCAAAAAAACAACCACAGATATAGCGAAACGCGTTATGCTTAGATACCATCAAAAAGATGTGAAATCATCTCATAGTAGGCGTGACCATACCCCCTCCACCTTCCACACGGCCCACGCCGATCTGGCTGTGGCAGATCCGCGTCGCGTAGGGTACCTCGGTTTGCGTTGCGTAGGGCTAGTGTGATTCTAAAGCACCCGTTTCCATAGAAAATGTATGAAAGATAAGTAGTCCAGATATGGAAATGGTGACGTCAACCTACGTAGCGTCGCGTCGCGTGGGCTAGGTGTGTTCCTGCCTATAATTGCATGTAGTATTTTATTGCTTTATACATAATAACACAAAAATGGAAATACAATCATGTGCAAACTCATTTAGAAGGAACTGATTACAATATCTCAGTAATTTCACCTGGAAAGGGAAGGTTTTTTTTAATCATAACTAATGAAAATATGAGTAATAATAATAAAAAAGGAAGTGTTTGGATAGATTTTTAGCCCACATGGGAGGCCTTGAGGAAAAAATTCTCTCAGGGCCTATTGTCATCTTTAGGGATGCGGTGTGGAGTCTTTTTAGGGAAAGGAAAGGGAGGAAGTTTTGAGAAGGAAAAATGTACAGAGGGGTAGTTAGGAATCTGGGGGTCAATATGTTCAAGAGTGATGGATGTATGAATCTATCCGTCTTACTGCGGCTAAGGCGATGGTTGACCGAGTATGGCTGCAGAGGTCTGAAGACAATGTAATAACAGAGTGCAATTCACACACGGTACGCTGCTCAGCCCAGGAAACATGTTTGGTTCTGAAATAAACATATTCATCACATTAACCAAAGTTCGCAAGCAAAACATAGAATATTATCTCCTTTAATGAAATATAAATACAGATGTATACCTGTATAATCTTCCACTACTTTTTTGGCAGCAAAACGCACGGTACTCGGCCCAGGTAGAACACACTTGGTTCTGAAACAAAAAAAAAATTCATTACATTACCCAGCCTCATCCTATGAACTATATCCTACCAGTGCAGAGTATAAAAGAGAAAATAAATTAAGAACAACGACCACGCGTCTCGGATATGCGCCTGTCATATTAAATATCTTAATAATAATGGAATTGCTGTGTTTGAAGAAATAATAAATGTATTGAATATCTTTATAATAAGACTCAGTGAATCAACATCTATCTCTATGAATAAAATAGGTTGATGCCATATAGAGTATAGAGAAGACATTATTTATACCTTTTAAACTGTAATTGTGGTCTTGGACGGCAACATTCGTGCTGGACCCTCCAGGTAGAATATGGATAAAGTCTAAAAACGAAAATAGATACAATTGTTAGGTGAAGTTAGGGAAAAGTTACAAAGTATATAAGGAACACTGAACGAACAAAAGATTCGCACCTGTATTTTGGTATCCTACGATCGTTTACGTTTTCTTTAGGTAAACCCCGATGTGTTCCGATTCCATGAAGATTAAGGGTCGGCAAAGCGTCTTTTTTTAACGTGCCATTGGAATTTTTGCAGTTATTAGTGAAATGGGAACCAAACATAACCACAACTTCCCAAAATCGGATAAGCAATAGTCAGATCTGCCGATTCTCAACGCCCATTCCCATAACGACTCTCATTATTTTCGCAGTTAGGTACTCTGTGTCGAACTGAAACACTATCCACACAGCCTTCGACACTGAAACGATATTTAGGAAGCATTTTTTCAAAATATTTCGTTGTTATGAATGTTCGGATTGTTTCGGCCAACGTGCTATTTGACATATAATACCATAGATATCCGACTTTACATACCACTCAGTTCTCAAATTTTTTCTATGGAAATTATAAGATTCCTATTGGTAGTCGTTACTATGACGTCGCAAACCACGTGACCGGGTTCCAAAAACTGACGGAGTTATACCCCCCTGATATCAGATAACTGTTTCAACTAGATGTGGGTCGTTACGACGTTTTCAAGAAACGTAACGAGACTAGTTTCTTGGTCGGCGTAACCTGTTTCAAAACAGGTTATTTTTGTAACTAGTTATTTTCATTCAGCTACTGTGATTGTTTGTGTAAATACCTCCACTAACTATACAGTTACACACGAAACGAAAATAAATTAAATGACTATCTAGTATCTAAGTGTTTGTAGCTATACAGTGAAATCAATTTTATTACTTTAACAATAGGATTACTTCGGATTTCGTGTCACGCACTCCCGCTGACTCGAAAATTTTCGATCTGCCAACTCGCTAGCTCGGCCGGCCAGCAGGCGCGATGCGAAACGATGCGAAACTACTCAGTTTCTCAGTTACTCACGTTACACCCAACACCAACAATCACAGTTACAAGAATAACGCATTTACAAAAATAACTACTTGTAATTTTAACGAAACTAGTTATTTCCGTTTCATTAACGAAACTAGTTATTGTATCTAGTTACGTTAAATAACGCGCACGCCTAGTTTCAACCATAGATATATAATATATCTATGGTTTCAACCCACACAAAAGTACTTCGGCGTTCGGCGTCAAATTGACAGTTCTGAACTCAGTGCGGCTAAATACACGAGAATACTTGCTTTAACGGAAAGTATATCGTTTAACGATTGCCCTATAGGTCCTATAGGCCCTATTGCCCTATAACGATAGGTCCCATTTGTGAAGCAAATATTGTTTGTTTCTGTCAAGTCCATAACTGAGCGGTCGTTCTTTTGTAGTTTCATTGATGCAGTTGGCAGTTTATTGCAGAGTGGTACAGGTACAGTTAATGATATATTGATCATTTCTGCAGCGTTCTTTCTGTAAAAATACCTCGAAGGCGTTTAAATCGCCTAGGTTAAGCTTTTTTGTACCCCTCTGACCACCCATCAAACAAAAGAAAAATATGATTTTTGGTTTTGGTTTCTGAATTTGAATCTCGTTTAAGCCATTTTAAGCAACGTTTAAATTCTGATTGTGATATTTAACCAGGGCGATACTGAGTTGTTGTGTCTACAATAGGTGCAATTAAACACATCTGTTTAGTATTCTCAAAGTATTACTAACTGCATACACTCTAGGTACAAGCGAGTATCAAAATTACCCGTCCTGATATTATCATTAAAATTTACCGAATATATCTATGTATCTTGTACAACACTCGCGATGTAATATATAGAGCTTCCTAACACCAGCAGGTTAACTTTAGACATTGGGTTGATGATTGTAGATTTACGGCCGCTGTCACAAATGCCAACCAAACGTCAGTTTGTTTTTAAAACCTTACGTCATTTATCGTCATAAAACTTCAGCTTCTTAAGCTTCAGTTAGTTTATTAAATCCTTATTCTGAACAGAAAACTTTAACTTATTCAAATAATTCAATGTTATTATCACATGACAATGGAGTCAACAGGATTGACCCACTCTAAATTACACATTTGAAAATTTGACATTAGTCAAGAAAATAACTTTTTTAGGTTTATTTTCTGCTGGTCATTTTTGAGAATCGAACATTGTATTATTTAGTTCTATTACGCTCTTAACTAAGCGGTTTCTCTTCTGTCGTTTATTTGGTGAAAACAAATGTGTGATACATATTTCATAATTCAATCCTCAAAACTCAATTTTTAATTTTAAATACGGGACAGGTAAGAGCCGAAAAATATAGTTCTTTTGAATTCTCGAATAATTGAATGACTCGTACAAGCGCAATAAACGAGGCTTTAACCCTTTAACAGAATACTTTTATGTTTGAGTATTTTAGCAGTGAAGTGAGAATGGAGGGTAAAACGGTTTTTCCGCTCACCTTGATAATTGATATGCACGAGGTTAAATAACCGCCTATGTTTTTTTGTAGGGTGGTCCAGATCACCTCCGAAGATTTAAATATTGTATATGATAATTACCGAAGTTGATTTCTGTAAATTCTTAAATAAAACTAATCTTTAATATGATTAATTAAGGAATGTTCTGTTTCAGATCTAATTTATTTTGAGCTGGGATCAATTATTTACCACCTTTATTTAAAACCTATCACAGAAAGCCATGGATCTTCTTAACCCAGAGAGTGTTTCCATCAAGGTGGAACCAGGGTCCAAGGAAGAAGGTGGAGGTGAAATGCCCTATACGGATTTAGATATCTGCCTCCCGGATGTGAAGAAGGAATGTTTGCAGTATGCGACGAATACTTCGACATCCAGTAAGTTGCAAAAGTTATTTAACATCAAATGTTGATTATAGATTTTTCAGAATTTAAGTCCGTTTTGGAATGTTTGGCATACTTTAGATACTTCGGTACCTATTTACTTACTGTATATTTTCAGTAAATCAAACTACGAAGATTTTCAAACTTGTATTGATGTAAGTTACATGTTTAACGATACAATACAAATTATTATCCCATCGTCAACAAACAACCGATATTCGATCTGATGGTGCTCAGGAGTAAATTTTCAATTTGGGAGGCGGGTACGTGTACTGCCGCCCGGGTAAACATGTTTAACCAATTATCAAACAACTCTAACATACCATAGGACACCCCAGGTGGTTTGCTACATTGGTGAAATAGCAGGGATGCCCGGGTTCACGGGGTGAGGTTTGCCCGGATTTTGGTGGTGGATGCATCTGTCCATTAACTACGTGGCTGGCCGGATCGGGAGAGTGCTTATTGAGGAAGGCTCTTTGACTTATCTAGCAGGACTCTCCCGAAACATTGCCTTGCTCCGCAGTGGGAGGGATTCAAACGTCCGGATTCACTCCCACACACATTGACCTCCAGTTTCCTACCCATCCCTTGTGCCTTTTTATCCTTCCCAGAACTTCGTATTCTTCCTTTTCAGCATTCTCAAAGATGACATATGGTCCTGTGGTAAATTATATCCCTCAGGGCCTCCGAAGTTGAGCTAATATTTAAAAAATATGTGCCTTTCTAAAGCATGGAACCCTAAAGCTAACGTCCTTAACCTAATAGTCTTATTATTTATTAAATTAATCTACAAATCTGTTATAAAAATTACCGCTTTTTAAATAAAAACTATCTCGGAGAAGGACGTCCGTAATTTTAAATGTTATACGCTATTCTTTTCGAAATATCAATCCAGGTATTGTATTTTGTTGCTCTAGGTGGCATTAGTGACATTAGTGAGGACACTCTAACTATCAAGATCAAGGCGGAACCAGAACCCAGAGAAGATATTAGGGGGGGAATTCCTTATACGGAAATTGACATAGATCACCCGGAAGTTAAAAAGGAATACTCAGAGCGCTCTGAAAGAATTACCCAAACAGCAGGTAAATTGAATTTTTATTTATTTCCATCAGGCATCCAGCTCTCCTAATGTTTGCGTCTTTATTTTTATTTTACGGTGCCTTCTCACAGCTTTAAATTATCTTAATCAGCTTTATGCGTTATCTTTTTCAGAATTCCTGGAGACACTTCCTGGAGAAAAACAATACTTTTGTTCTCATTGTAACTATTCCTGCTCTCGTAAGGTAACGTTAGTACTCCACTTGCGCACCCATACTGGAGAAAATCCTATTTCAATTGCAGACTGCAGCTATTCACGTTCTACCAAGAGTTCTATTCAAATTAATATGTTCACCCGCAGTGCAAAAAATCCTTTTTCATGTCCCGACTGCCACTATTCATGTTCTAAAAGGGCTAATCTCAAAATTCACATGTTGACCCACAGTGGAGAAAAACCTTTTTCGTGTCCCGACTGCGACTATTCATCTTCTACAAAGGGTCATCTTAAAATTCACATGTTTACTCACAGTGGAGAAAAACCTTTTTCGTGTCCCGACTGCGACTATTCATCTTCTAGAAAGGGTAATCTTAAAATTCATATGTTTACGCACAGTGGAGAAAAACCTTTTTTGTGTCCCGACTGCCACTATTCATGTTCTAAAAGGGCTAATCTCAAAATTCACATGTTTACTCACAGTAAAGAAAAACCTTTTTCGTGTCTCGATTGCAACTCTTCATGTTCTACAAAGCGTAGTCTTAAAATTCACATGTTGACCCACAGTGGAAAAAAACCTTTTTCGTGTCCCGACTGCGACTATTCATCTTCTACAAAGGGTAATCTTAAAATTCATATGTTTATGCACAGTGAAGAAAAACCTTTTTTGTGTCCTGCCTGCGACTATTCATGTTCTACAAAGAATTATCTTAAAATTCACATGTTTACTCACAGTGGAGAAAAACCTTTTTCGTGTCCCGACTGCGACTATTCATCTTCTACAAAGGGTAATCTTAAAATTCATATGTTTAAGCACAGTGGAGAAAAACCTTTTTTGTGTCCTGACTGCGACTTTTCATGTTCTACAAAGAGTTATCTTAAAATACACATGTTTACTCACAGTGGAGAAAAACCTTTTTCGTGTCCCGACTGCGACTATTCATCTTCTACAAAGGGTGATCTTAAAATTCATATGTTTACGCACAGTGGAGAAAAACCTTTTTTGTGTCCTGACTGCGACTATTCATGTTCTACAAAGAGTTATCTTAAAATTCACAGGTTAACTCATAGTGGAGAAAAACCTTTTTCGTGTCCCGACTGCAACTATTCATCTTCTACAAAGGGTAATCTTAAAATTCATATGTTTACGCACAGTGGAAAAAAACCTTTTTTGTGTCCTGACTGCGACTATTCATGTTCTACAAAGAATTATCTTAAAATTCACATGTTTACTCACAGTGGAGAAAAACCTTTTTCGTGTCCCGACTGCAACTATTCATGTTCTAAAAAGAGTACTCTTAAAATTCACATGTTGACCCACATTGGAGAAAAACCTTTTTCTTGTTCCGACTGCAACTATACATGTCCTCGAAAGCAACAACTAAAAAGTCACATGTTTACCCACAGTGGAGAAAAACCTTTTTCGTGTCCCGACTGTTGCTATTCATGTGTTGGCATGAGTCAGCTTAATAATCACATGTTTTCCCACAGTGGAGGAAAACCAATTGCGTGTCCCGACTGCAACTATTTTTGTTCTACAAACGGTCATCTTAAAATTCACAAACAGTTTTCCCACAAAGAAAAAAATCTTTTTTTTGTTCCGAATGATACTATTCATGTTCTCGAAAAGATAGACTTAAAATTCACATGCTGACTGACAGGGGAGAAAAACTTTTGTTCATGGGCAGATTGTTATTATTCGTGTGCGCATAAGTAATTTTTAAAACGTTACACGCTCAGTCACAGTTGATTACAACTGGGCACTACCTAGTGTTCAATATTAAATTCAATTTATTTGATTTAAAAACATTACAAAATTTAAAATTCTAAAGCTTTTTTAAACAAGATTATATATATTAAATATTTTGAATTGATAATATTTAATAACAGCAACTTTATTAATTGACATTAAATCGCACGTATACAACTCCTGCTATTATGTCAATGAGATTTAGACGTGTATTACAAAAAGATGTTAAAAAAGAATTAATTATATGGATTTTAAAAAATCAGAAGGCAATGATCAAATAAGAATTAAATACCTGAAGTTAATTGCCGATAATATAATCCTAATACTGTCTAAATTAATTAACCTTTGTGTAAGTAAAAGTGTCATGCCTGACGAACTTAAAACATCAATTATCAGACCTATATATAAATCAGGAAACCACAAAGATTACACAAACTATCGACCAATAGCGATTCTCTCATGTATTGATAAAATTATTGAAAGATCTATCTTTAACCAAATAAATTTTTTTATTAAAAAAAAAAATAGAATCATAAATCCCATACAATACGGATTTCAAAGAGAAAAATAGTACTACACAATTACTTTCTAAATTCACCGACCATATAAATTGTCATTTAAATGAAAGATATTATGTTTGTATAGACTTTAAAAAGGCCTTTGACACATTGGACCATGAAACATTATTAAGGGCAATGGAGGAATGTGGTATTAGAGGTCATTTAAAAAAAATTATTAAAAATGATCTATTAAGTACAAAAATCAAAGTTAAAATTGACGGAATTTTTAGTGATGAAATGTTAACAAATACCGGAGTAGCAACAGGGTCGATATCGGGGCCTTCGTGTTATATAATGCAAGTAAAAAGTATACCAAACGTAATAAAACGTGCTACATGTTTGCAGACTATACTTGCATTAAACGTGCTGACAGATCAACGAAAAATTGAGGAAATTTTTCAAACTGACCTAAATAGCATAATTAAATGGTTCCACGACAATGGCATTATTATTAACGCAAAAAACCCAAATATATGCTTATACACTCACCATACGCAAGTTATCAGGATAAGGAAATGCATATAAAAAATCATTAATGTGATTGTTTGCACACAAAAAACCAATCCCAGCAGTGTAATTGCCCAAATATAGAAAAAAAGTGTACCTTGTTCTTACAATAGATGTCAATTTTAACTGGTCAAATTATATTTAAAATGTTTGTAATAGATTAAGATCCATATTAGGAAAATTTTACCACCTAAAAAATTTGTTAATAAAAATATATTATACTGCATATACAACGCATTAGCACAGGGGCGGGGAACCTTTTTAGCGTCGCGGGCTATTTGCATGTTCACATCTTAACCCGCAGGCCGCACTCCGAATTACGTCTCGTGGGGGGAGGGGGGGGGGCACATTCCGAAATTAAAGAACTGGTTTTACTAAAACTAATAAAAATCAAGCTACATAACTGCCTTCCCCTTTTAATTGTGTCTACACTCAGAACATGGCAATGGTTTCCCTCCAATTCTGGCTGCACATAGTCTGTAACAAGAATTTTATAACTGCACTTTGAACACGAGAATGGTTTCCCTCAAAATGCATCACCAGAGGAAACCACAACTGTAATTTTTCGTTGCATTTTGAACCCAAAACCTGCGTTGATTTAGATTGAATTTGCATGCTGGGATTTAAAACTACACTTAGAACATAAAAATGGTTTTCCTATAATTCTGGCAGAACAAACTACTTTGTCAGTTAATAACGCCGAAATACTTGCTGCTGACATGGAGCAAGCCCTCTACAAATGCTCAGAATCTGTCAAACATAAATCTTCAGAAATAATCCAAAAAGACCTTAAAAATAAAAATAATTACAATAACAACCACAAACATTTTGAAAAACAAACCTTAAACACGATCAAAAAAACTAAAACAAAGTAATCTAACGCTAACTAAAGCCGATAAAGGAAACACTATAGTAATTCTAAACAAAACGGACTACGTTAATAAAGTAGAATAAATTTTAAACAGTGATAATTTTACAACCCTTTTAAAAGACCCCACAAAGAAGTTTCAAGAAGACGTCAAGGAGATAATCAAGAGCTGCCCTTTACTTTTGCGGGAAACCTAAATATAAAACTCTATTATTAACTAATCCTCAGCCACCTAAACTGTATGGTTTGGCGAAAATCCATAAAAAAGATATCCCTATCAGACCCGTTGTTCCTGCTTATTCTAGCCCCAATTATAATATATGTTCTAAATTTGTTTCTTTGTTCAAATCCAATAACTTATTCACTTCACATCGCTCAATTAAAAACAGTTTTGAGTTAATCAATAAAATCAAAGATTTAAATATACCTAGCAACAGTAAATTAGTTTCATTTGACGTGGTTAATCTGTTTCCGAGCATTCCGACCATTGAATGTAAAAACCTTATTTTAAGTATTTTAAATAATTCCCACTTAGATCGAACCATTGTGAAGGAAATGTCCACACTCTTAGAAATTTGCATTAGTCAAAACTATTTTACCTTTAATGATAAATTATACAAACAACATAATGGTCTCCCGATGGGGAATCCCGCTTCTCCTTTGTTTGCTGAAATATTTATGAACTCATTTGAAAACAAATTATTTTATTGTGGATTTTCCCTATTATCTAATGTCTTTGCATGGTATAGGTGTGTTGATGACGTGTTTGTAATTTGGTCGGGTAGTAACAGACAATTAGGCAATTTCCTCACTTTTATTAATAACCTTCACCAAAATATAAAATTTACACTGGAACATAATGATAACAACAATTTAAATTTCTTTGACTTAAATATCAATTTAGATAATAATAAGTGCGTATTTAATATATACAGAAAACCTTCACACACTGATTGTGTTAAACCGTCTACTTCTTCACTTCACCCTTTTTGACATAAACTCCCATCCTTCAACTCAATGATACATCGTGCTATTAATGTCCCTTTAAACAATGATAATTATAATAATGAAATTAACATTATAAAACAGATAGCCCTAAACAATGGATATAAGCCTGAAATAATTAACCGCCTAGTTAATAAAAAGCAAGCAAAAAATTTTAACAAAAAAATATATTTATAGCGGTAATAATAACATCAAACCTAGTAACAACCTAATATATAAAAGAACTTCTTTATTCAGGTGATTTATCTGGCGCTTTTTACGCTCTTGTTTGATTTCGGTGGAGGTTTTCTGTGGTACTCACTTTTGTAAATCAAACGCTTGTTTTGTGTTTGTTTGTCTGGTCATAATTTATTATTCTTTTATTTACATAATCCTGATTTTTTATAAGATTTATATTGTGATCTGCTTGTTGGAACACATTTTTTTTACATAAGAATGGAAGCTACCTTCCTTTGTTCTTCTATAGAACTATTTGAATAATGGAACAAAAAAGAAAATAATAAAATTAGGTAGGTACTTGCCTAGAAGTAATTGCCCATAGAACAAGTACCTACTCAATAAGCATCAATTTTAACCATAGCTCCCCGACAAAAAGGGCTGAAATTAAATGAAAGTTCTTTTTAGAACCCTATAATAGTTAAAATTGATTATTATTATTTGTGAGGATATTTTTTTTTTAAATTAGAAAGAATAACTTATTTTTATAAAATAAAAAGAGAGTTGAAACTAGCTAATACACATATCGTAATCCATTGATTGTTGTAGTTAGTTTAGAAACAATAAAATAATAAATTGAAGTAAATCATTAGAAGATATGCATAAGAAAAAAAATAACACTAAATTATAAAATGTTCATCTTCTTGATCCTCGATCGATAGCCTCTGCAGTTCTTGTCTTCAAGAAAGATGGCTTCTTTTTGATCCTTGGCCTTAGTAAAGATGACTTATTTTTTATACTGCTCTTCTTAGATGTTAGTAGTTTATTTTGATCCAGTTCTTCTAAGATGTGATAGCATCGTCCATTGGTAGAAGACACAATTTGGTAATGGGCCTTTTCATAGACCCTTGCTGCGTCTTCAAGGTGACTATACGGGTTATCCCATCTTGTCCAGGGTGAGTGGCGATGACACGTCCCATCCTCCATAAATTTGGTGGTGCGTTGTCGTCTTTGATGATAACTAAGTCCCCAATCTTTAGTTGTCGCCGGTTCCCATCCGTCCATTTAGTCCTTTGCTGCAGCTCTCCCAGATATTCAATTCTCCATCTTGACCAGAAGCTCTGTCTTAGTTGGCTTAGTTTTTGGAAATTATTAAGCCTGTTTATGGGAATCTGTTGTAGGTCAGGTTCAGCTACAGCTGACAGGTTATCACCAATAAGAAAGTGACCTGGAGTAAGTGCGAAGAGGTCGAGGGGATCGTTGGATAGTGGAATTAAAGGCCTAGAATTTATGCAGGACTCTATTTGGTATAATAACGTACACATCTCTTCATATGTTAATGAAGAGACGTTTGCCACTCTTTTTACGTGATATTTCACACTTTTTATGTTAGATTCCCAAAGACCTCCATGATGAGGACCTTTAGGTGGGATAAAAACCCACTGAATAGACATATTAGTTAAGTAATTAGCTATTTCCTTTTGAGAGACATATAAATTATACATATTTTTCAATTCATTATTCGCTCCAACAAATGTAGTAGCATTATCAGAATACAATTTACTAGGTTTTCCACGTCTGGAAATGAAACGCTTTAAACAATTAAGAAATGCATCTGTAGTCAGAGCGGTGACCAGTTCTAAATGAACTGCCTTAGTAGAGAAGCATATAAATAAACAAATATAAGACTTGACTGAATTGGATCTCCTACTGATTCCAGACTTTATTAAGATTGGCCCTGCGTAATCTAGTCCTGTAACAGAGAACGGTCTACATGGTGACACTCTATCCTCTGGAAGGTCAGACATTATTTGATGACTTGTTTTTGGACTGCATTTAAAGCACACAATGCAATTTTTAAGTATTTTTTTAATAGCATTTTTTGCCATTATAGGCCAATATTTTAGTCTAATAAGTGCTAGTAACGTTTGAGTACCTACATGCAAATTTGTATAATGAAAATGTTTAATGATTAACTTTGTTAGAGGGTGATCGTGAGGTAGTAATATCGGATGTTTTTGTGCTTCATGTATTAGTTTTCCTCTGGACAATCTCCCACCTACATGCAATAAATCCATATGTATAAATGGGTTTAATGATTTGAGATGACTGGTTTTATCTAAGTTTTTTCCCGCCTTTAATGTTTTAATTTCTTTTGAAAATGAATAAGATTGAGTGACCGTTATTAATGAATGTAACGACTTGTTTAATTCTATTATTGAAAGTTGTCCGCTAAATGTATGTTTTTTTCTTGTATTATTAATGAAACGTAGGATATAAGCAGTTACTCTTTGTAAACGCGTGAGAGAAGAAAAACGATAAAACAATTCCCAATCTTTATTCATACTGACGGTTAAATTTATTTTGTTTTTTAATTCCGGTGGATCGATGCAAATTTCCTTATAGTTCGGCCAAGTTACTTCATCTTGAGTTAACCAATTAGGACCTCTCCACCAGATTTCTGAAGAAAATAGACTTTTAGCACTGGTTCCTCTTGATAAAATATCCGCTGCATTATCTTCGGAGTTGACATGCTTCCATTGACTGGTTTCGCTTCTTTCCTGTATTTCTGCAACTCTGTTTGCAACAAATGTATTCCATCGCGCTGGTTGATTTCCTATCCAGCATAGAGTTATAGTGGAATCACACCAATAAAATGTTTTATCCAAAGGTATAAGTAGGGATTCCTTTACTTTTTCAACAAGTTTTGTTAACAGAACAGCACCACATAATTCCAATTTAGGCAAAGAAATCGTTTTTAATGGAGCTACTCTTGATTTAGCTGTGATTAATTGAGAATGCCGTTTTCCTGATTGGTCTGTGGATAGCATATATATGCAAGCAGCATATGCTTTTTGAGATGCGTCACAAAATCCGTGCAATTGTATATTTACAGTTTGATTACATATAATTTTTCTAGGTATTTGAAAAGAATTTACACCTTTTAAATCTTCTAAATATTTTTTCCAGAGCTTCAGAATTTCTATAGGTATTTCTTCATCCCAAGATATCTTTTCTTGCCATAATTTCTGCATAATAAGTTTAGCATTCACGGTTACTGGTCCTAGCAAACCTAATGGATCGAAAATACTAGCAATCAGTGACAAAATATTCCGTTTATTATAAATAGGATGTGACGGTAGTTCCACGTGATATAAAAAACTATCTTTTTCGCAATTCCAAGCTAAGCCTAGAATTTTCTCTCCTTCTGTTTTGTCCAAAATTACCATATCAGTGGCCTGATCGGCCTCCGATGACAAATCAGAAGAATTAGACCGCCATTTTCTTAAGTTCATACCGGCCGAATTCATTATGGAGATTAACTGTTCTTTTAACAAATTACAGGATTCCACATTGTCTGCACCTGTAATTAGATCATCTATGTAAAAATCTCTCTCTAAAATGAGACTAGTTTCAGGATATAACTGAGCGTTTTCCATACTCAGCTGCTTCAAGCAACGCGTGGCTAAGAAAGATGACGGTCCCATACCATAAGTTATCGTATTTAACTTGAAATGGCCCATTTCCTCTTCTGGAGATGCTCGCCAAAGTATTTTTTGGAAGACGCGGTCCTCCTCTCTAATGTTGACCTGCCTGTACATTTTCTCTATGTCAGCCGTCAATGCCACTTGATATTTTCTAAAATTCAACAAATGGGTATATAAATCATTTTGTATTATTGGACCAACCATTAACGCGTCGTTTATTGATATCCCGCTGGAGGTTTTTGCGGAGCCGTCGAACACCACTCTTAGTTTGGTAGTGCTGCTGGTTTCCTTCTTGATTGCATGATGAGGTAAATAGTAAGATTTTTCTTCATTTGAAACTGGTTCAAATTTTGTCATATGACCTAAGTTTTCATATTCTTCCATGAATTTAATGTATTGAAGTTTCAAATCCATATTAGAAGATAATTTCTTTTCCAAGTTTAAAAATCTTTTTTCTGCCATAGGCAAGGAACTACCTATTTGATCTATACAAGGTCGGAATGGTAAGCTTACTTCGAAACGCCCATTTTCATCCCTTTTTTGGGTTGACTTGAAGCTCTCTTCACATGCCTTTTCTTCATAATTTTGGTGCTTGATGGACACCAATTCCTCTTGTTTCCAAAATCTTTCAATTTGATTGTGAATCATATTTAAAGATAAGTGACACGAGGATGATTCTTGCTCTTTTTTTGTAGTGCACATTCTAATTGGCCCGGATAATATCCATCCAAGTTCAGTGCGTTGCAGCGTAGGTCCAGTTGTTCCTAATCTCAATTGATCAGTGGTCAGCATTTCCCAAAATAGTTCGGAGCCGAGTAATATATCCACATGACCGGAAGTGGAAAATTCAGGATCGGCCAATTTCAATCCTGGTGGTATGTTTGCCTCCCTTTTTGGAAAAGAGGTCTGCGGTAACTTGCTGGTGATTTCTTGTAATACCAAGCAAGTAACAAGTTTTTTGTAATTAGAGTTTATTGATGACAATTCAAACGAGAGGCTCTTCTTTACATTTGTTATATTATTATGTAACCCAGAGACCGGCATATTTAATGACTTGTATTTTATGTTTAATTTTTTAGCAAATCGTTCAGTTATGAAATTCACCTGAGAACCATTATCCAACAATACTCTCGCTGAATGAATAATTCCATTACTGTCCTTAACGTTCACCATTGCCGTTGATAACAAAATTGTTTTTTCTGCTTCTCCAAAAGTGGAATGGTTTGAGACTGGTACTTGATCCATGCCATTCTCAGTGTTTTGATCCTCTTTAGGGAAAATATGGAGTAATGTGTTGTGTCCTGCTTTATCGCAAGTTCTACAATTATTCTTACTCCTGCATTCTTTAGTTGAATGACCTACATTTAAACACTTGATGCAAGCGTGTAATTGCTTGATTTTTTCAAACCGTTCATGTTGGTTTAGTTTCAAAAACTGTTTACAGAAATAAATCTTATGATTTTCCTTACAAACAATGCATTTCAACCTTTGCGACAATAATGAAACTGAAGATTCCTTTTTGTAACTTGACGGTTTATGATGCGCGAATATTGGTTTGGCTGTGGAACATGTTGCTTCCGATGCTTCCAAGACTATCGCTCGATCTGTTAAACATTTTAAAAATTCTTGCAATGTCGGTATTTTTTCTTTAGTTGGATATTGTTCCCAATAGATCCGGGTATTGGAATCTAATTTGTTGGCCAAAATATAAATTATTATTACATCCCAATACTCCGTGGGTAGACCTATGTTTTTCAATGAATTCAAATGTAATTGTGTTTGATCTAATAAACTTCTCAAGGCGACGTGATTTTCTTGTTTTAATTCCTTGAGCTTAAACAATGAATTTAAATGTTGATTAGCTATTACACGCTTATTTTCAAATCTATTTGATAAAACCTGCCAAGCTATTTCGAAATTGTCTTGGGTAATTTCAAGTGCGTTTAATATTTGTGATGCCTTTCCTTTTAAACAATCACGCAAATAGTAATGTTTCTGAAAATTATTTAATGATTTATTATTACCCACTATCGTGACGAAAGCATCCTTAAAAGATAACCATTTCGAATAATCACCACTAAATTCTGGGAGCGAAAATGTAGGTAATTGGATCTTAATATTGTTAGTATCATCAATTTTTTCAATGCTTTTTATGGATTTTTTTGCTAACGTCACTACTTGATAATATTGCAATTCAAAACACTCAAGTGGGCTATCCTCTTCATCTGAGTTACTATCAAACTCTTCGATCTGAGATTGTATATTCTTAAAGCGATTTAACAGTGTGTTTACCTCCTCCAATCTTGTTTCCGTTTCTATTACATCAACTGAATCACTTAATAGGTAATTCTTAAATCTTGTTAATTGTGCCTTCAATTCACCGCGCTTCTTCACCAGTGATTTTAATGTTTGTGGCATAATGCAGAATTTTTTACACAAACATACACATTAAATTATTTAAAAATAAACTTTTGTTTGTTCCACCTTTGCGGGAGCGAATAATAAATAGATTACAATAAAATAAATTATATTATTTAATAATCAGTGGTAATCATAGAGTAAATTATTTGGAATCTACCTACTGGTTAAATTATATTATGTTGACAATATTTTATCTTGTTTGATTATAATATCACGCAAAAAGAGTGGCTCTTGGTGGCGAATTCTTCGCGTGATTTTACAAGTTATATTATAATGCCTTAATACCTTAGGAATATGTAATGATGAATAAGAATGATGTAGACCGGACTTCTGGCTGGATGAGCTGGTTTTCATCTGGCTTCTCGAAGGACCATATGGCGCTTTTTACGCTCTTGTTTGATTTCGGTGGAGGTTTTCTGTGGTACTCACTTTTGTAAATCAAACGCTTGTTTTGTGTTTGTTTGTCTGGTCATAATTTATTATTCTTTTATTTACATAATCCTGATTTTTTATAAGATTTATATTGTGATCTGCTTGTTGGAACACATTTTTTTTACATAAGAATGGAAGCTACCTTCCTTTGTTCTTCTATAGAACTATTTGAATAATGGAACAAAAAAGAAAATAATAAAATTAGGTAGGTACTTGCCTAGAAGTAATTGCCCATAGAACAAGTACCTACTCAATAAGCATCAATTTTAACCATTATCTTTAAAAATATCCCGCATATTACCAGATCATATCTCTCCAGCTTTCTATACTAATTCTAAAATAAAAAAAATTGATTAATAACAAGGATGTTTCGAATAAATGGGAAAAAAACGGGATATACACTTTAGAGCGTAACGATTGTGACGCACAATATGTAGGGATGACTACTAGAAATTTTAAAACTAGAATCAGGGAACATGAACTTTGTTTAAGAAATAATAACTACTCCGAGTTTGCTAACCATCTAATAGAGTCAGGCCATAGCTTTAAAAAAGAAAACACCAAGTTTAAACATTGCAATGTAAATTTATATTTTAATTTGTGCGCTTTAGAAACCTTAGAAATTAACAAAAAAATTAAATATAAAATCAACTTAGTTAATAAAATAAAAGCACCATGTAAATCACCATTACTTGTTGATGTTTCCAAGTAATGTTGAATCCTCCCACCGTCCCCCCCCCTCCCCCAAAATCTCCCCTCCCACTACCCCCACCTAATTAACTTTTGTACTTGTATATAATTTTTAAGTTAGTTTTAAGTTTGTTAATGACACGCACGTGTCGAAACCGGCCGCAGAAAATTAAAAAATTTAAGTAACAAATGTACTTTGAAAAATAAAAACTCTTCAAAACAAAATGTCTAGAAATTGTTACATAGTAAATGCCCAAGAAATACAAAAAAAAGTTGTTTGTTTTTATTAATAATTTTTTTGGTACATACATTGGTATAATTTTACAATACTTAAAGGCATTTTTTATATATAAACATTTAAAAATTAAAGAATAAAATAATTAGCAGATAAACCAAAAAAAAAATCCCACATAGGCATCGCCTGTTCGTGGGTATACTTGTGTGTTTTTAAAACGGTTTAAATTTGACTCATATACATACATTATCTTTGTAGATATTAAAGCATAAAATTAAATAAACAAAAAATAAAATTAGTGTTTACTGAATTACAATTCAAACAAGATGTTAATAAAGATTAAAATTTGTTAAGTTACATCAGGTCAGATGTTAAAGCAAGTAAATGTTTGTATCAATAGTATTCATCCAAGACTTGTATTTAAATTTTTATATTTACTGAAGGAGGATATATTTTTCCATTCAATTTCTGTAGTCTTGTAGAGAGCATTATACATTATGTCTTTGCGCAAGCCTAGTTTTACACGGTGGAACTTTCAATTCATTATTTAACCTTTCATTATTTTTTGTAAAAAGAATATTTCTAGAAAATATATATTTTAAACATTGTATACAATATTTTTTTCTTATCTCTAACAATTCAGCTTCTTAGAGTAATTGCAGGGAGGGGTAGTTCATATCTTTTTTCAACATTATTTTTAGTATTAATTTTTGGGTTATTTCTAGTGGCTTAATGTGCGTATTATACACACCCCCCCCCCCCATCCAATTATTCCATAAGACACTGATGATTAATAATAATAATAATTGGATTACTTTTATAGCGCCATTTTCGTGAGAAAATCACCTCAAGGGCGCTTTACAAATTCATTTATAGGTACATTAAATCTATACCTATATACTACAAGTGGCTTATAACTAAGATTGATAACTAATGACATACACCTGAGACTTATATCACTAGTGACTTAGAACTATACTTATTTTTATAACCGAGTTTGTACTTGCAAGTCATTATACGAACAGAGCAGTATTGTTACTGTCCTATTCGTATCATGACTTGCAACAGTCTTACAATTAGTTATTTACGACTAATATACTTATTTACATTTATTGATTGCACCAATGCATGATACACCAACTTCATTCTTTTAATGTTGACAATGTAATTTAAACGTTTAAAAATATAAGTTAAATACCTAAATTTATTTACAAGTTTTTCTATGTGATCCGTCCATTTGAGTTGGCTGTCTATTATAATTCCTGAGTATTTAACCTTATTCCCGGTATTCATATTTGTACAGTTAGAAGCATGAGAGAGGATTGCAAGTATTTTTGTGAAACCTTATATTTAAGGGAGTTAAGGGTGCCGCCTTTTTGGTATTATAAAATGGAATGTAAAGAGTTTTTTCACAGTTTAGTGTCAGAAGATTCATATTGAGCCATTCTTTGACAATGGATGTGCACTTATTTGCATTTTCCGAGACCTCGTCCCAGGATTTACCATCAACTGTAATTGCAGTATCGTCGGCATATGAGAATAGTTTTCCTGGAATGCTAATATTACAAAGGTCATTAATATAGATTAGGAACAATAATGGACCAATAACTGTTCCTTGTGGAACCCCATGTCGCACAGATTCTGGTTTACTAATATTTTCACCTATTTTGGTAGATTGTCTGCGATCAAGTAAATAATTTATTAAGAGTGACAAACAATTATTTTTAATTCCTATGTTATTAAGTTTTCTAATCAGTTTATTATGATTAACGGTATCGAAAGCCTTTTTCAAGTCTAAACAGATTGTTATACCTCTCGTATTTGATTCAAGATTGGTATATATATTTTTTGTTAGATTAAATAAGGCATCATCTGTACTAAGACCTGATCTAAAACCATATTGGTTTGGGGACAAAAGTGCGTTAGATTCTAGAAACTCTAATACTTGTTAATATTTCTATTTTTGAAACTGTTAATTCGTGGTTGAAGTCCATTATAATAGATTATAATAAAACAAATAAAAAACTTTATTCCACTTAATTTTATTTGACCGTAACCGGTTTCAGCTCGTCAGAGCCATCTTCAGACTGGTACAAATAATTCTTAGCCTACGGTTTATATACAAAACATATGGGGGAGGGGGAGAGGGGTAGTCTACAAGGATTTTAATGAATTATTTTTATTACTGAGTCGTTTTAGACTGTCGAATTTTTAAGTATTTTGGTAATTCCAGTGGGCTAATTACTTTGGGTTTGTAGCTCACTTCAATATCTATTGATTAGGGAAAAACCTTACAAGTAATTTGAATTATTAATGGACTAATTTTATTGTCAAATCGTTATTATACATATCTATGATCAATGGGATTTTTTAATTGCTTTTTGAAGGGATGCATGTTTACATTGGAGTGGGAATGGTCAAACCTAAATACATATTTTAATTTCAAAATTATTATGAAAATTATACCGGATAAAAACCTGGTGTTTCAGTAAATGATTCTAATAGCTTATTAATTACAAAGTTACTTTTTGAAGGGATGCATGTTTACATTAGATTAGGAATGGTTTAAACTAAATACATATTTTAAATTTCGAAATTATTATAAAAATTACAATGGATACAAAAGCGGAGACTTAGCAAATGATTCTAATTGTTTATTCATTACAAAGTTAGGGTCTATTTTTTTAGTTAAGCGAGTAATTTCTAAAGATTCTAGTCTATCTAGTTTATGACCTTTATTGCAAGTATGAAGAACTTTAACATCTCTGTCTTTATCAAACGAGTGTTTATTTTCTAATAAATGTGATGCTACATTCGACAATTCTCCTTCGTCATTCACCCAGTTAGTAAAGTGTTCTTTAATTCGGGTTTTGAATGATCTCCCTGTTTGACCAACGTAATACGATGGGCAGTCAGCGCAGTTTACTTGGTAAACGCCTGAGTTTTCTTCAGACTGGTACAAATAATTCTTAGCCTACGGTTTATATACATAACATATGGGGGAGGGGGAGAGGGGTAGTCTACAAGGATTTTAATGAATTATTTTTATTACTGAGTCGTTTTAGACTGTCGAATTTCTAAGTATTTTGGTAATTCCAGTTTACAATGGAAATGGGGGGAAATAAGATTAACTTTCTCGACATAGGTATTGAAATCATTAATAACAAATTAGAATTTTCAATCTATAGAAAACCAACATATAGTGATAATATCATACACAATACATCTAGACACCATATTTCACATAAATTATCAGTATTCTATTCACTCATTCACAGACTTTTACATGTGCCTTTGAATTATATAAATTATAATAATGAATTAAATATAATAAAAACCATAGCAAAGAACAATGGATACAAAAGCGAAACTATTGATAACTTATTAAAGAAAAAGGACAAAAAACTTACATTAACAATTATTTCACAAGGCCTTAAAAATGAAAAAGATATCACTAAACAATGGGTTAAAATCCCTTATATTGGCGAAATATCAACAAAAATATCCAGATTAACTAATAATGATAAATGCAAAACAGCTTTTTATAATGTGAATTCTCTAGGGAGAATTTTAATCAATAATAAAGATAAGAGAGAAAAACTTGAAAACTCAGGCGTTTACCAAGTAAACTGCGCTGACTGCCCATCGTATTACGTTGGTCAAACAGGGAGATCATTCAAAACCCGAATTAAAGAACACTTTACTAACTGGGTGAATGACGAAGGAGAATTGTCGAATGTAGCATCACATTTATTAGAAAATAAACACTCGTTTGATAAAGACAGAGATGTTAAAGTTCTTCATACTTGCAATAAAGGTCATAAACTAGATAGACTAGAATCTTTAGAAATTACTCGCTTAACTAAAAAAATAGACCCTAACTTTGTAATGAATAAACAATTAGAATCATTTGCTAAGTCTCCGCTTTTGTATCCATTGTAATTTTTATAATAATTTCGAAATTTAAAATATGTTTTTAGTTTAAACCATTCCTAATCTAATGTAAACATGCATCCCTTCAAAAAGTAACTTTGTAATTAATAAGCTATTAGAATCATTTACTGAAACACCAGGTTTTTATCCGGTATAATTTTCATAATAATTTTGAAATTAAAATATGTATTTAGGTTTGACCATTCCCACTCCAATGTAAACATGCATCCCTTCAAAAAGCAATTAAAAAATCCCATTGATCATAGATATGTATAATAACGATTTGACAATAAAATTAGTCCATTAATAATTCAAATTACTTGTAAGGTTTTTCCCTAATCAATAGATATTGAAGTGAGCTACAAACCCAAAGTAATTAGCCCACTGGAATTACCAAAATACTTAGAAATTCGACAGTCTAAAACGACTCAGTAATAAAAATAATTCATTAAAATCCTTGTAGACTACCCCTCTCCCCCTCCCCCATATGTTTTGTATATAAACCGTAGGCTAAGAATTATTTGTACCAGTCTGAAGATGGCTCTGACGAGCTGAAACCGGTTACGGTCAAATAAAATTAAGTGGAATAAAGTTTTTTATTTGTTTTATTATAATCTATTCTAATACTTGTGTCTTTATAATTTTTTCTAAAATCTTTGCAAGTTGAGATATCAGCGATATTGGTCTGTAATTGTCAAGATTAGAGACCAATCCAGATTTATGTATCGGTACAATATTTGAAAGTTTAAATGCATTTGGAAAAATGTTTTTTTAAAAGCAGGAATTAAAAATGTGTCGCAGTGGCATGGAAATATGTTGTTTAATAGACTTGATTGTGGTACAGCTTAATTTATCAGGACCATTGGCCGTATTTGAGTTTAGTTTTTCAACGTATTTTATAATTTCAGATTCAGTTACCCGTTTAAATTGAGATAAGTTACGAGTATTTTCAGAGAGTGTGTCAATTTGTGCGAGTTCTTGTACGTTGTTTTGAAATGAGTGATTGGTATTTATTAGATCTGAGGCAACATTTGTAAAAAAATTATTGAATTTATTCTCAATTTTTCCTATGTCGGTTATTACTATTTTATCGTTTGTTACAATTTTTCAGGAAATGTTTTTCCTTTATGTTTTCTATTTGTTATTTCATTTATGACTTACCACGTTTTTCTAGAATGATTTTTTGATTTTTGCAATTGTTTTATATAGTAATCTTGTTTAGTTAAACAGATTTCTGTAAATAATGTATTGCTGTCTTAAATGTCCATTATGTGGTATACCCGTGACCATACAGTAATTCTCCTGATTTTTGTAAATTTTATATAGTTTGTTCCTGTGTTGGCTTGCAATTATCTATCCACGCGTGATCCATGGTTTAATTTTTTGTTGGTTCTTGACTATTCTCGATATTGTTATTTAATATCATGTAGAAGGTGTTTAATGATTGATTTGGGTCATCATTGGATAAGACTTGGTTCCAAGTTTCTTTTTTCAGAGAATTGTTTAATGTATGGTAGTTAATTTTATTTTTTCCCACTTGCTGGTCTTTAGTTATATGATGCGACTTAAAGGTACTGTGTCCGTAAAAAGTTGGGAAATGGTCAGTTATATCAGTTTTTAGGACAACTGATCTGGGTACAAAATTTTTGTTTGTTTTGAGTAATATATGATCAAGGCAGGAAACACTGTGATGGCCATGTATAGTGGCAACAACAACCATTAAAATACCATATTTATCCGATTTTATACAATGGTATCACCGGCCACCACTCTCTGACTGGGTGCATGATAATTTACATTCATCCCGGTTCTAGCGTTACTTCTTTCTACCTGCTTTTCCCTAAGCAAGATAATTATTAAATCTGTGCTAATTATTGTAACACAAAGTTTCATTTGTGAATATATTTGACTCGCGTTAAATCAAGAGATGTTATTGAAAATCTCCGCAACACACGCATACAGTTTAAAGACGTGGCAAGGTTTGTAAGCTGTCAAACTCGATGGATAAAATATAGCAATATTGCCAAAGCATATTCTTCCCGCAGTATTACATTACCGCATCTAAAAAAATTTAAGCAATTTAATGTTCATACAAAAATCACACGACAAAATCGCATTACTTAGTGCATCACCATAATACATTTTTGAAATATATCGTCTTCCTTCAATTTTACCAATTTTATCCCGATGTAATCGTATTTTCACTGAAATGGCCTGCCAGTGTTAGCTCTACTGCGTTCTTTATTGACGTTGTTACTATTATTTAGTAGTGTCGACCGCCACGAATTCTCAGCTCCATTATTCAACCGGAAACTAGGAACTACTCAGTAGTCAGGTTATATTTACTAAAGATGAGGCAACACCGTTGGAACTTAGAAGAATGGACAATGGACAATATATTTTTGTATGCAAATTAGCTCACATGGTATCTCCATTGAAATCATATTTACCAAGACATATAATGAGTGGTGTAGCGGGGGGGGGGGGGGGGGGGGGTATTTTTAAGGGGGGGCGGCAAATTTTCACAATCTATATAAAAATAAATCCCTGTTTCCCTTGGTCACACCATAACTTCACAACGACTTTACCTATTTCAATCATCTTTTCTAATACTTTGTAGAAGGTTCTTACGGAAAGAAAAATTAAGAAAATTGCGCAGAAAATTGAATAATTTCAGAAAACTTAACAACTGTTTCAACTTCGCACGTTTGACAGTTCGCGCATTTGATGAAATTGAATTTTGCAAGCAGTTTTTTTTTCGTATTGAATGAATTGTCTATGGATTTTAAAAATTAATTATAGATATTTTAAAATTTTAAATAGGTACCTATTTTAATTACCAAATTTAATTGATTGTAATAGGTGGTACGCGAGCTGTTTGAAAACTGAATTTACTGGGACTGAATATTTGGAACGCGGGAAGGGGGTTTGCGGAACGGAAGAGTGGAATAGGGGAAAGGGTGGGCGGGGAAGGTGGAAGGGGAACGCGGCAGAGTTGGGGATGCGGGAGGGGAAATGTTTAAATGAATATATGATAATGTCTGTGAAACTGAAATGACGCACTGCAGAATTTGCGAAGCATCAAACTCCTATTAAGGCTCCTATTGGTTGAGATATAAAATAGAAATGACGCAAGGTCTGCGCTCATTTGCTGGTTTGACTATGACCTCACTTTTCAAGGCTCCTTGGTTCTTTATTGGTTGTGATTGTTTTGGTAAAGTTTCGCTTCTATCGCGTGTTAACTGCACTCAATTTTTTTTTTGTCTGTTTGACTATGTGATTCGTTGTTTATTAATAAAGAAAAATCAGAAAAATAAATTTCAGTGTTATTTTTTTAAAGTAAAATAATTATTTGAAAATGTTTTACGACACGTTCGCGAATTCAACTCTTTCTTTTATTATGTATTATAAATGTCTATAATTATATTTTTTAAGCTACAATTTTCGTAATTCGTAGGAAAATCATACGCATATTATGAGAGTAATACTAATTAAAGCTGGGAACTCGCATACAGATTTTTGTGTTGAGAATGTAAAGATTGAATTTGAGTTGTGTATGAATCTGCTGATACATTTCGAAGGAGACCATTCTTTTATTCAAAGTGATGGTGCCGCATACAGATTTGATTAAAACCAGTTTTGTGTTCAGAATGTAAAATTACAGTTGTGGCTTCATCTACTGACACATTTCGAAGGAAAACATTTTCTTATTCATTGGAAGAATATTCTCCAAATGCGATTAAAAAAAATTATTACAAAATTATAATTAATTATTACGACGGCATAAAATGAGGTCGTAATAAAAAAACTAGGATTTCCACATACCCCCCCCCCCCCCCCCGGCGCTTGAAGTACCCAAATAAGGGGGCGGCGAAATTTTCCTCCGCCCCGGGCGGCCGATTCCCACGCTATGCCACTGAATAGTGGGGCTATTTATGCAAGATGGATATTCTTCGCTATATATTACGTTTAGATATTCATTTGCAATAGGGTTTAGGATAGAATGTTCAATGTTAATATTTATATCACCTACGATAAATGAGAAATCTGAATGATTGCAGTTATTTTCGTTAATAAAATATTTAAGTTCTGTAATAAAGGATTTAGAATCTAAGGAAGGGGAGCGATCAGGCCCGGAATGGCCAGGTCCGCAGGTCCGCGATCGCGGAGGGCCCCCGGCGCGAGGGGGCCCCGAAGGGGCCCCACAAGACATAAAAAAAAAATGGTCTTGTTAGTAGTTATTTTGTGTTCTTGGTAATGGACCCCAAAAAGTGTGACTTTATCTTGAAACTCCAAACATTTCCCACAGAAGCTCTGCACAGTGTTTCTAAACTGTAAAATTGAAAGAAGTCGGCTGTTGATAGAGTTGCGACAGTTTGCACAACAATACAGCAACTTCATAGCGGCAGAGTCCACTGAGAACTACGGAGACAGATGATGCAGTGACAAAGAAGACGATTAGGACCCAACGACAGCGGAAACAAATGCTGACATTTACTGCTCTGAAAATAGACAATGTTTCCAGTGTTTGACATGTGCTTTTTCTGTTCTGTTTGAACTTACTCAACGGACTGTTTACCAACCTGTATATTGTATATAAATTTGTTCTTACCATACCTTATACCCAAGTCATATGTGAACGAGTTTTTTCTAAACTTAAAATCGTCAAAAATCGAATTCGGTCGTCCTTAGGCCAAGACCTTATGTCCAGTCTGCTTTTTATTAATGTTGAAAGGGATTTATTTTATAATTTGGACAAAAATAAAATAATAGATGGAGTAGCTTTAACAAGTGAGTTGCTTACAAAGAAACTGTTACTTTAGGGCTAGGGGAGCAAAATGTCGAATCATATCAAATCAATCAATCAAAAATAAATATATTTCTAAAATAAATTATCAAGCACTAATTGAGGAGCTGTCAACAGAAAAGTGGCAAAACGTAATAGACCAGACTGACACGGAGCAAGCAATGCAGCAATTTATCACTAAATTACAATACTACATATCTAATCACACTATTAACAAAGTTATACCGAACAAACAATTTAAACTCATGCCATGGATCACCCCTGGCCTAGTTAAATCCATCCACAGACGTAATCAAATTCACAAAAATGCTAAAAGACAACCAGATAATATTCTAGTTCAAGAACAATACAAGAAATATAGAAACTTATGTAAAAAACTAATTATTTCCACTAAAGAAAATTTCTACAAAAAATATATATATGAAAGCACTATAACTCCAAAACGCTTCTGGGAAATATTTCGTAAAATTACCAAATCAAAAAATAGCAAATCGTCTTTCATACAATCATTGGATATTAAAAACACAAGTACTACTAACCCCAAATTGATGGCTAATTTTGCTAATCACTATTTCACTTCAGTAGGAACCTCTCTCGCAAATAAAATCCTTAAAAAATGTAAGAAAACTGAATCTGAACTAGCCAACATACCTACAACTGATCTTAATCTTAAAATAGACGAGATTCAAACTACGATCAATGAAGTCATGAAAATGATAGATGAGCTTAAGTCTTCAAATGCCTGTGGACCAGACAAAATTTCCTCAAATCTGCTGAAAGTATTGAAACCACTTATAGCGGGTCCTATTGCATACATTTGTAATCTTAGTTTTAAGACAGGCACGTTCCCAAACCATCTAAAACAATCAGTTGTTATATTGATTCATAAAAATGGGAACAAATCGGATATACATAATTATCGGCCAATATCTCTACTCAACTCATTCTCAAAAATTATCGAGAAGATCGTAAAAAATCGTCTCACCCTCTATCTAGAAAGTCATAAAATCATATCTAATAACCAGTTCGGCTTTCGACCAGGTCTAGGAACAGAAAATGCTATTGCAAAGCTGGCGGATATTATTTCCAACAATATTGACCGGGGTAATAAATCCATCGCTCTCTTTTTAGATCTTGCCAAAGCTTTTGATACCATCTCGCATAAAATTCTTCTAAAAAAACTAAAGGCTATAGGTATTCAGGGACAGCTTTACAAATGGATGTGTAGTTACATAACTAACAGATACCAAAAAGTTAAAATTAATGATACTGTTAGCGATCCGGCCCTTGTAGAATTTGGTGTACCCCAAGGGAGTACCTTAGGACCTATTTTGTTCAGTATTTATATCAATGATCTATGTAACAGCAATTTTTCCAATCACATTATTACATTTGCAGATGATACTGTCCTAATATTTGAAGGAAGAACATGGTACGATGTACACTGCAAAGCAGAAGATGGAATAAAACAGCTTAAACTTTGGTCGGACCGTAATCTTTTGACACTCAATTCGGAAAAAACCAAATTTATACGATTTAGTGCGACAGAAGCGGGCCAACCCAAGGAAGCATGTAACATTTTTATACACAAATGCACTGACTCAACTACCTGTAATTGCTATAAATTAGAATGCGTAGACAGTATAAAATACCTTGGTGTTATATTAGACAAATATCTTAGATGGGACGGACACAGATCTAGTTGCCACAAAGGTTAGAAAGCTTACGTACATGTTTATGACAATCAGAAATATCTTACGTAAGAAAGAATTGAAACCCATCTATGATGCTATGTGTGGGTCACTTCTAGACTATGCATCCTTAGGTTGGGGTGGCTGTGCAAAAACTGTTTTGGACAAATTAGCGAAAGCTCAAAAATCTCTGCTAAGGGTAATTCTCAAAAAACCATTTCATATCACAGCGATCCACTATTTGAAGAGTTCCGAGTTCTGGATGTTAGACAACTAAACATGAGAAAAATAATTTTAAACACCCATCAACAACGCCACCTCTACCCATCTATTAACCACTTTTACGACACCCGCCACTCACGGAGAAATCCAATTTTACCACTCACAACTAAAACATCTCTCGCTCAAAGACACTTCTCATTCTTAGGTCCAAAACTATACAAATTAATGCCTGATGTTTGGAAAAAGGAAAGCACAGGTGTTGTTCGTAAATTGGCCACTAACTGGTTTCATCAATTATGTAGAAAGGAGAGTGAACTTTTACTACACAAAAAATAAAATCAAACACAAACCAAAAACAACAACCCAAACTCAAAAAAAAAAACATGTAAAAGATACCTTTATGTTCTAATCTTTATCATTATGTGTATACATGTACCTACCTATTACGTTAATATTATGTTTAATTTCATATATTTTTTTTTCTATTTCTTCTCTTTGTTTTTTATATTTATACAAAATATGTTAATAGGCTTATGTAATGCAACACAGTTAAAAGTACACATTATACCTATTATTTTAATACTATACTAATCAAACAAGAGTAATAACCATCTATTAAATGTTTGATTCATTTTATTGTTTCTGTTCTCTTTCTAGTTCTCATTTTTATAAAATGTGTATGTAGGACTAGGTATTATTTGAAATGCAAACACAAGATACCATAATGTTTTAATAATTTACTTTTAAGTATGTATATATTACTTTTATGATAATTTAAATAACTATGATAAGCAAAGCACGGTTATCTTTTCTGTATCAATTGGTTATTACTATTATTTATTTTTTTTAATTCTTTCTCTTCTCTTTTTTATTTTATTTTATACAACCCGTCTGTGTAGGACTATGATATGCAATGCTTACACGTTTGTTCTATATCTATATATTTTAATCCTCTGTAATTAAGTACCTACCTACGTAATTAATATTATTTTTTTAAAAAACTTTGCTAAACAAAGAACAGTCACTTCGTTTTAATCTTTTATTTTTGTTTTGTTCTTTTCTATTATTTACAGACCATGTTTCGTATGTTAATACGCATCCTAATTTGACTGTCCTAAAACGGGAATCCTCCTAGTTGGGCAGTCAAAAAATTTCTTAAATAATGTATATAAATGTATAATCTTTTACTAAATAAAAAAATAAATAAAAATAAAATAAATTTCAGTTAAGTTAAGCCCCTTCTATTCTAGTATACAACATTGTAAACTGTTTTTTTTTTAATTTTAGTATTATTTTTCTAATCCCGAAAATCCGTTTGTTATTATTTTTACTACATAAATAATTTTGACATAATTCATTAATGCTTTTGTGTGAATAAAATCCTGCCCTTTATTTTGAACTCCGTTATAAATATTGGCAGTTCTACAGCATATGTTTAGTAGTGTTGTAGTAATTTCTTATTTCAATAAATAATAAAGTCAACAAAAGTCGAAAATCATAATATTCGTATAAAAACCTATCTAAATTTCTTCTTCTTCATAGGTGCCAATATAGCGTAGAAACGCGTTTTCATTTTTTCCAAGCACCTAATTTTAAAAAATTATCCCGGGGAGGGCCCCGCACCCCCTGTTTTCTGCCCCCCCCCCCCTCACCACACGTTAGGGCCCCCCTTTACAGGTTTTAGCGGAGGGCCCCAAATGGTCCCAGTCCGGGCCTGGGAGCGATACATAGCAATTATAGAGAACGTTTTGTTGTTAAGTGTAAATGATTAATGTATGGCATTTGAATATTTAAATTCAGGAACATTTATTTTTACATTATTTATTTTTTGTTCACTATAAAATATGGTTAGACCGTCATGTGAAGTATGTTTAAAGGGTAGTGAGTAGGTCTTGTAATCAGAAATACAGTAAGAGATTGATTCACGCATTTGTGTTTCGGTAAGTATGATCACATTTAGTTGAAAACCTAGAGAATTGAGGAAGATACAGAAATCATTAAAATGTCTACGTATACTTCTTATATTGAAATTTATTAGATTGTAATCTGAATTTCCTTCAGTTATATAGTTATTTAGATTTTTTACATCTTCGCATACCTTTGTGTTTGTGTCCGAGAAATCATCAGGATAATCCATTTTTACAGTGAAATTACAAAATGTCTTCTTCTATCAATGTTTATTGTGATGGTATGTCGTTAGCATCGTTTATTCGTACTGTCGGGGAATCGTCGCTTCTTCTCAGTAATACGTTACCTCCCTTTGTCCACACGTATTTATAACCCACTGCTTTAGTTGACTTGGCTAGCCACAGAAGTTGTTTATTTTTGGGGGTTAGTTTTTCGTTAATGAATATTTTTTCTGTTGAGTCGGAGTACATAATATCCTTAGGGGATAAGATTCATTTAATTTTGTTTTGTGTGATGATCTTGTCCTTAGTTTCTTTGTGTTCAATTGGATGGTTATAATTTGTTTAGCCACAGAGTTGTTTTTCGAAACGGCACTGCAGTCTAGGGTTGACATCAGCATTTTAATAGGTTTTCGTAGGTCATCATTTTTTTTTTAATAAAAAGACAAATAACTTTGCTTACATCACTTTTATTGGTACACAATCATCATTTTTCTTCACCGCAATTCCTTTTATCTCTAGAGATGTCTCTACAGCATTTTATTGTATTTTATTCATCATATCATTACGATTTTTATTTTCAGTTTAGAATTACTTAATTTTTTGGTACATTTTTTTCTTTTTTTCCTCGTAGTCATCAATTTTTCTTGAGAAGAAATCAATTGCTTTGCTGATATCAGTTAATTCGCACTTCAGCAGTTTTTTTCATTGTTGGATTCACCATATCCTTGTTGTACTTTTAAGCTTTAGGATTGCACTTTGGCAATCATGCACACTTCTTTACACTAACAGGTGTAAATTACGCATTCTGTCATGCCCTAACGTTACTTAGTCTCTTGCTCTCAAGTCTATAATTAGAATTATGTTATTACATATTTAATAAATGTTAAAATGCTCTCGAGGCTTGTTATTTCTTGGATGAACCTACCTACAAACATACCTGGCAATATAATATGATAAACACCAAGTATTCATGTTACAATTTATCTACACACGTCCTTAGAGCTTTTACAAGCAGTTTATTTTACATTAGTGAAATAAAATATGCACAATAATAATAAAAAAATAGTTTTAATTCATTTCTATACCTGTGTGTAAAATGACGCTAACGCGTGAGAGGTGAAATTCTATTGTATTTGTATTGGCACTATTTATAGCAAACATCGTGTTTTGTTACAATATGGTAAAAGGAAACTATTTGTACATAAAAAAGGCGCTCACAGTAGGTACTTATGCGTAAAATAATAATTTACAAAATTAATTGCACACTTTTTCAAATTTCTAAAATATAGTTACCTTATTGTTATTCCTTTAGAGTTATGGGCAAAGTTTAAAATATATATGTTTGTCAAAGTTGATTTGTTTCAAAATTTAGAATATTATTTACACAAAAATATGGGATTTTTTTAAAGAAAGGTAAGGCTCCTAGAATGTTTAATATTAAAGTTAAGAGCACCCAATTTTGTAAAATTGTCCTTTTATCAAAACGTCTAAAAGCTTGAAAGCATTTCAGCAGAGTCTATAATTCGTGGTACTTAATATCATATACTCACACGGTGTATATTGAATTTTACCTATAGCGGCCCAATTATTAATGGAGTGGTACAATAAATTTAATAAGTACGCTTACAGCCGGAACAAGACGATGGTTTTTCTCTACCGCGAGTAAGAATGTGAACATGAATAACTGGCTAGTGAATAAGGTATTCTCCCGTATTGTTCAGCACTGTCAACGATAATTTGTGTGATCAGGAGTTGTAACAATGGGAAAATGAAGTTTTCTGCAGTAAAGGTTGACATATGAATTTAATTTAAAGGACACGAATAGCTACAGTAGGAAGATAAACAAGGTTTTTATTCAGAATGGATGCGCAAGTGCCTCGTTAAATGTGATTTATCTGAGCAGGAATAGTAACAATGGGTACATGAAAAAGGTTTTTCTCCAGCATGTGTGAGTAAGCGCTTTGTTAAACTTGATTTTTATGAGCAGGAGTAGCTACAATTGGGACAGAAAAAAGGGTTTTCTCCAGTATGGGTGCGTAAGTGCTTCGTTAAACTTGATTTTTGTGAGCAGGAGTAGCTAAAATTGGGACAGAAAAAAGGTTTTTCTCCAGTATGGGTGCGTAAATGCACCGTTAAATTTGATTTGTTTGAGCAGGAGTAGTTACAATGTGTACATGAAAAAGGTTTTTCTCCAGAATGGGTGTGTAAGTGACTTGTTAAAGTCGATTTGTCTGAGCAGGAGTAGCTACAATGGGGACATGAATGAGGCTTTTCTCCAGTATGGGTGCGTAAGTGCCTTGTTAACGTTGATTTTTCTGAGCAGGAGAAGTTACAACGGGTACATGAATGAGGCTTTTTTCCAGTATGGGTGCGTAAGTTTAAGTAAAATTTGACTTGTGTGAGCAGGAGTAGTTACAATGGGAACATAAATGAGGTTTCTCTCCAGGAAGCGTCTTCTGGTCTGTTATCATGTCTATAAAATAAAGCGAATAAAGCTCAATAAGTGGTTTCTATAATGAAACGAAAAAAAATATTAAATTTATTTCAGACAAATAAAATATATTACCCGCAGCAGTCTTGGTAATTCTTTCAGAGTGGTCTAAATATTCCTCTTTGACATCTGGCAGGTCAATGTCTATTTCCATATAAGGAATTCCCTCCCCATCTTCTCGGGATCCTGGTTCTGCCTTGATGGGTACAGTCTCCGCGTTAATGCTACCTGGAATAACAATAACAATAATCAATCGATTAAATGTATAAAGACAAGTTAGTATTACATATCAAATTTGTCGTAGGTCGGTGACATTTATATACCTAATTATTATTTGCATTTATTGTTGGATCTATTATATTGTTTATATTATTGTTTTAATTTTATTTATTCCAATTATATTGGATCTATTTTATTGATTAAGCTGATAGCAAATTACAATAGCTTAGCGGGTACAAATACCCAATACATGAAAATAAAAATATCGGATGGGTACATCGACGAATATCCAAATATTTTATTTTAGCGGTGAATTTTTTTTCCGGATTGAAATAGATGTTAAAAATACAGTATACATAAGAACTAAAAGTAATTCCTAAGAATAACTGTACGTTATACTTAATTATAATTGCAGAAGAAATTAATAATTGTTCTTTTCTAACAGCCAAACTATCTTGGCATCAATGCAGTGGCGTACCGTGGGTATCAGCCGCCCGGGGCGGAGGAAAATTAAAAAATATTTATTAATTAAATCTGTATGCGGTGAATTAAAACTACACTCAGAACGTGAAAACGGTTTTTCTTTGGTTCTGGCAGCACATAAATTGTCTTCAACTAGAATTTTATAGATAACAAATATTATAATCAATAATTATCAGCCTGAAACACTCATCTACATTGAAAAAATCTTCCGAGAAAAGATACTGGCCGCCAACGGGAATTGAACCCGTGACCATCTGATTGCCGGTCAGCAGCTCTGACCACTGAGCTATGGCGGCTTATCAAATACCCGCCAAATAATTCAATATATACTAGTGTTTCATTCGACAATTACTTATTATTACATTTTTCCAACTGAAAACAACCAACTTTATTTTTGTGAGAGAGGTATTTTTAATACTAAATCTCCCGCTAGGTGGCGTCGAGACTAATTATGTCTGCATTTTTTTTTTGCTGAAATACTTTAACTTGTCAAATATTAATTATTATTTTTAATTGATAAACTAACGTTTAAACAAGATTTTTATGCATAGCACAAAGGGTAGATAACAAATATTATAATCAATAATTATCAGCCTGAAACACTCATCTACATTGAAAAAATCTTCCAAGAAAAGATACTGGCCGCCAACGGGAATTGAACCCGTGACCATCTGATTGCCGGTCAGCAGCTCTGACCACTGAGCTATGGCGGCTTATCAAATACCCGCCAAATAATTCAATATAGTGTTTCATTCGACAATTACTTATTATTACATTTTTCCAACCGAAAAAATCCAACTTTATTTTTGTGAGAGAGGTATTTTTAATACTAAATCTCCCGCTAGGTGGCGTCGAGACTAATTATGTCTGCATTTTTTTTTTTGCTGAAATACTTTAACTTGTCAAATATTAATTATTATTTTTAATTGATAAACTAACGTTTAAACAAGATTTTTATGCATAGCACAAAGGGTAGATAACAAATATTATAATCAATAATTATCAGCCTGAAACACTCATCTACATTGAAAAAATCTTACGAGAAAAGATACTGGCCGCCAACGGGAATTGAACCCGTGAAAATAAAGTTGGTTGTTTTCAGTTGGAAAAATGTATTAATAAGTAATTGTCGAATGAAACACTAGTATAAATTGAATTATTTGGCGGGTATTTGATAAGCCGCCATAGCTCAGTGGTCAGAGCTGCTGACCGGCAATCAGATGGTCACGGGTTCAATTCCCGTTGGCGGCCAGTATCTTTTCTCGGAAGATTTTTTCAATGTAGATGAGTGTTTCAGGCTGATAATTATTGATTATAATATTTGTTATCTACCCTTTGTGCTATGCATAAAAATCTTGTTTAAACGTTAGTTTATCAATTAAAAATAATAATTAATATTTGACAAGTTAAAGTATTTCAGCAAAAAAAAAAAAAGCAGACATAATTAGTCTCGACGCCACCTAGCGGGAGATTTAGTATTAAAAATACCTCTCTCACAAAAATAAAGTTGGTTGTTTTCAGTTGGAAAAATGTAATAATAAGTAATTGTCGAATGAAACACTAGTATATATTGAATTATTTGGCGGGTATTTGATAAGCCGCCATAGCTCAGTGGTCAGAGCTGCTGACCGGCAATCAGATGGTCACGGGTTCAATTCCCGTTGGCGGCCAGTATCTTTTCTCGGAAGATTTTTTCAATGTAGATGAGTGTTTCAGGCTGATAATTATTGATTATAATATTTGTTATCTACCCTTTGTGCTATGCATAAAAATCTTGTTTAAACGTTAGTTTATCAATTAAAAATAATAATTAATATTTGACAAGTTAAAGTATTTCAGCAAAAAAAAAAAATGCAGACATAATTAGTCTCGACGCCACCTAGCGGGAGATTTAGTATTAAAAATACCTCTCTCACAAAAATAAAGTTGGTTGTTTTCAGTTGGAAAAATGTAATAATAAGTAATTGTCGAATGAAACACTAGTATATATTGAATTATTTGGCGGGTATTTGATAAGCCGCCATAGCTCAGTGGTCAGAGCTGCTGACCGGCAAACAGATGGTCACGGGTTCAATTCCCGTTGGCGGCCAGTATCTTTTCTCGGAAGATTTTTTCAATGTAGATGAGTGTTTCAGGCTGATAATTATTGATTATAATATTTGTTATCTACCCTTTGTGCTATGCATAAAAATCTTGTTTAAACGTTAGTTTATCAATTAAAAATAATAATTAATATTTGACAAGTTAAAGTATTTCAGTAAAAAAAAAAAAATGCAGACATAATTAGTCTCGACGCCACCTAGCGGGAGATTTAGTATTAAAAATACCTCTCTCACAAAAATAAAGTTGGTTGTTTTCAGTTGGAAAAATGTAATAATAAGTAATTGTCGAATGAAACACTAGTATATATTGAAATATTTGGCGGGTATTTGATAAGCCGCCATAGCTCAGTGGTCAGAGCTGCTGACCGGCAATCAGATGGTCACGGGTCATGCGACGTGTCTTCCGCTGGGACGTTGAACTCTCCTCTGGCGTTCCTGTTATACCTGAAAATTGAATACAGTTTTTACAATATTTGTATCTCAAATATTACTTAAGATTTGGCATGACAACTGATAAAAAAACTGCAACATGTCTTTTGAAATAAATATGTCACATTAAACAAAGTTTGGGAACGGAACATAGAATACTTGTGATGAACAAAGTTTATATGCGACGGGCCACTTCAAGAGTCAGAAAAGTATGTGTTAGTCGGTTTACATGGGTTCGGTGAGTCCAAATAAGTGAGAGGCTTATGGCGGAGAGCAAGTTGTTAATAATCGTCTGCAACAGGGCCTTTCTTTCTTTATGGTGGAGAACTAGAGGTTAAACTAAAGCTCTACGAGCATTATTTGACCCTACGTATGTGCAAGTAATTATAGCAAGAGAAATAAACTGTCACCTTTCTTTGGAATCATGCGACGTGTCTTCAGCTGGGACGTTGAACTCTCCTCTGGTGTTCCTGTTATATCTGAAAATTAAAAACAGTTTTTACAATATTTGTATCTCATACAATTTAGCATGACAACTGATAAACTTATGTTCACTAAACAACATTTTGTATTGAATGCTACCATTTAAATACCCCACATACATTGAAAGTAAAATTGAACAAAGCAAGGAGTGTATGCGAAGACTGAGTTGTTTGACGGTCCGTCCTCTCTGCCTATCCTGCAGGGAAACAGTGTAATAGTTTGTTTTAAAGCATTATCAATTTTACCTTGTACGAGGTCTTGTATGAAGTCTTGTATAAGATGGGCATTTTTAACGTTGACGTTTCAAGCCTCCGCCTATCTTCTGGGGTGAAAGACGATCGTCGGATGAGTCTTTCTCCTTCTGTCCAGAGGGTTTTCGTGACTTCAAGCGGCATGCCAGGTGAGAGACGACATCATCGCATCCCCAGCCACAATGTATGATCTCACAATGATGGTCACAAATCTGACGTTAACAATGTTATGAAATGTTCCTAAAGTATAGGCTTCGATACGTTAACAACGTTTTTATGAGGCGGTAGAACATTTTCTGAAACGAAATATGGAAAAACATTAACCACTAGTATCCATAAGCTTGCCTTTACGATAAAATCAAAAAACCTCTATATTTTAACCTCAAATATTGATTTACAGATAAATTAAGGTGAATAATGTTTTATGTAATTAATTACCTGATTTCTTGATCAACACTAAACACTTGTTTCACCTCTAGAATTCATGTAAGCATTTTTTGAATAAAATATGTTCATCGGCAAATTATTATAACAACGTGCAACGGCGTCTGTAAATAAACATAACATGGCGGATGGCAAATCCATAGATGCGAGTCTATTTCCTGCAGATAGTGCGGTGTGCGGTTTCCTGCATTTTACCATAAATAATACATACATTTGGTACCTTTTTTTTAGTGACGTAGGTGTATGAGCATCTCTTTCTGACACACGCAGAGAGCGAGAGATGGCGAAAATCAAAATTACAGACCTATCTAAAATTCAGCTTTGTCTGTGGTGTGTGGCACTTTCGCTAGAGTAAGAGTTATTTATGGTCACAGGACACAAATTTTGACAGAGTCAATACGCCCCTGACCGGAATTAATGAGCAAATGCACCCAGCCAGAAGCCAGAGAGTGGTGGCCGGTGATACCATTGTAAAAAATCGGAAAAATATAGTATTTTTATGGTTGTCAAATGCTCGCTACAGCCTGATATCAATTTTAGGAAACGGATTTGTAATTGTTCACGTTTTGTACATTAATCTGTAACTATTTACTCTGTATGATTATAAAACGTTAATTTAATTTATTTTAGAAGTTATGTATGTATGAAAAAAAAATACAGTGCTTCTTTAAACGCTATTTTAGATTATCTCCACGAGATTTTTGGTCGTGTTTTATTAAACATTTTCCCAATTTTCATATCGATTTTGTCGGTTTAAATGTTAGCGCGCGTTAAATGTTAACATTCGTAATTTCGTATCATCTTCTTCTTTTCGAGCCCGGTTGCAGAGAATTATGGACTTGTTGCATACTTGTTGTATGCAATGTTGACTTAACAAACATGACCGGCATAAAATATACCTAATCGGTTCAATACGAACTTAAATGATTTATTTTCGTGACCGCAGCAACACAAAGTGTAGAACTGTTAAACTTACTATGGTAAAGATTACATGGGCCGATCCAGTTGACTTCACTGTCATCTGAGTGAAAGGTACTATCAGAATTATCCTCGGTCATACAGCCCGCAGCAACACAAAAGTGAATTAAAACTACACTCAGAACATGAAAACGGTTTTTATTTGGTTCTGGCAGCACATGAATTGTCTGCAACTAGAATTTTATATTTGCACTTCGAAAAAAGTTATGTTTTCCTTCGAAAAATGTCAGCAGATGAATACACAATTGGAATTTTATATTCTGAACAATAAACTGGCTTAAATTTTATCTGTATGCAGTGAATTAAAACTACACTCAGAACATGAAAAAGGTTTTTATTTGACTCTGGCGGCACATAACTTGTCTGCAAGAATTTTATTAAGCACTTCAAATAAGTTTTTCCTTCGAAATGTGTCGTCGGATGAATTCACAACTGGAATTTTACATTCTGAACACAAAAGTGGTTTTAATTAGATCTGTAAGCGGTGAATTAAAACTACACTCGGAACATGTAAATGTTTTTTCTTTGATTCTGGCGGCACATAAATTGTCTGCAAGAATTTTATAAAGCACTTCAAATAATATCTTTTCCTTCGAAATGTGTCGTTAGATGAATCCAAAACTGGAATTTTACATTCTGACCACAAAACTACTTTTAATTAAATCTGTATGCGGTGAATTAAAACTACACTCAGAACATGAAAAAGGTTTTTCTTTAATTCTGGCGGCACATAAATTTTCTGCAAGAATTTTATAAAGCACTTCAAATAATATAATGTTTTCCTTTGAAATGTGTCGTCAGATGAATCCACAACTGGAATTTTACATTTTGAACACAAAACTGTTTTTAATTAAATATGTATGCGGTGAATTAAAACTACACTCAGAACATAAAAATGGTTTTTCTTTGATTCTGGCAGCACATAGATAGTGTGCATCTAGAATTTTATAACTGCACTTCGAATAAGTATGCACAAACCTGTCAGCTATTTAACTTTTCTGTGATAATAAATTTAAAATATATACACCGTGATATATACGTGGAAGAAAACCGTATAAGTGTAATTTTTTGTGCGCTTACAGCAGGGCGCACAAAGCTTCGCGAATATAAAACACAAATCGACTATCAATTAGAGCTAAAATGATACTGTTGCTATTTACATTTTTATTTAAAAATAATGTATGTGTTAGAAATAAAAACAAAACGTCTGTCATTAATATTTTGATTTTAACAGCATATAAAACTTTAGAAAGATGTTAAGAAACTATAAACTAGAAAAAACTTTTAAGTCCTGACGCGAGAATCGAACCCGCGACTTCCCCAATCCAAATTTTTACAAGATGATTATTGATTGTGAAATTTTGCCGCCCCCCCAAAAGTGCCGCCCGGGGCGGGCCGCCCCCCCCGCCCCCCCACGCTACGCCACTGGCTTATTCATTACGCCAGAGCTTGCCAATATATATTGCCTTTAGTACTCGCAAATAATGTAACTTTCTATCTGTGAGAGAATTTTTAAGGTCCATTCGGTATTTTTTGCGTCAAAGAGTAACAAACATCCATACATCTATACAAACTTTCGCCTTTATAATATTAGTAGAACTGTAGGTAAAGATTTGCTTGGATGATATTTTTGACAGCAGTCCGAAGCAGTCGTAAAATAAACAACCCCATGTAGTCTCGTCTGTCGCGTTTAACCTGGTTGGTGTTGGTTTGCTCATTATAAAAGGGGTTTATAGCAGGTTCAAACATTTTAATTTTAGTTGATCGACTTTTATTGAACGACAAAAAGTGTTTGACAAAACTTGGTAAATATTCGTAACAAACGTCAACGGTTAATGAGCACTTTTTTGATACAACCTTTAGATTCTTCTTAATTACCATAAAATACAACTATTTGCATTCAGGGAAGTTTAAAATGTCACATTTTTAATTCTTGTTACGTAAATTAAAATTTTTCTTTCGTAATTAGACACAACGATTCACCATATGCAATTTGTAATGATTATTGTCATTTCTTGGCAATACATGTCGACTTCATGGCAATACATTCAAAGGCGTGTAAATAAAAAAAAACCTTTATAAGGAAAATCTAATTAAACCTAACCTAACTTAATCCAATAATCCAACCTAATTTAACCTATTAACCTAACCTAACCTAACTTAACCTATTTACCTAACCCAAACTAACTTAATCCAATAATCCAACCTAACTTAACCTATTAACCCAACCTAACCTAACCTAAACTAACCTAACCCAACCTAACCTAACCTAACTTAATCCAATAATCCAACCTAACTTAACCTATTAACCCAACCTAACCTAAGCTAATCCAATAATCCAACCTAAGCTAACCTATTAACCCAACCTAACCTAACCTAACCTACTAACCCAACCTAACCTCTTTCCTTAATTGACGAAAAAAATCGTTAAACATCAATTCTTAAAAAAAAACATCCCAGTGTAACAAAGCTCTTTATTTCGAGCGTATTTGAGAAGTGTTCATTCTCGAATACTTTCTCTGTCTGGCATTGGTTGTCCCTTACTACCGCTGCCAATTCTGTCCCTTACTACTGGGCCAATAGGTATATAAAGAAAAGCGTACCCTTAGAGGTTAAGTTTACTTGCCAAAGTGTCTGGCATAACTTCCGGGCTCTATTGAGAGAGCATACTCGTGAATCTTTTGTATAAAGTGACGAGTGATTACAGGCAGTGGCGTACCGTGGGTATCAGCCGCCCGGGGCGGAGGAAAATTTTGCCCCCCCCCCCCCCCCCCCCTATATAGGTACTACTTCAGGGAGGGGGGGGGGGGTAGTGATCCTTTTTTTTAATTTTTTTTTTTTAAATATTTATTAATTAAATCTGTATGCGGTGAATTAAAACTACGCTCAGAACGTGAAAACGGTTTTTCTTTGGTTCTGGCAGCACATAAATTGTCTGCAACTAGAATTTTATATTTGCACTTCGAAAAAAGTTATGTTTTCCTTCGAAATATATCAGCAGATGAATACACAATTGGAATTTTACATTCTGAACAATAAAACTGGCTTAAATTTTATCTGTATGCGGTGAATTAAAACTACACTCAGAACATGAAAAAGGTTTTTATTTGACTCTGGCGGCACATAACTTGTCTGGAAGAATTTTATTAAGAACTTCAAATAAGTTTTTTCTTCGAAATGTGTCGTCGGATGAATTCACAACTGGAATTTTACATTTTGAACACAAAAGGGGTTTTAATTAAATCTCTAAGCGGTGAATTAAGACTACACTCGGAACATGAAAATGTTTTTTCTTTGATTCTGGCGACACATAAATTGTCTGCAAGAATTTTATAAAGCACTTTAAATAATATAATATTTTCCTTCGAAATGTGTCGTCAGATGAATCCAAAACTGGAATTATACATTTTGAACACAAAACTGCTTTTAATTAAATATGTATGCGGTGAATTAAAACTTCACTCAGAACATAAAAATGGTTTTTCTTTGATTCTGGCAGCACATAGATAGTGTGCATCTAGAATTTTATAACTGCAATTCGAATAAGTATGCACACACCTGTCAGCTATTTAACTTTTCTGTGATAATAAATTTAAAATATATCACCGTGATATATACGTGGAAGAAAACCGTATAAGTATAATTTTTTGTGCGCTTTCAGCAGGGCGCACAAAGCTTCACGAATATAAAACACAAATCGACTATCAATTAGAGCTAAAATGATACTGTTGACATTTACATTTTTATTTAAAAATAATGTATGTGTTAGAAATAAAAACAAAACGTCTGTCAATAATATTTTGATTTTAACAGTATTTAAAACTTAAGAAAGATGTTAAGAAACTATAAACTAGAAAAAACTTTTAAGTCCTGACGCGAGAATAGAACCCGCGACTTCCCCAAACCAAATTATTACCAGATGATTATTGATTGTGAAATTTTGCCGCCCCCCCAAAAGTGCCGCCCGGGGCGGGCCGCCCCCCCCACGGTACGCCACTGATTACAGGATAATTAGTGTCCTTTGGAGTTATTATTGGGAATAATAATCATAAAGCTACTGTTAAAGCTTGTACGCTTAAGTTACTACGATTATTGAACTCTTTACTTCTGTTAATTGCTTATACCCACCCAATAAAGACTAATTTTGTTATAGAAGAAAAGCGTGGGATTTATCTAGTTTGTATTCCAAGCAAAGTTTCTAATCAAATTAGTGCTTACCTAATTCACACAAATTGGTGGTATAATTAAGTTTCTAGTTATGTTATAAGCCAGTGCAATGTGAAATATCAGTAATACCAACATATTAAAATAACAATAATATTGCAAACAGAGTGATTTGACAGTGTGAAAGCAAATTATCAATTTACGTAAGTAAAATTATAAATGTAACATTTTAAACCTCCCCGAATGCAAATAGTTGTTTTTTATGGTAATTAAGAAGAATCTTAAGGTTTTATAAAAAAAGTGCATATTAACCGTTGACGTTTGTTCCGAAGAATTACCCAAAACTTAATCAACTTTGTGAAAAGAAGGTTCACATCGAAACATCTGAAGCCGACATTTGTCCTTAGCCTATGTGACATGAACCTACTTACGTACAAGTAGCGCGGCGGTCAACTCCAATGTGTTGTAGATATGTCAATAGAAAAGTCGAAATGCAATAATGTCATTAACTTGAGAATAGAATTATGATGGTCACAGAAGTTACCCAAAACTAAGGCGGCCAACCGTCCCGCATTGACAGTTGTAGTCCCGCATTGCAATATTTACAAAAATAGTCCCGCAAATCGCCTAAAGCGTCCCAACAATTTTTTAGTGTTGTCTATTGTAATAAAAAAACTTTCTCTTTCTTTAGTCTATTTTAGTCATTTGGCTAACTTCAAGACAAAATTTGTCCCTAGAAAAGGTCCGAAGATATCGATCTAGGGATAAGTTTATTTATGTTACAAGCAAGAATCTAAGAGCGTCAGTGTAGTAGTGATTGAGTTATTTTGTTTACAAATTAGTGCAAGCCGTGACACGTAATAATGATAACCCATGTATATACATCATTCAAATCTAATAATTTGTTGATCATGCCGCCGACTTCGAAAAAGCGATGTTGTAGGTTAGGTGAAGACTTGCAAGAAGAATACATTTATTTCTGAATGTAGTTTAATTCACCGCATACAGATTTAATTTAAACCAGTTTAGTGTTCAGAATGTAAAATTCAAGCTGGATTCAAGGAAAATATTATCTCATTCGAAGTGCATTGGAGGGGACGCCACCACTTTCCAGTAAGAAAAATATTCTCTATTTTGAAGTGCATTTATAAAATTCTAGTTGCGGACTATGTGTACCAGAATCAAAGATTAACCATTTTTTGTTCTGAGTGTAGTTTTAATTCGCTGCATACAGATTTAATTTCAACCTGTTTTGTGTTCAAAATGTAAAATTCCAGTTTAATTCGTCTGCTGACATATTTCGAAGGAAATTATTATCTTATTCGAAGTGCATTGAAGCTTTCACCCACCTATTCCCACCCCGGTATAGGCGACTTATGGTCGCCCCTTCGGAGTTCTCGCTAGAATCTAATTTTTTTAATGAACGACTCTACATTTAAAATATGTAACGATTCTAGAACTTCAATGTCCCCGCATACTTTGTTAGAGGGCGGTATGCAGGCGCGCCTACAGGAATGTACTGTGATGGTCAATTCTACAATTCTAAAGCCCATGAAGGTAATCACTGCTAAAGCAGTGAGCCCCATGGACAGTCAAACAAGGTGTTAGTAACAAAACTAGGTAATAGAGAAAATATAAGGAAAAAACAAAATGAACGACAACCGTCATGAGTGGGAAGCTCATGGCGGCGAAGGACCACACAATGATCCAGCAGGCAGCACCGTGCACTGTACATAAAAAAAGGAAGAAAAAATAAACGTATATACAATGTAGAACTGGTGTTACCGAAATTCAGCCACCGGCAGTCCCAGAGACAGTGAAGAAGGCTGGTTGTCAGGCCTCCCGATAACCGGCAGCGTCGTCCGTAAGCCAGCTACCCGGTGGTGCCTAGACGAGGAGTGTGTGGAAATCAAAAAGAAGACCCTAGGGAGAGAAGCGTCGGGTCGCTGGAGGCGGGACGGACAGCTTTCGGATGACGTTTAGCCCTCTCCCCAACCTCTTCATGTCACGAGGGTTAGCGCGGTGGCCGGGTGCAGCCCCACCAGTTCCAAGAGATCGGCCATGGCACGTACACGGGGACACGTTCTAGGGTCCAACCCCTTAAATGGGGATAAGGACGATACAAAACGGGCAACGGAGTTCAGTTCTCACTCGCTATACAAAACTAAAAGAAATGACAAAATAAAAATAATAAAAAACAGTAAGGCAACCAAGAAAACCAAAATAATATGAAATAGGCATGTGCGTTTAATTACGCTATATGACCAAAGAGCCTAAAGTATAAATAAAAATGTTTAAAAAAATATGTGTAAAAAAAAAAAAGATAACATGAGCGTAAAATCACGCGGACATGTGTGAACATAATAGTGGTAATAGAAAAACCAAGATGTAAAAAATAAAAACAGCATAAAATTACATATGCAAAAAAAAGCAAACTGTAAAAAAAACCTAAAAAATAAACATACTGTACAGTATTCAATTATAAAAGTCGAGGGTATAAACAATAAACATAAAAGTGTAAAAGTGTATAAACAATAAACATAAAAGAAAACAAAACTGTACATCCTTGGCAAATTAAGATGATAGAGTCATATGGGATAGTCCGTGGTAAAACAGGAACAAGTACACCTGGTGTCAAAGTAAACTAGTCAGCGACTCTAAGTTCAGGCCATCTCTCAACCCAGATCCTTGCAAATTTCGTCAGACACTCGAAGTTCGTCTTATTCGAAACCAGATCAGTATTCCATACTGGTCTGATAGGTACGTCCAAACCATCGAGCATTTCCTCTCTCGCATCCGTCAAGATCTCACAGTGCCACAGAATGTGCTCGGCTGACTGGTTCGTCGATCCGCATGCGCAGTTGGGATGGGGAGACAGGGCGAGGGTGTAAAGTCTCCCCCTGAACTCCCCATGCCCGGACAGAAGCTGGGTGATGTGGTGGTCCAGTTGTAAATATGCCCCTTCCATTCTGATTTTAACTGATGGGAAGAAGGAGAAGGTCCATCTTCCCATATTCGAGCTATCCCAACGGACCTGCCACTCTTGGAGCGACAGATCCCTCATTTGACGGAGCAGTCCAGGGAGAGTCCCCGGCCCGCCCGGTGTCAGAACAACACCTAGGTGAGTGGCCGGGGTTCCTCTAGTTAATTTCTGCTTAGTGAGCACTTCCCTAATTTCCAGATCGATTGGCAATATGCCAGCCAAAACGGGTAAAGCGTCCGAAGCAACGGTTCTATACGCGCCAGAGAGTGCCAGCAAGGGGGTTCGTTGGCTACGCCTGAGAGCTAAGAGAATCAGCGAGTTGTCCAGGCGGTGCTCCCACACAGAGGCGGCATACGAGACTATTCGAAGTGCAGTTATAAAATTCTAGTCGCAGACTATGTATGTGTTTCCAGAATCAAAGAGAAACCATTTTAATGTTCCGAGTGCAGTTGTAATTCGCCGCATACAAACCTCTTTTGTGTTCAGAATGTAAAATTTCTGCTGTGGATTCATCTACTGACACATTTTGAAGGAAAACATTCCCTTATTCGAAGTGCAGAAATGAAATTCTAGTTGAAGACTATGTGTGTGTTGCCAGAATCAAAGAGAAACCATGTTCATGTTCTGAGTGTAGTTTTAATTTACCGCAAACAGATCAAATTTAAGCCAGTTTTAGGTTAGAAAATAACAACAAATTAAAAAGCAAGGTGCATATTCAGTCTATTACATGGTTTGGTTGCCAATCTCGATTTCTGAGATAGCAGTTATCATAAATTAGCGGTAGAATTCATAAACATGATTTTTATTGGAAGCATGCTCTTTCTCTCAATTATGTGGTTATAAAAAATCGGTACAAAGTGAGGTCGTATTAAAAAATATATATAAACGATTTCCCCCCCCCCCCCCCCGGGCTGACACCCACGCCACTGTGTCCCGCATTGATATTTTATAAAGTTGGCCGCCTTACCCAAAACTGCAGAAATGGAACACAAATATTGTTCAATTAATACAAAACGGAGCCAAAATCGTATTGCGCATCGACGTTCGGACTGACATTTCCATAGATAAGCGCAAATTGTAGAAAATGAGCAAAAAAAATAAGAGATGGCTGCCGACAGTTCTTACTTTTCGTAAGCATAATATTATTCAAAAGAATTCTGAACAGGAAAAACAATTCGATGACGGTAAAAGGAATCTTTTGGAACGCTTTAAACTGTTTTTCTTTTAATTATTCCACAATATTGAATTTGTTCAGAACATTTTTTAATATTTAAAAATAATATTGTATCACTTACATTTACGAATAAGTTTTGTTAAAATACTCTTCATTTGGGGTAATAAGCATCCCTAACACATTTACTACAATGTAAACATTTGCGAAACATTTGAAAATTAGTTTATTATTGAGATATTTTTCATCCATATGTAGTTATAATTTTAATATCTGAATTCCTAGGTAAAATTATAATTATTTCCTCGCAAACATGAATTGTATGTTTTTCCTGTCCTAAAATGAGTTTTATAACTGACTGGGAATGCCCTAGCAAGAAATAAAATAGTTAAGATATAAATCCTCAAGGTTTCTATACTATTTAATACCGTTTCAGGTTACTAACTTGTAATTATCCTGTAGGACAGTAAATTCCTATGTAAAATTATAATTATTTCCTCGCAAACATGAATTGCATGTTTTTCCTGTCCTAAAATGAGTTTTATAACTGACTGGGAATGCCCTAGCAAGAAATAAAATAGTTAAGATATAAATCCTCAAGGTTTCTATACTATTTAATACCGTTTCAGGTTACTAACTTGTAATTATCCTGTAGGACAGTAAAACTTGTAGGACAGTTACAAAACGGTACCTTCCACAATTATTATTGTAATATTTCTTATCCAACGTCGCATTATTATACGCCTACGAGGCTAATTCAAAATTTGGGAAACATTCAGTGTCATTGCTACTTACTATCTCTCGCTGATAGTGTCTCCAGACCAGCGATGTATCATCGCTGATTTAGTCGATCATTATTACCAGCTGTTTAAATTCCATCGAATATTGCCAGAGTCCTTACATTGAGCGCACTACACAGATGAAGTTCCTCGGCCTCACCATTGATCCATATCTCAAATGGAATCTTCATACTCAATAAATAGTTGCAAACAAAATAAGAAAAACAATGCACTTTTTCAGAACAATACGAAACTTTCTCGACTTACAACACTTAAAAATGATTTATTTTGCTGTCTACTCTGTCAATCTATTATGGAGTATGGCATTATAGCATGGGGAGGTGGCACTGCATCTGCACTAGACCCAATCATTAAGGCAAAGAAAACTATTATAAAAATAATCCTTAGACTACCTCTAATTACAGACTCGAACTTTATCTTTGATATTATGAATGTGATTGACGTTCTGCAGATATACCCAAAAACAATCCTCAATCATCTGTACACAAATATACATAAATACTATGAAAAAAGATTGAATACACGCTATATACGAAACAATAACAGAGACTTACTTCAAATTCCCATAACGCATACTACTTTTGGTCAACGAAGCTTCAGATACCTTGCAACAAGACTTTATAATATTCTTCCATATAGAGTAAAAAAATGTGATTCACAATTTTTTTTTTAAAATAACATAAAAATTTTGATAAAAAATAATGATAGGGCCTTTACCGGCGCGCTCACCCAAATTCGAAATTAAACCAATGTACTGATTGTTAGTATTCAAAATTTATTGTTAATGCAACCAATCTATTGTATGATTATATTTTAATATAAGTGTAGGACGTGTAGGTATGTTAATAAGAAATATAAATTGACTTAAAAATACTGCCTCAACACATGCTAGCCTAGTGAGGCGGATTACGAAAAACCTTAATTTATAACTATTTTCTATTCTATTTTTCTAGTACTTATAAAATAAATTCTCTAAAATAAACTCGCATGTCATCATAATTTTAAAAAACATCCCAGGTTTTGAATAGTTTGTTTGGCAAAGCAGGGTTTGTCTAGCGGGTATGTGTAATTATTCTTATACATTTCTTTCCATGTTCTTCTGTTGTAAATACAGATACAAACTTGTCTAAAATGCATTCACTTAACATGCCTCATACTGAACTGTTCGGGAGGTGGATTGGCGTAACAAACCCGTGCACAGTAGGATGCCGGTTGCTTTCTACTGGACACGGGTTTGGAGAAAAAATGGCATTACAAACCCGTGTTGAGTTCGAGGCATAGTTGCCTCGTATTGAACACGGAAAATGAAATACGCCCCCCGCGCCACTTCAGACTGCCGCACAGAAAAGTCTCACAGTGAATTGTGTTGTAAACCGTTATTCCAGGTAGAAAACCTTTTTGTTATTTTTTAATAACGACCGCTTTAGGCAGATTTTTTATAACCACATAATTGAGAGAAAGAGTATTCTTCCAATAAAAATCATGTTTATGAATTCTACCACAAATTTATAAGTGTTATCTTGGAAATCGAGATTGGTAACCTTGTAATAGGATGAATATGCAACTTGTTATTTAATTTGTTGTTAAATTCTAAAGCCAGAACTGGTTTAAACTAAATCTGCATGCGGCGAATTAAAACTACACTCAGAACATGAAAATGGTTTTTCTTTTATTCTGGCAACACATACATAGTCTTCAACTAGAATTTCATAACTGTTCGAATAAGAGAATGTTTTCCTTCGAAATGTGTCAGCAAATGAATCCACAGCAGAAATTTTACATTCTGAACACAAAAACTGGTTTTTAATTAAATCTGAATACGTCAAAAATTAAAATGGTTTCTCTTTGATTCTGGCAGCACATGCATAGTCTGCAACTAGAATTTTATGACTGCACTTCGAGTGAGAGAATATTTTCCTTCGAAATATGTCAGCAGACGAAATTTTACATTCTGAACACAAAAATGGTTTGAATTAAATCTGTATGCGGCGAATGAACACTACACTCAGAAATTAAAATGGTTTATCTTTGATTCTGGAAGCTCATACATAGTCTGCAACTAGAATTTTATAACTGCACTTCATATAAGATAATAATTTCCTTCGAAATATGTTAGCGGACGAATCAAACTGGAATTTTACATTTTGAACACAAAACTGGTTTAAATTAAATCTGTATGCACCGAATTAATTCAAAAGTATGATTAAAAATACACTCAGAAAATAAAAATGATTTCTCTTTGATTCTTGCACATACTTATTCTGCAACTAGAATTTTACTACTGCACTTCGAATATGGGAATATTTTCCTTCAAAATAGATATATCAGCAGACGAAATTTTACACTCTGAACACAAAAGTGGTTGAAATTAAATCTGTATGACGCGAATTAAAACTACACTCAGAACAAAAATGGTTTCTCTTTGATTCTGGCAGCACACACATAGTTTGCAACTAGAATTTTATAAATGCACTTCGTCGGGTGGGGTCCCCTCTAATGCACTTCGAATTAGAGAATATTTTCCTTCGAAATATGTCAGCAGACGAATCCAACTGGAATTTTACATTCTGAACACAAAACTGGTTTAAATTAAATCTGTATGCGGCGAATTAAAACTTTATTCAGAAACAAAGGTAAACAATTTTGCAAAAAAGAATTCTTTTCGAAAGTTTTCACTGAACTTACAATATCGCTTTATCGCGGTCGGCGGCAAGGCCAACAAATTATTTGATTTAATTTGAATGATAAATATTGGTTATCAATATTTCATGTCACGGCATGCACTAATTCGTAAACAAAACAACTCAATCACTACTACACGGGCGCTCTTTGAATCTTGCTTGTTAACATAAATAAACCAATCCCTAGATCGATATCTTCGGGCCTTTTCTAGGGACAAATTTTAACCAAATGGCTAAAATAGACTAAAGATAGAGGAAGTTTATTTGACTACCATAGACAATACCAAAAAATATACGAATGCGGGACATGCGGGACGCTTTAGACGATTTGCGGGACAATTTTTGTAAATATTGCAATGCGGGACTACAGCTGTCAATGCGGGACGGTCCCGCAGAATGCGGGAAGGTTGGCCGCCTTATTTAAGTGCATCTACTTTTCTGGTGACGTTTCTTCAACGACCGCGGCACTTCACCTTGTAGTGAGTAGGTTCATGTTATTTTGCCTAGTTTACTCCTAAGCCACTCATTAAAAATGACCTTACAAGTCGAAAGAGCTGTAACTAAAATACATTCTTAAATACTTGCAGAACTCGATAGTAACATATCAAATTTAAATTTAATTAACCCGTCTGCTTGTTTAGGAATAAATACATCACAAAACACGTAATCGCGTTATACTTTCATAAGACCAAAAACGTCCCAGAGCGACCTTACATTTTACTCTCTCGCATCTCTCTTCCTCTCATGCAAACATAGAAAAAATGTAAATAATAAAGCAGACATAATTAATAAGCAGAAAATTTTTATAAACCCTCTTTTGAACCTCTTCCCACTTAACCGGTCTTTCCTAAGGCGGCCAACTTTATAAAACATCAATGCGGGACACATTGGCGTAGCTTGGGGGGGGGAGGGTAGAAAACCTTTTTGTAATTTTTTAATTATGACCGCTTTAGGCAGATTTTTATAACCACATAATTCAGAGAAAGAGTATTCTTCCAATAAAAATCATGTTTATGAATTTTACCACAAATTTATAAGTGTTATCTCGGAAATCGAGATTGGTAACCTTGTAATAGGATAATATGCAACTTTTTATTTAATTTGTTGTTAAATTCTAAAGCCAGAACTGGTTTAAACTAAATCTGCATGCGGCGAATTAAAACTACACTCAAAACATGAAAATGGTTTTTCTTTTATTCTGGCAACACATACATAGTCTTCAACTAGAATTTCATAACTGTTCGAATAATTTGCCAAGGATGACAGTTTTTTTTTTTGTTTTTTTTTTCTTTGTTTTTTTATTTTACACTTTTATGCTTATTGTTTATACCCTCGACTTTTATAATTTAATACTGTACAGTATGTATATTTTTAATGTTTTTTCTTACAGTTTGCTTTTTTTAACATATGTAACTTTATGCTGTTTTTTTTATTTTTTACATCTTGATTTTCCTATTAGCACTATTATGTTCACACATGTCCGCGTGATTTTACGCTCTTGTCTTCTTTTTTTTTTTTTACACTTATTTTTTTGCCATTTTTATTTATAATTTAGGTTTTTTTGGTTCCGGATACATATAGCGTAATTAAACGCACATGCCTATTTCATATTATTTTGGTTTTCTTGGTTGTTTTACTGTTTTTTTTTCATTTCTTTTAGTTTTGTTTAACGTGAGAGAACTGAACTCCGTTGCCCGTTTTGTATCGTCCTTATCCCCATTTAAGGGGTCGGACCCTAGAACGTGTCCCCGTGTACGTGCCATGGCCGATCTCTTGGAACTGGTGGGGCTGCACCCGGCCACCGCGCTACCCCCCGTGACATGAAGAGGTTGGGGAGAGGGCTAAACGTCATCCGAAAGCTGTCCGTCCCGCCTCCAGCGACCCGACGCTTCTCTCCCTAGGGTCTTCTTTTTGATTTCCACACACTCTTCGTCTAGGCACCACCGGGTAGCTGGCTTACGGACGACGCTGCCGGTTATCGGGAGGCCTGACAACCAGCCTTTTTCACTGTCTCTGGGACTGCCGGTGGCTGGATTTCGGTATCACCAGTTCTACATTGTATATATGTTTATTTTTTCTTCCTTTTTTTTTGTACAGTGCACGGTGCTGCCTGCTGGATCATTGTGTGGTCCTTCGCCGCCATGAGCTTCCCACTCATGACGGTTGTCGTTCATTTTGTTTTTTCCTTATATTTTCTCTATTACCTAGTTTTGTTACTAACACCTTGTTTGACTGTCCATGGGGCTCACTGCTTTAGCAGTGATTACCTTCATGGGCTTTAGAATTGTAGAATTGACCATCACAGTACATTCCTGTAGGTGCGCCTGCATACCGCCCTCTAACAACGTATGCGGGGACATTGAAGTTCTAGAATCGTTACATATTTTAAATGTAGAGTCGTTCATTCAAAAAAATTAGATTCTTGCGAGAACTCCGAAGGGGCGACCATAAGTCGCCTATACCGGGGTGGGAATAGGTGGGTGAAAGCTTCAATGTTCGAATAAGAGAATTTTTTCCTTCGAAATGTGTCAGCAAATGAATCCACAGCAGAAATTTTACATTCTGAACACAAAAACTGGTTTTTAATTAAATCTGCATACGGCGAAAATTAAAATGCTTTCTCTTTGATTCTGGAAGCACATGCATACATAGTCTGCAACTAGAATTTTATGACTGCACTTCGAGTGAGAGAATATTTTCCTTCGAAATATGTCAGCAGACGAAATTTTACATTCTGAACACAAAAATGGTTTGAATTAAATCTGTATGCGGCGAATGAACACTACACTCAGAAATTAAAATGGTTTATTTTTGATTCTGGAAGCGCATACATAGTCTGCAACTAGAATTTTATTACTGCACTTTGAATAAGATAATAATTTCCTTTGAAATATGTCAGCGGACGAACCAAACTGGAATTTTACATTTTGAACACAAAACTGGTTTAAATTAAATCTGTATGCAGCGAATTAATTCAAAAGTATGATTAAAAATACACTCAGAACATAAAAATGATTTCTCTTTGATTCTTGCACATACATATTCTGCAACTAGAATTTTACTACTGCACTTCGAATATGGGAATATTTTCCTTCAAAATAGATATGTCAGCAGACGAAATTTTACACTCTGAACACAAAAGTGGTTGAAATTAAATCTGTATGCGGCGAATTAAAACTACACTCAGAACAAAAATGGTTTCTCTTTGATTCTGGCAGCACACACATAGTTTGCAACTAGAATTTTATAAATGCACTTCGTCGGGTGGGGTCCCCTCTAATGCACTTCGAATTAGAGAATATTTTCCTTCGAAATATGTCAGCAGACGAATCCAACTGGAATTTTACATTCTGAACACAAAACTGGTTTAAATTAAATCTGTATGCGGCGAATTAAAACTTTATTCAGAAACAAAGGTAAACAATTTTGCAAAAAAGAATTCTTTTCGAAAGTTTTCACTGAACTTACAACTTTATTTATTTATTTATTTATTTATTATACATAGAGAAATAATTTCAAATGGGATACAAAAGTATTAAAGATAAAAGAGATTAGCGACAGTTTTAGGGAAAAGACGAAAGAGTGCAACCTAATGGAGGAGGAGAACGTGAATGCGATCTGGAAAGTGATAAAGACGAAGATTATAACTACGGCAGAGGAAACTATAGGCAAGGAAAAACTCCAAGCAAGGAAGGAATGGATAACCGATGAGATCCTAAATATGATAAAGGATAGAAGAGAGCTCAAAAATGATAAAAGAGCTGAATCACAAAAGAAATACAAAGTGCTAAGAAACAAAATAAATAGAGAGTCAAGAATAGCCAAAGAAACATTCTACCAGAATAAATGCGACGAGATAAACGACGACCTCAAGAGAGGAAATGTAGAAAGAGCTCACGCTGCGGTGAAAGACTTCTTTGGGATGAGAGTTGGAAAAGGTAAGGCAATAGAAGGAGAAGACGGCAAAATACTTTTCGAAAATGACCAAATAGGAGAGAGATGGAAAAGATATCTAGAAATGCTGTACAATGGAAAGGCAAATACTGACAACGAAACATTGATAGAAAGAGAAAATGAGGTCGACGCAGATGATTTGGGAGATCCAATCACTAGAGAAGAGTTTGACCTCGCACTGAAAAACCTCAAAAACGGGAAAGCACCCGGAATCGATGACGTTCCGGCTGAACTCATTAAGCCAGCAGGAAAAGGAACTACAGATGCCCTGTTTAAAATGATACAGACAATGTATAAGACTGGAGAGATACCGGAGGATTTCGAGAAATGCCTAATTGTCGCATTACCAAAGAAGGCAGGCACGACGAAATGTGAACAACACAGAACTCTTAGCCTAATATCCCATGCCTCAAAAATATTGACTAATATCATTCTAAAAAGAATCGAACCAAAAGTAGAGAACATCCTTTCCGGAGACCAGTATGGCTTTAGAAGAGGTGTAGGAACCAGAGAAGCAATATTGTCGCTACGAATACTACTAGAAAAAAGAATAAAAAGAAACCAAAACACATTCATCGCATTCATAGACCTGGAGAAGGCTTTCGACAAAGTAGAATGGAAAAGACTCTTCGAGATTCTGAAGAGAATTGATATCAAATATAGAGATAGACGAATAATCCAGGCGCTATACAAGAATGAGGCCGCTATAATTAGATGTGACAATGATACAAAAGAAGCCAGTATAAGACAAGGGGTGAGACAAGGATGCTCTCTGTCACCTGTTCTTTTTAACGTTTATATACAGAGTGCGATTGACGACTTGAGAGAGAGAATGAGTCACAGAAAAGGTGTAAAGATACACGGGCAAAAGGTGGATATGATAAGGTTTGCTGACGATATTGCTTTGGTTGCTGAAAGCGAAGAAGAACTGCAAGAGGCCTTAACAACCATGCAAAGCATTCTTCAAAACAACTACAACATGAAGATAAATAAAGACAAAACAAAGCTGCTGACTGTAGGCCGAACGCAACACCAGATGAGAGTAGAGATGGCAGGAGTTCCACTAAAGAACACCAAGGAGTTTGTCTACCTCGGGAGCAAAATAACATGGGACGGTCGGTCTAAGAGCGAGGTCGACAGCCGTATACACCAGGCTAGGCTTGCATTCAATAAAAGGTCGAAAGTAATTGAATCAAATAATATAGACCTAAAACTGCGAATACTCCTCATCAAGACCTATGTGTGGAGTATCTTGATGTACGGCTGCGAAACATGGTGCCTATCTGAAAGAGATAAACGGAGACTAGAGGCTTTTGAGATGTGGTCTTATAGAAGATTATTAGGAATTTCCTGGAGAGACCACATTACAAATGAGGAGGTTCTCCAAAGTATCGAAGGAGGAAGGCACCTGCTCAGGACCTTGTCCGAAAGGCGTGCAAGATGGATCGGACATGTTATACGACAAGAAGGTCTCTTGCATACCATAATGGAGGGTATGACCGAGGGGACAAACTCTAGGGGACGCCCACGCCGAGAGTACCTAGACGACCTGCTGGTGGACGTGCGCTGCTCATCATATGCAGAATTCAAAAGAGCCGCACAAGACAGGGAAGAATGGAAAAGAAAATTAAAGGAAATTGCTGCAAACCAATCCCAGGACTGAAACCAGAGAGAGAGAGATACAAAGTGAGTATAAATTACATATAAGGAAATTTTGCCTGTCCAACTAGGAAAGTTTCCCGTTCCAGGACAGACAAATTGACATGTTTAGTTCATATTATTCATGAAATGTACATAATTCATAACAAAAACAAAAAATAACAAAAAACTCTTTTCTCTGAAACTGAGTTGTGCAATAAAGAAGATGTATATAATATACACACATGTACATATATACAAACACATACACATACATATATGTACATACATACACTCAAATATATATATATATACATACATATATACATACATATATACATACATATACACACATACACACATAGGTATATCTTTTTTCTTGTGACAAGGTAGAAAAGTAATCTGGTAGCACATATTATAATCGGATTTACCGAATTAACCTGGTAACAAATAATGTATTCAGATTTACAGAGTATGAGATAAATATGTAACTTCGTAGTATTGAAAAAGTGTAAACCAGGTACCTGATAACAAGATGGAGGAATTACAATAAGATTTACAACATAAAGATATGAAGTTATGTTAGGTTGTGTTTAGAAATGTGTACTTTTAATACACAGTACACTTGTAGGAGAAACTATATTAAAATTTACAATATTAGAAATAATTTATGTATGTATTGATTATACGATTTTTTTTTGCGTTAAAACTACAACGTGTAAAAAATTATGTGCAAACATGATTATTTTAACAGATCAAAAACATGATTTCAGAACATATTACATTATACGACAATACGAATATACACCGCGCTCATGTCTTCAACTAATCCTGTTAAAATATAAAAACAATGACTATAAATATAGATAGAAATATAAACTATGAAACAGAAACTATGAATATAAGTAAATAGTACCTGATTTAGTGCTACTTTGGTGAAATTGGTACAATACTTCGTACGTCATACATGTTGTGTTGTATATTGTTTATTTATTTTAAATCATAAATCATTACCGCTGTAAGGTACCAAGTTCAACACAGAGTTGTACGCGACGCGCATGTGACGTGCCTTACAGCAGTGATGTACCTATGAGTACATGCAGCAGACAGGCTTCAGTTCAGGGGCGCAAAACCATAAATCCCAGGTATAAAAACATCAAAAAGGATGTCAAAACATTGCGAAGCAAAAACAGAACTAAATGAAGTGTTTTAGGAATTTTAGTCTAGTGAACAGGAAAGTAAGGTAATTTTGCTTATCAGTTAAATAGCATACGTTCACTTTCGACTCTCCCTAAGTTCAGAATCCAATCATTGACTAATTTACGCAGGACGCTTGCACTTTTCAATTTCCAAGAACCGGGTATAAGGTTGAACATTTTTGGACCAAGGTAAGAATATTGTCTTTGAGAAAGGGATGTCATAGTAATAAGTGGAACAATTGGATTCCTCCCTGCGTGTCGGGTGTTGTGATAGTGTTCTACGGATGGGAAGAGGTGACGATATTTTTGTGTGTATAATATAACTTTTCTTATGAATAGTTGCCTCACATCCAGAACTCCTATCTCTTTGAATAAATCATTACTGGGGTATCTAAAAGGTTTTTTTAGGATGACCCTTAGTAGAGATTTCTGTGCTTTGGAAAAGGGGTCCAGTATTGATTTGGTACATCCTCCCCACCCTAAAGATGCATATTCAAGTAACGAGTTACACATGGCATAGTACATTACTTTCAGGTCTTTTGTGCAGAGAATATTTCTTATAGACATGAAAAGATGCGTGAGTTTTCTGACCTTTGTGGCAATTGAGTCGATATGTTCATTCCATCTCAGATTCTTGTCGACCATAACTCCTAGATATTTTATGCTATCCACATATTCTAAGGTATTGCAATTGCAAGTGTTTGGGTCATTGCAATGGTGTATAGTAATTCTTTTAGTTTATCTTGGTTGTCCCGCTTGAGTTGCACTGAAGCGGATGAATTTAGTTTTGTCAGTGTTAAGAGTGAGAAGATTATTGTCTAGCCATTGTTTTACCTTGTTAATACCAATTTCTGAATTATAATGAACTTCATTCCAATTTTTGCCTTCAAATAATAATACTGTGTCATCGGCAAAAGTGATAATGTGATCGGCAAATGAACTGTTACATAATTCATTTATATAGATATTGATATAGATATGATATATTGATATAGTGGTCCTAGAGTGCTTCCTTGAGGTACACCAAAGTTAATATCAGCTGGATCGCTTAGAGTATCGTTAATATTCACTCTTTGGCTCCTATTTTCTAGATAACTACCTAACCACTTAAGTAGCTGACCCTGAATGCCAATACTCTGAAGTTTTTTCAATAGAATTTTGTGTGAAATAGTGTCGAACGCTTTGGCTAGATCCAAGAAGAGCGCAATGCATTTTCTTCTTCTATCAATATTGTTGGAGATGATTTTCGTCAGGTTTGTAATGGCATTTTCAGTGCTCAGTCCTGGTCTGAAGCCGTACTGTCTATTGGAAAGGATTTTATTTTTTTCGAGGTAATGACTGACACGATTTTTTACAATTTTCTCAATAATTTTCGAGACAGAATTGAGCAAAGATATGGGCCGGTAATTGTGTATCTGCGATTTATCTCCATTTTTGTGAAGCAGTATAACAATAGAGTGTTTTAAATGATTTGGAAATTTTCCTGAATCGAAGCTTAGATTGGAAATATACGCGATTGGAGTTGCTATGAAGGATTTGGTACTTTTTAACAGAATTGATGAGACGTTATCAGGACCACAAGCATTCGATGACTTGAGTTCGTCAATTATTTTAATGACTTCGTTTGCAGTTGTATGGATATTGTCTAGTTTATGACCGAAATTAGAGATTGTTGACTTTGCGAGATCAGATTCTGTTGTATTAAGATTTTTGAGAATTTTTTTCGCAAGTGTGACTCCCACTGACGTGAAATAATTGTTGGCAAAATTCGCAATGATTTTTGGGTCTGAGGTGTTCACGTTATTGATGTTCAATGATTTAATATCGGAAGATTTATTTATTTTTGTTTTAGTTATATTGCGAAATGCTTCCCATAAACGTTTTGGAGTACAGTTATTTTCGTAAATGAATTTTTTATAATAATTTTCTTTGGCCGATTTTATTAGTTTCTTGCAAAAGTTCCTATACTTTTTGTAATGAGCTTGTACTATAATATTCTCAGGACACCTATTCGCCTTTTCATGAAGTTGGTTCCTAACGTTAATCGATTTGATAAGGCCAGGGGTGATCCATGGCGTAAGTTTTATTTGCTTATGTGGTACAAGTTTATTGCTTGTATGTTTAGATATATATGAATGTAATTTATTAATAAACTCATTCATTGATGAGTCGGCATCAGATTGGTCTAGAACATTTTGCCAGTTTTCTGAGCTCAGGTCCTCAATTAAGTTATTATAGTTTATTCTTGCAACATGTTTAATTTTAGCAGGATTAGGAGGTTTATTTTTAAGGCATAGTGCAGTTGTATAGTGATCTGAGATTGTAGAGTGAATGACAAATGAGTCAACATGATTAATTTTTTTGACGTTGATGTGGTCAATACAAGATTTACTCTTGCCCTGCTCACGAGTAGGGCTGATAATTGCCTGAATGGGTAATCGTTGGACTGACATAGGTAATCGTTGGACTGGCGGTGGTATTCGGTAATCGTATTAATGTTGAGGTCGCCTATAATTATTTGTCGTTCCATATTTTTTGAGCTGTTGATAATTGATTGGAGTGAACTCAGAAAGGTGTCAATATTTTGAAAAGAGGGTGATCTATATATTGCAAAAATGCATAGGTTATCATTCAATACAATTTTCAGGCAATTGGCTTGTGATAAGAATATTTCATCAACTTGAGATTGAAGTCCATCTCTGATGTAGACAACGATACCGCCAGACTTATTGAGATATATGTTTGTGTGGTGTTCAGAATAATTGTGAATAACTTTTGAGGTGTAATCTTTGTTAAGCCAGCATTCCGATAAAATTATAACATCGAATTGGTAATTAAATTGATCAAGAAAAATTAAAAAATCGTCAATATTAGAGATACTTCTTATATTTTGGTGTATAATTTTAACGCCGTAAGCGCACCATTTATAGTTATTTAGATTGTTCAGATCATCAATGACATTCATGTTAAGATCTATACCGGAATCATTTCCGGTATCATAATTTAATTGAATCATATATATGTGTTGATTGTGTGTTGTATAGAAGTTGGTTCCTGAGTAACATGTGTTTAAATGCGATTCCAAATGTAGTTACAATGGTAAATGTGCTTAATATACATAATATAGTACAAATGATGTAGTTATATGTAGTACTATGAATGAGATGGCAAGAAGCAAAAATAAAAAGGTAGCAGGAATTGCTTGATATCAGATTAATTCCAGAACGGTAGTAAATTATACAAATATCAGTAATATATAGTAATATAGTATAAATAGTGTAATTAGATGCAGTATGAAAGAGATAACAAGAAGCAAAAACAATAATAATAATAAGGTAGCAGGAAATGGGTGATATTAAATGAATTCCAGAAAGGTAGTAAATTATACAAGTATGAGAGCGAGACATAAAAGCACGGGTCAAGACATACCTCGAAAGAATAGCCATTTATTAATTCAAATTTATCAAAGCGCAGCCAATTTGCTTTCGTCTGAGATAATAATGGCATTAGTTCCCTCGTTTTTACGAAGATAAATCTGCCCCCGTTTAATCCAAGCAAAGCGATATTGTTTTTCCTTCGCCGCTGTTCGTGTCTTGTACCACAGCTGTTTACCGCGAAAAGTTAGTTCTTCTGAAATGAAGATTGGCGAGCAGGAACCAGCTATACCGATGTTTGAGGTATTCAATTTGTCTTCTAGATTCTGTTTGTTTCTGTTGAAAGTTTTGACGTCTGTTAACAGGTGTTCTCTCGCTATGTTCGTTTTGAATTTAACAATGATTTCTCTCGGATGACTATTGTTGTTTTTTTTTGCTGCGCGATGAATGGCATCAATGTCCTTTGTATCAGTGGAGGACTTTGTTGTTTTGCAGATATTGAATAAAACGTCTTGCAGGTTTTCTCCTTTGATTTCAGGAATGCCTCTTATTTCTATGTTGTTCGCTTTGAGTTCCCTTTCCTGCATGTCCACACATTTTTCCAAGACATAAATCCTAGCTTCCAAGGTTGAGTTCTTTTTAGTGAGTTCATCATTCTTTAGTTCGATATCACGGATTTTAGCCATGAAATCCTCATATTGAGAACTCATAAATTGAATACTTTCAAGTATTTTGTTATTTTGGTCTAGAATATCATTTTGTTTTTTTTCCAGATTAGATGTCTTGTTCATGACTAGATCTTGAATATCTTTTAGATTTGTTGGTATCTGAACGGCGGGCGCTGAACTAGTATCAGTAACTTTTTTACTCTGCACCAAAGGTTCAGTATCACTGTTTGTCTGCAGTCGCTGAATTGCATTGCTTACACATTTGTTGAGATCGCCGTTCTTGATTGAGTCTACGGTATGTATTCTCGACAATACCTCCGCAAGCTAAATGAAATGTGCCTTTACATGCGGCGCATGTGAATTTTAGCTCACCTGTAAGTAAAGTTACTGAGCACACTCGGCAATGCATCTTGAATTTTTCGTACTACCCGCGTAAAAGCAAATTGTATTATAATAGTTTTGCTGATTAAATTAGGAAGAAACTTTAAATCGCTCGGATGTTATAAAAATACTTTAGAACTTTGTAGTACTAACACGTAATACTCCAAGTAACTATTTAATTTGAGCGTTATAGTTTTTAAAATACACTTTACTACGGAGCAAGTTAATATGAACTAGTCACAGGTATAGATTATTGTTATTTCGAACTTACAATATCGCTTTATCGCGGTCGGCGGCAAGGCCAACAAATTATTTGATTTAATTTGAATGATAAATATTGGTTATCAATATTTCATGTCACGGCATGCACTTATTCGTAAACAAAACAACTCAATCACTACTACACGGGCGCTCTTTGAATCTTGCTTGTTAACATAAATAAACCAATCCCTAGATTGATATCTTCGGGCCTTTTCTAGGGACAAATTTTAACCAAATGGCTAAAATAGACTAAAGATAGAGGAAGTTTATTTGACTACCATAGACAATACCAAAAAATATACGAATGCGGGACATGCGGGACGCTTTAGACGATTTGCGGGACAATTTTTGTAAATATTGCAATGCGGGACTACAGCTGTCAATGCGGGACGGTCCCGCAGAATGCGGGACGGTTGGCCGCCTTAGTCTTTCCCTGCTAATGGCTTTGAAATCCCTAATTGATAAACTTTCCCCACTCTTACCCCTCCCCCTCCCTCCTACCCTTTCCTTCCATGTTGGCGCAACTGAACTGTACATATTATGCATCGTCGTCACCCCATAAAAGGGGGTGGGATAGACCCTGTCCGTGCATACAGCCAGGCGAACACACACCGGAGCGGTTTTCCCGCAATCCTCCCGCGCCTCCCCCAATGATATGCGTAAGCCTGAGGAATAGCCGCGTGATCTCGACGTCCTTCCTCCCCCCCTCCGACAACCCGACGCTCATCTTTTCCCCAGAGTCTTCTAAAACTTTCTCTTCTTTCCCACATATATTTCTTCGAGGCAAAATCGGGGAGCCGGCTAAAGGGCGCGGAATCCGGGTTTCGTCTGCGGTTAGGCCGATAGCCATGCACATTGTCATTGGGACTGCCTGGTGGTTTGTGGAATACCTTCTCTGAATATATTCTTTTTATGCATTTTATTATCTCTCTGTTATTATTGTAAATACTTGCATTATATTATTACTGTTATTTTATTTTATTTTTTTATTTCTCTTATTCCAGGCTTCCTCAACCGGGCGCAGCTCTTATTTTTTATATTTTTTTTACTTATTAACACTTTTATCTGTATATATTATTTATCCTATACATTTCAGAAGAATCATTCCACGGGCTGCAACATTTATTATTTTTTTGTATTATGTTAATGTAAGTACTTGCATACTGCTTTCTAACCCCGTATGCATGAACATTGGAGGGTCTAGAGTCGTTCAAATAAATGTAGCTTCGTTCAATAAAATAGAGTCCTGAGGTATACGGTGAAGGAGGAAACCATATGTTTCCTTAGAACGCCGTGGGAAAGTGGTTGGACACCCTCCAATTTCCTTCCATGTGTCATCTATATTTAATTTTTAAGTTTAGTATACGTTTGATCCTGATGAAGTAAACATTGTTTACGAAACATGTTGATTGTGTACCAATAAAAGTGATGTAAACAAAGTTATTTGTCTTTTTTATTAAAATATGTATTTGTCTTTTAACCAGAAAGAGAATGAAATAATGCTTTTTATTGTCTTTGAAATATGAAAGCTATCTTGCATAGATATTTTACAATCTCGATCCAAAGTGACGGTTTGATGAAACCGAGGCTTCCTGATTGTGAGGTGCGAATATATTGAACCATGCAGACGGGTTAAATTTCTAAAAATTAAAATGGAATTCTACGAATTAAACACAAAAACAATTAATAGTCAAATTGACAGTTCTGAACTGAGTGTGGCTAAATACGCGAGATTGACTTACTTTAACGGAAAGTATATCGTTTAACGATAGTTTCTGTAGGTCCCATTTGTGAAGCAAGTATTGTTTTTTTGTGTCAAGTCCATAACTGAGCGGTCGTTCTTTTGTTGCTTCATTGATGCAGGTATCAGTTTATTGCATAGTGGTACAGTTAATGATATATTGATCATTTCTGCAGCTTTATTTCTATAAAAATATCTCGATTGCCTTCAAATCGCCTAGGTTATGTTTTTTGTAACCCTCTGACCATCCATCAAACAGAAGGAAAAGATCTTTTTTGTTTGGTTTTCTTAATTTGAATCTCGTTTAAGCCATTTAAAGCTACTTTTAAATTCAGAATTGTGATATTTCACCAGGGCGATACTGAGTTCTTGTATCTACAATACATGCGATTGAATACATCTGGTCAGTATTCTCAAAATATTACCAACTGCATGCACTCTAGGCACAAGCGAGCATCCAAATGACTCCGTACTGATAATTTTTTTAACAATTATTTGGAGGAGCTGTTCTCATTGGTATATTAAATGCAATTGGGCTAAGTAAATCAGCGCTGTCTATAATATCAAAAACAATCTAATAGTTTTATTGGAATAAAAGTTATAAATATGGAGTTATTCTTTAAAAAAATTGACTCTTATAGTTGTTTAAGTCGGAAATGAGTATTCTAACAGGGTTTTAATAATTTTAATTGTTATATGTGAATCCGGTTTATAGTTAACGCCGATTATACATTTATATTGACATATCGAACATTATCGATGTAATCGGATAGGATTTTAATGGAGGGGACCAGATAGAAGAATTGGTTTTTACTTGACTTCGAACTAAATAGGAGTACAAAATGTAATTTTGAGAGAGAGAGAAAATTATTAATTTTATGTTAATAGTTCTGATTTTTGTTAATTCTATGATATTATTTTATATAATCCATAAATGTTGAAGAGACTTGTGTTTTATTAGCAAAAGAACGTAGGTATTGTTTAAATGCAGAGGTTTTGTTACAAGCCTTATTTGTTTTCAGCTGAAACCAATTACAATCACATAACAGAACGCTATCACATCAGTGCCATGGATCTTCCCGACCCAGAGAGTGTTTCCATCAAGACTGAACCATGGTTGCAGGAAGAAGGCTCAGGTGAAATGCCTTATACGGATATAGAAATTCACCTCGCCGATGTGAAGAAGGAATGCTTACAGTATTCGGAGCCAACTAGTAAGTTGTTTTGCATATCACAGAGGTGTTTCAGATGGATACAGTCAGAATAGTTTCATGTTTTAGAAATGGAGTGTTGATACTGACAGTTAGTGTAAATGTGTGAGGAAAATATATGTGAACTCTGGAAGTTGGGAACGCCCGAGGAATACACCACGCCATCGTTAGGATCAAATTTTGGAGGCAGATATGGGTACCGCCATCACGGGAACTATTTATTGAAAAACAACACCCCTGCTATAGGTCACCCCAGGACTACGCAACCAAGCTACGTTTGGTGACTTAGGGGTGCCCGGGTTAATGGGGGTGAAGTGGGGTGTTGGCTCAGCTACTGCCTGGCGGGTCAGATGGGTAGACCTAACTTAGACCTCCCCAGTCGGACTCTCTCGAACCATTGTCTTGTACCGCAGTGGGAGGGATGGATTCATGCGAACGTTTGGACAACATGGATTCATCCGAACACTCCTGGACAATTGACCTCCAGTTTCCTATCCACTTCTCAAAAATACCATTCCACAACAAACCCAAATTTGATAGAGGCCCTGAGGAATATTTTTCCTCTGGACTTCCTTGCGGCTAATGTTAAAAAGTGAAACAAATACTTGGGTCGGGTCATGTTAAGAGTTATGTAGATAATACATTATGTAAGAAATGAATGTGGCAAGAAGTGTGCGCGTTGATAAAGTTGTACAACGGCCTATCCTCTCTGCCTATCCCTGTGGTATAGTAAGTTATTTTCAATCAAAATGGAAAATTTATATAAGAAAACCAACGAGTTTATTGATTTCAAATTCGGGGTGCCTAAAGGAAGTGCTCTAGATCCAATTTTATTCTTAATTTTACATTTTTAATTTCCTATGCCACTTGGGATGTGAAACTTAAATCATTAGTTTTGCGGATGATACTATTCTTCAAATTAATGGGAGTAATTGGGCAGATATATTAAAGAAAAAACAGAAGTCACATGAAACATCAAGTATCAAAAAATGGCTAGACTATCACTCACTTATACTAAATTAATGCTAACAAATCCAAGTTCTTCATTTCAAACTAAAAAACTTTATCTTTAATATTATGAACGTGTTTTACGTTCGGCAGAAACCAAAAACAATCCTCAATCATCTGTACACAAATATACATAAATACTATGAAAAAATATTAAATACACGAATCAATAACCACTGGAGCGACGGCGCGTTTTTTATTTTTTTCCTCGGATTGCTTGTGATATTTTAATGACCGTTTTGAATATTTTCCGCCAACCTTAAAAAATCATACCTCCGATTTTTAATATGGAGGCATACAAACTGATCATAGTTCTATATATTCAATGAATTCACCTATCGTTGGTTGTTTATCACATATTACTAGGATTTATAAAAATAATATTATAAAATCGAAACATTCAAAACGGAACTATTCTCAGTACTGCCTCCCTTTAAACTCGCCTAGTAAGTTCAAATTTCCCTCCACATTGAATATTTTCAATTAGGTTTCTTTTAAATGGTCTAATTTATAATCACAATCTACATATGCATATAAGAAAACTGAATTTTGATATGTTGTGAACTGTTTAATGTTCCCTTTCAGCAAAATTTTGACAAAAATTTATTCGAAAAATAGCGACTATTTTAATAAAAATAAAATGAAATTCATAAGACTCACCAAAAATAGCTGTCGTACATCAAACAGATACATCAATTATCTTAAATCCACAATACCAATTAACTCGATTATTGGTTTATTTATAGAAAATATTGTATTTTCAAAAACAAACGACGATCGGAAAAAAATGTCAAAAACATAACCATAACCATTTGTTTTATCAATAATCAGTGAAATTTTAAGTTTGAAACACGTTGAAATAGTTGAATGCATTACTCATTCAATTATTATAACACTGGTACACAAATTTGTTATAAATGTCCACTAAAATACGATAAAAAAAGCCGAATTTTACACTGACAGCTTCAGAACGTTTAACATTGTGATTTGCCGCGAAAATAATCGATCTAGAAATTTCCATAATTAGATCATAGAAACAAAGAATTGAGACATCTCTGGAGAAAGCGCTAAAGGATTTTGTCAACTACATGATTATGCAAATTATAGATCGCGGGAGTTTTCTAAAATATTTAATTAAAATTTTTAGTGCGTCAAGGGAGAATTTGCTGTAATTCGTCAACTTTGAGCAAACTTAGGTTTTGTAAATGGTGCCGAAATACGGCAAAAAGCGTTCCAGTAGTTATATGATTTTACATTTGACGATTCTATTGGCTTTAACAATTGTATATTTAATGAAGCTGATATTAAAAAGAAAATTATCACAACAAAATAAATCAGCAGGCCCTGATAACGTTCCTCCAATATTTTTATTAAAATGTGTATCCATATTAACAATTCCACTAATGAACATTTTTAACCTTTCTTTGAAATCTGGAATTTTTCCTGATCAATGGAAGAATAGTTTCTTAACAACTGTATTTAAAAAAGGTGATAAAAATGACGTCTCAAATTATAGACCTATATGTATACAATCTGCAATTCCTAAATTATTTGAATCTATTTTATTAACGATACTAAATAGGGAATTTAGTAAAGTTATTACACCATTTCAACATGGATTCATTTCGGGAAGATCAACTCTAACGATTTTTTTGATTTATCAACATCAAATAATCGAAACATTAAATAAACGATTCCAAATTGATACAGTGTACACAGACTTTAGCAAGGGATTCGATAAGGTATTTCATGAAATTTTAATCCAAAAACTAAAAGCTCTTGGTATCTCTGGTAGTATGTTAAACTGGTTCATTAGTTACTTGTCTTGTAGAAAACTGTGTGTAAAAATTTAAATTACATTTCAAAGCAATTTGTGGCTTCAAGTGGAGTTCCTCAAGGTTCACATTTAGGACCTGTTTTATTTTTAGTATTTATTAATGATATTGTTAAAAAAATTAAAGGATTAAGCATACTCTTGTATTGCTGATGACCTTAAAATTTACAAAACGATTATCACCATTAATGATTGTAATATTCTTCAAGCTAATCTTGATCGCTTACAGGATTGGTGTAATCATAATGAACTATTTTTAAATATTGGTGTATGTCAATTTATATCTTTCTGTAGAAACAAAAATCCTATTATGTCTCATTATAGTATTAACAATATTTCTCTTAAAAAGATGTCTAATATCAAGGATCTGGGTATCCTTTTTGATGAAAAATTAACATTTGTTCCACACATTTATGAAATTACTAATAAGGCTATGAAATGTTTGGGATTTATTTTAAGAACAGTAAAAGATTTTTCATCACTTTATTCATTTAAAATTCTCTTCACTGCTTTAGTAAGAAGTAATTTAGAATACAATTCCACTATTTGGTCTCCATACTATAAAGCACACAAAATAAAATTGAGAAAGTTCAGCATAAATTTTTAAGGTTCATTAATTTCAAACTCTCCATACCTATTGAACAAATTAATTATGTTAATTTAATGAAAATGCTTAATTTAACTGACCTATCGTGTAGAAGATCCAAGAGCGATTTGGTTCTATTATTCAAATTAGTTAATAGATCACTTGACGCACCTGACTTAACAAAACTCCCCAATCCAAAGACTTCATAGGCTTGGAAATAAATTCACCGTTGATATTTTCATTTATTCTTTACCTAAATTTATAACAGAAATTTCTAAAACTTTTATGTAAATTTTTTTATTATTCTTCTAATATGGTTTTTGTTGATATATATTTTTAATTCTGCCTATATGTATCTTTATTGTTCAGTTTATCACGTTATATAATACTCTTTTATATATTACTATAATTGTACTCCTGAATAACTTATGTATATAATAACGTGATTTTGTAAAAGCCTTTAAGGCGTGAATAAAAAGATAAATAAATAAATAAATTTAATTTAATAATAACTTATATATATAATAACGTGATTTTGTAAAAGCCTTTAAGGCGTGAATAAAAAGATAAATAAATAAATAAATTTAACAAACTACAATATATTTTCTAATAATTAATCATAGTATAGATATATACCTTTTTAACAACGCGCCGGATGAGGTGGGGTGTGTGAAATCGGTAGTCACTAGGCGGTCGTCACTGGACTGACTTGCAAACGGAGTGGCAACGTCGCAATTCCAGCTACTGAGAATTCGAACTTCGACACTATCACAGTTTTAAAATTATTGCGATTTTTGAATACCTGGGATGTCAAACCCCATCTGGTACACGGAGGGTTAAAGTGTTAATATTTTACAGTTGATGACAAGATAACTATCGGCTATTCGAAAAGATCATTTATTATTAACTGCTCACGCAGCAACAGCGATTCTAGAGATTACTTCACTCTAATTCAAACTTTATTTCTGATTAATTTCTATTTCCCCAGAAAAAATAAATATGACCATTTTTTAAATAAATTAAGGATTTATGTCAATACATTCATACAAAACATATATTTATGTCAAAACATACATACAATACATACCTATAATTAGGGATGTTATGGAGCTCCGTATCCGTAACCGAAACTATCGGATATCCGAAATAAAAAAATATCCGTAACCGTAACCGAAACCGATATAAAAGTTTCGGATAGTTTCGGATAAAGGCGGAGTCTAAATGACAGGTTACGACCTGTTTTTGTTTGTTTTGCCCGGCTGAGGCGCTACTTGTCTCTCCCACACGTAGAGTTCAAAGTGGGAGTTTTTGAGTATTAAAATTACAATTAAGGTTTAAGTTTTTTAATAAACATTTTGTAATGGTTTCATTATTTACAAAATTCATTAAGAACTGTTTTTGTTATTATGTACCTACTTAGATTACAGTAACAGTGTACCAAGGTTTTATTGCAATATTATTTTTGTTTTTATAATTTTCTTTTTTATATTTTTAAGTACATAGTATGTATGTATGTATGTACTACATACCTTCACAGTTCATAGGTACCTACAAACCTACATATCACTTAAAGTTGCTAAAATAATAGTTGTTTATTTGACTGATTGTTAAAACATTTAATAATATAGACTAGAAATAAAAGTCAAATCTTTCTGTTTGTATTTTACTTTTAAAATTTTAAAATTCTAATATCCGTAACCGAAATTATCCGAAACTAGCGGATAATCCGAAATAATTTTATATCCGTATCCGTATCCGAAACCGGTATAATATTATTCCTATATCCGTATCCGTATCCAGATCCGAAATTTCATATCCATAACATCCCTACCTATAATCAAATATTTTTTACCCGCTTAACTACTGCAAGAGTTTATCAGCAGGAGCTTTGTTAAACCATGTGAATCAATCCAACAATAAATACAAGTATAAATCATGTAAAAAGCGCCGACTTTCAGCGAATTTTAATGTCTTATCATATCACACATATCACTTATCTCGTCTTACCATATCACACTTGTTATCAATGTTTTGTTATTGTTATTACAGGTAGCATTAATGTGGAGACTGTACCCTTCAAGGCAGAACCAGGACCCCGAGAAGCTGGAGAGAAAATTCATTATACTGAAATTGACATAGATCTGACGGATATAAAGAAGGAATGCTTAGAGCACTCTGAAAGTATTGCAGAGACTGCTGCAGGTAATATCGATTTTTGTTTGTTTTAACTTATTTTAATAATTTTTTCGTTTAATTATAGATGTATACTTATTGAACTTTATCGTCAACCTTTTTCAGATATTATAACGGACTTAAATGTACTGATGCACCCTGGAGAAGAGTCTCATTCGTGTTTCCATTGTAACCGTTTATTCGCAAACAAATCACGTTTAAGAAGGCACTTACGCACTCACACTGGAGAAAAGGCATTTTCATGTGTCCATTGTAACTACTCCTGCTCAGAAAAATCAAGTTTAACAATGCACTTATTCACCCATTCTGGAGAAAAGCCTCACTCATGTCCACATTGTAACCACTCCTGCTCAAGCAAATCAAATTTAACAAGACACTTACGTACCCATACTGGAGAAAAGCCTCTTTCATGTTCCCATTGTAACTACTCCTGCTCCCGCAAGTCACATTTAACAATGCACTTACGCACCCATACTGGAGAAAAACCTTTTTCATGTCCCCATTGTAACTACTCCTGCTCAGAAAAATCAAGTTTAACGAAGCACTTACGTACCCATTCTGGAGAAAAACCCTTTTCATGTTCCCATTGTAAATACTCCTGCTCAGTCAAATCAGCTTTAACAAGGCACTTACGCACCCATACTGGAGAAAAACCTTTTTTATGTCCTAATTGTAACTACTGCTGCTCAGAAAAATCAAGTTTAACAAGGCACTTATTCACCCATTCTGAGGAAAATCCTTTTTCGTGTTCCAATTGTAACTACTCCTGCTCAAACAAATCACTTCTAACAGTGCACTTACGCACCCATAGTGGAGAAAAACCCTTTTCATGTTCCCATTGCATTTACTCCTGCTCCCGCAAATCACATTTAACAGTGCACTTACGCACCCATACTGTAACAAACATAATTAAATTTCCCATTGCAACTACTCCTGCCCGCGAAGGTCAGTTTTAACAGTGCACTTACGCACCCATACTGGAGAAAAACCCTTTTCATGTCCCTATTGTAATTGTAACTACTCCCGCTCAACAAAATCAAATTTGAAAAGGCACTTACGCACCCATACTAGAGAAAAGCCTAATTCATGTCCCCATTGTAACTTCTCCTGCTCAAAGAAATCAGATTTAAAAAGGCACTTTCGCTCCCATTCGAAGAAAAGCCTAATTCATGTTCCCATTGTAATTACTCCTGCTCCCGCAAGTCACATTTAACAGTGCACTTATGCACCCATACTGGAACAAACATAATTAATGTTCCCATTGCAACTACTCCTGCCCACGAAGGTCAGTTTTAACAGTCCACTTACGCACCCATACTGGAGAAAAATATCATCCATTTTTCCATTTTAATCTTCTCCTGCTCACAAAAATCAGCGTTAAACTTAACTGCTTACGTGATTTTTTTCACGTATTCTCTGGCGCTGGGCCTTCGTGGCCCCAAAATAACATCTAAAATCCCAGCCGGGTGTGAAATTCAAAATAAATAACATAAAAAGTTGTAGTGTATGAAAAACATGCTATTGGTGTTATATATTATTGGTACTCTTTTAAAACTAAAATGTTTTGTAAATTAACTTAGATTATTTTAAAATAAAATGTTCTTGTCACGCCGAGATTTGTAGATAAGGATCGTAACCAAATAGTAACCTAATAACCCATGGAAGTAATCAGATGGCGCTGGTGATGAAATACGCAAAAACCATTCTCATCTATTGTAACGGACGTGAGGTCCTTACAAGAACTGTAAAAAAGGACCGGGTCTTAGTGCATGCAGATGATGATGAATATAGAAAATAATAAGAGCTGACCTCCATGTAACGAGTGCCTGGATGAGTGAGGGGCACTGGATGTACCTATTCTTCTGCCTGATCCTGGCACCTAGCGGTGTCCTAGAGTAGGGCCGGCTGTTCTGGAGAAGGTAGACACCGGGACTGAAGACAGGCAGAAGTCGGCGGGAGGCAGCTGGTTGAAGAAAAGACTTCCAAAGGAACGAGTAAAGAAACAAGTTTGTTGAGTAGAAGTTAACTGATTTTATTTGATAATTTTACACTGTTTATAGGAATCCTTGAACCCGATTTCGTACGGGCAGTGTTTTTCATAAAAAGTGGAGGGGATTTAGTCCTCGCATAACATTGCATAAATAGGGCGTCGAATATGTCGGGCCTTCATTTTGCCCATGTCGATTTTTATATTAATTCTACAGGGCTTAATGTATACATAAGTGTAGATTATTTGGTAGCAATATGAAACTATAACTAAGGTTTACAAGTAGATTTAAGTTTGAGGGATTTATCTTCATTTTAAGATAAATTTCGATTCTGTCTCAGAATATTTGAGTTATTTTGTCTTTTGGCAAGTTATATTACAGTTGAGACCTTACTATTTCATCATCTTACGGGGTTCCTGGATTTTTAAAATCAGAGTAAACGTATTTTTGTGTACAATTAATTGCCCTAGTTTGTGCAATTTAAGGGGTAGAGACTCAGTATCTTTTTTCCCTTGATGCCTTGTAGAACTCTGGAATGAAAACCATTAGTTTTATTATCCTTCAAGGCTCGCAGGCTTAAAAAATTTGAAATAAGAAATAAAATAACAAACATAATAATCTTACGTAAAAATATGAGTCTACAAGGCCCCTGGTGGCAACCTGTGAAAGGTAGCGTTTATTTATTGCACCGGGGACACCTAAATTGTTAAAGGAAAAACATTACATTACAATTAGAATAAATTAAGATTTGATATTTTCTAACTAGAAAAACAAACATAAAAAGTTTTCAACAAAAAAGATCGCTGGCGGCATGGTACCAGTGGCGGGGGGGCGCAGGGGGCGCGCGCCCCCCCCCCCTTGAGTGGCCGTCAGCCCGCACGCTATTCGTTCGTTTCTATCGTCGACTCTGAGTCGAGTTATCGGGTAGTTTTTTATGTTCTGTCTGGCATTTTTTCTCGAATATTCTCGTTTGTTTTTTTCACACTTCCGATTTTTTTTAGCATAATCGCCCTTAATGATCGTGATTCTGTTGTGCAAGCGTTGTCTGTTTGTCCTAGATCTAACTATCCTACTTTGTACACGCTGTACAAAATATTTGCTTGTCTACCTGTGTTTGTCAACATTGCAGCGTACAAGGAGCCGTTCAAGTATTACGTAACGCAATGTGTGAAGGGGGGGGGGGGGGGGGGGGGGGGGGGTTTCGTAACATGTTTTTTTTTGTTTCAATAAAAAATAGGGAATTAATAATATACATTCTTAAAGCTACATTTTTCTCCACTATGAACCGCGCTGCGGGTTTTTAAATCTCCCTGCTGGGAACTTAAATAACCGCATTCGGGACATGAAAATGGTTTTGTCCGCTGTGGAAAAACATGTGATTTTCTTAGTGTCTCTTTGAAGAACATGAATACTCGCAGTAGAAACATGTAAAAGGTTTTATGTCACTGTGGGACCGCAAATGATTTCTAAGAAGTTCTTTTGTACAACATGAATAATTGCATTCGGGACATGAAAAAGGTTTTTGTCCAGTGTGGGTAAACAGGTGAATTTTTAGATAGCATTATGTAGCGCATGAATAGTCGCAGTCGGGACATGGAAAAGGTTTTTACTAGTCGGAACTACAAAAAGATTTTTCTCCACTATGAGTCAGCAAGTGACTTCTTAGGTATCCCTTTTGAGAACACGAGTAGTTGCAGTCAGGACATGAAAAAGGTTTTTCTCTTTCGTGAATCATACTATGGATTTTTAAATGTTACTTTTGAGAATTTGTATAACTGAATTCGGAACATGAGAAAAGAGAGTATTAAATGTGGAGATCCGGAAGGAATACAAGGCTGTTAAAATAATAATAATTTCCAATTTTTTTATAAATAGCAACATGAAAAAATAAAATAAACAATATACGCATGTATCGCGAGTTAGAAATCTCTTGTTTTATTTATTACCGCAAACGCGATTAAAACAATAAAAAAATACATGGGTGGGAAGGGGGGTCAAAAATCTTTAAAAATTGCGTAACGTAATACTTGAACGCCCCCCAAAGACATGGCAGAGGTCGACAATGAAGGAGGATAGACTTAATGGATTAGCTCTGTTGAATACTCACCCTGAAATTGATACAATGATTGTCCTATTGACGATGTAATTATCCAATTTGCCAAATGAGAATTCATAATTTAAGGCAGGGGTGGGGAACCTTTGTAGCGGCACGGGCCATTTGGATGTTCATACTTGAACCCGTGGGCCGCACTCCAATTTCCGTCTCGGTGGGGGGGGGGAGGGGGGGGGAGTCACATTCGAAACAAAGTACTTACATAACTGCCTACACAATTAATACACTTCTTAATTATAGCTACACTCAGAACATACAAATGATTTTGTACCAGAATTTTGTAACTGCACTTTGAACACAAGAATGGTTTCCTCCAAAATGCATCACCAAAGGAAACCACAATTGCAATCATTCGTTTGCAAATATAGTTTTAATTTTGGTTGATTTTGCATGTGGCGAATTAAAACTACACCCAGAACATGTAAATGGCTTTCCTCCAACTCTGGCAGCACAAACTACGCAACAAATTTTTTTATAAATGCACTTCTAAGATGAGAAATGCTTCAGCAAATGAAATCACAACTAACATGTTTTTATTGCATTCTTAACACAGAACTGGTTTTAATTACAGGTTGAATCTATACGCGGAGAATTCAAACTACACTCAGAACGTTAAATTGCTCTCCTCCAATAATGGCAGCACAAATGCAACTACACATTTATAACTGCACTTCAAACACGAGAATGGTTTCCTACGAAATGCGTTAGCAAGATAAAACCAACCTGGATTTTTTTCGTTGCATTCTGAACACAGAATTGGTTTTATTTTAAAAGTTAGTTTGTACGCGGGGAATTTAAAATACACTCCGAACAAGAAAATATCTTTCCTCCAATTCTGGCAGCACAAAGTACTTATGCAACTAGAATTTTATAAATGCACGTCTAACGCGAGAAATACGTCAAAAAATGAAACTGCACCTCAAATGTTTTCGATGCATTCTAACCACAGAACTGGTTTTACTTACAGGGTGAATCTGTAGGCGGGGAATAAAAACTACACTCAGTACATGAAAATGGATTTTCTTCAATACTAGCAGCACAAAAGCAAGTAGAATTTTATAAATGCACTTCAAAAACGAGAACGGTTTTCTACAAAATGCGTAAGCAGCTTAAACCACACTTGCAATTTTTTCATTGCATTTTGAACACAAAACTGGTTTAACCATTAGAGCGAGTTGGATTGTTAGTCCCCAGCTTTAATTAAACTGCGCCTAGAACAACAAAATGGGTTTCCTCTGATTTTTTGCAGTCGAAACACAAGAAAGGTTTCCTTCGAAATGCGTTAGCAGATGAATCCGCAACAGGAATTTGCATTGTGAACACAAGATTGGTTTTACCTTAAGAATGAGACTGCGTAGGAGTCCAATAGTCCATAGGCTTAAATTAAATTGTACTCAGATTAAGTGAATGGTTTTTCTGTCTTTTGTATCATATTTATCGTATTCAATGGAATGATTTTACATTAATTTAACTACTTAACTGGCAGAAATTTGGCAATATATTTAAAACTCAGATAACTCAACGCACTTTTTCAATAACGTCTTAAAAATGCATCTGAAACACCGTGAAAAAATCATCCAGTTCTGTGTAATTTTTTGTTGTTCTTTCAGCAGGCCACACCAAAAGGCCTCGCGGGCCGCAGGTTCCCCACCCCTGATTTAAGGAAAAGAACCACAATTGTATATCATAAGGTGGCATCGCCTTGTACATCTGTATAGTCAGTTTTAATAAAACTTTGCATGTGACTTGATTTGTTTTTAAGATCAGTGGCGTAGTTAGCAAGAATTGGTCCGTCCTGGGTGGGGGGGGGGGGGGGGGGGGGCTAGAAGATCGTGCTCGTGTGGTGGCGTATTTAGAGGCCAGAAATTTTCAAGAATGACCACGAAATGTAGAGGATGCCACCAGCGATGGGTTTTGATGAAAGAGAATACGAGTATGCATAACGCGTCGGTTACACCTATACACAAATATACATAAATACAATGAAAAAAGATTGAATACTCGCTGTAATGGAAACAAACCTCTAACGGTGTTGGACGCGAGTGAGCGCCGTAAGCGGTGACTAAATAAAATAACCCCTTCAAACCCAGACAAATTTTATAAATACATAAATTTACCGAAAATAATTTTTTTAACCTGCGAAAATGGAGGAAGCGGTTGATCCGCATGCCTTCATAACAAAGGCGAAACAAAACATAAGTGATTTACATACAATCATAGAAGAAAATAAACTTACCAAAGAAACCAAATCAAAAATGATGAAAGAAATAAATAACATCATGGAAATGATATCTCACATGGCAATTGAATTAGCTAAATTACAAGTAAAGTGTGATATTCAAGAAAAAAACCAAGCACAAAAATACCCGTTTTCATACTCTTCTGCAGTAAAAAACTTAATACCACAAATGCAAGAAAAACGATTTCCTATAATAATTAAAAGCTTAAAAGAAGAAGACACTGAAAAAATAAAAGAGAAAATACAAAAGATTAAAATATCGCAGTTGGGAATTCGAGTATGCGAAATAAAAAAAAAAAACCAAAAAAAACCTTATAATAACATGCCCAGAAAAAGAAGACGCAAAAAAATTAAAAGATAAGATAAATGAAGTCGACAAAACCATAATAGCAGAGGTACTTCTGAAAACGGATCCATGCGTAATATTCAAAGGTCTTGACAAAGACTATACCGAAAAAGAATTCTTAGAAGACATCATTGAACGAAACAACGACATCAAAATGATATGTGAAAAATACCAAGACAAAGAAATATTACAAGTTAAGGCCATCATTACCAACAAAAAAACTAACAGCAAAAACTTAATTCTACGAACAAATCCCGAAATGAGACTACATCTTATTAATAAAAAAAAATTCATCTAGGATTCATGAGAATCTATGTAGATGACTGCAGTCCTTTTACCCAATGTTTCCAATGTCAAAGATTTGGACACACAGCACAAAAATGCTACAATAGAATGAACAAACCAACATGCAAACACTGTTCAGAAGATCATCCCATCTCGGAATGTAAATCCCTGGAGCTGCCACCCAAATGCGCTAATTTCAACTCGGCTAACAAGAAGAAAGAAACAAACTCCTTCAACAATAAAATGAATGAAGTAGACCACCGAACAAACAGCGAAACATGTAAGTTACGATCTTACATGCTTAAATTAGCCAAAGAAAGAATAAACTACGACATTGAATAAAAATTTTATAAATAATTTTGCAAAATACAACTAGAAATGCATTAAATGGATAATTTCTTAAATAACGAACTTGAATTAAATATTAAAATTCAGGAATATGAATGTATATATACTGATTCGTGTAACAAAATTATTTCTAAAAACATCAATGATATAATTATTATGCACACAAACATCCGTAGCATTCAAAAAAACTTTGATGAACTAATTCTAAAAATAAATAATTTAATTAAAAAACCGGACTTTATAGTGTTAACCGAAACACTTACGAACGCCGAGTCACCGCCTTATCACTTGCCCGAGTACAATTATTATATTTCTACCAAATTAGACATTAACAAAAATTCGGAATAATAATATTTGCAAGCAATAAATTTAGTATTGTTAACATAATAGAGCACCCAAAACATTTGGTTAACTGCATTGAAGTACATTTCAAACTCGGCAAATCAACATATCATCTAATGCTTTCTATAGAACGCATAGCTCGAGTATTATTACGTTTATTAATGACCTCAAATACATATTATTAAAATTAAAAAATAAACTTTGCTTCGTGGTAGGTGATTTTAACGTGAACATCAATGAAAAAATAGAAAATAATAACAAAAATGAATACATTGTATGACTGAACAAAATTTCATATCTTGCATAAATAAAAATACTAGAGAAATAAAAGAACATACTCCATCTTGTTTAGACCACATTTGGACAAACATAAACATTAAAGATCTTCACAAATTAAAATCTATTGTTTGGAAAACTAACATAACTGATCATCATTCATGCTTACTTCTGAATAATAATAATATTAAACATAAAAAACATAATTTAATAACCAAAAAATCAACAATAGATATGACTATTCTCTCTGAAAAACTAAAAAAGGAGGATTGGAACAATGTTTTGAGCAGTGATGATACCGAAATATGTTCGACTAACTTTGAAAATATCTTGTCACAACACATTAAAAATTCGACAACTGAAATAACACACATAAAATCAAAATTAAGATGTTTAAAGCCTTGGATAACCAAAGGACTTATAATATCTATCAGGAACAAAGAAAAACTTTACAAAACAACTTTAAAAAATCCCCACGATGAAAAAGCATATATTTTCTATAAAAAATATAAAAATAAATTAACATCTTATATTAAAAAAAGTAAAGAAGAGTTTTTTAAAAATAAAATATTATCTTCAGAAAATAACTATACACAAATGTGGAAAACAGTAAATTTGGCCATAGACAATACAAAAAAAACACAAAACATTAAGTACATTAGTACATTAATACATCAGCGCCCTTGAGGTGATTTTTTACGAAAACGGCGCTATATAAATTAGCCAAATATTATTATTACACTGAACACGATAAAAAAATTATAGATGCCAATATGCAACCCAAATATTCATAAGCCTTCTAACCCGGAAAAACATAAAAATAAAAATTTACAGAAACGTAATATACTTTCAACATTCGAAACAACAACAGAATGTGAAATCTTAAAAATAATAGAAAATATGAAAGGAGGTTCATCTCCCGGTTTTGATTCTATTACGGCACATATGTTAAAATCTATGAAATCTTACTTAATAAAACCCATCACTCATTTAATAAACTTAAGTTTAACAAAAGGGATATTTCCAATGAACTACAAAAACACAATAATCTCACCTATTTACAAATCTGGAGATTTACACCAAGTAACAAATTATCGCCCAATCTGTCTAATTTCTAATATAGGAAAGATCTTTGAAAAAATAGTAAAAAAACAGTTGGTAAATTTCCTAGATAGTAATAAAATAATACACAAAAACCAGTTTGGTTTTATAAAATCACTCAGCACACAAGATGCTATTGCTAACGTAACCTCATACATTTACGAAACAGTAGATAAAGGTAAAAAATGTGCGGGTATATTTATTGACCTCAGAAAGGCATTCGATAGCATATCTCATGAGATGCTATTAAAAAAATTAAATAGTATTGGCATAAAAGGCAACGCGATTAAATGGATCACCAACTACTTAAAAAACCGCCCTCAAGTGGTACAAATCAATCATGTTAATAGCGATCAAGAGCTTTCAAGCTTTGGAATCCCCCAAGGTACAGTGCTTGGACCAATCCTATTTACTATATATGTAAACGATATTTTTTTTCAACCTTTACATGGTCAAATTACATCATACGCCGACGATACAGTATTAATAATAAGTGGAAAGACTTGGGAAAATATAGAATTAAAGGCCATAGAAGACATTAACACGCTTAAGAATTTTTTCGACACTAATTTACTATCACTAAATAGTGAAAAGACATTTGTAATTCCATTTGCAATACATTTAAACGATGCTCCCAAAAATTTTAACATTGTCATACATGAAAATACTAAAATTCACAGCCAAAACTACTGCAAATCAAACTGTACAATATTAAAAACAACAAATAAAATAAAATATCTAGGAGTAATTATTGATAAAAATCTGAAATGGAAGGAACAAATATGTCAAAAAGTAAACAAAATTAGAAAATTAATATACATATTTTTAAGAATTAGAAATTTTTTGTCAATAAAAAATCTATATTTAGTCTACTATGCCTTAGTTCAATCCACTTTACAATACGCTATTATTAGTTGGGGATCCGCATATAAATGTTATCTTGTTCCAATAGAAATTGTACAAAGAACAATTATTAAAATTATATTAAAAAAATCCTTGGACTACCCAACAGAACGCCTATTTGATGAATTCCAAGTACCTACATTTAAAGATTTATATATTAAAAATTCATTAATTCAAATTATAAAAGAAAAAGATAAATATCAATTTTTAAACGAAAACAGAACGCGACTTAAACGTGTTTTTATATGCCCAAAACTAAATACGTCTTTTGCACAACACCATTACACTTACCAGGGAAGAACTTTTTTTAATCGTCTACCAGAAGAAATCAGAAGCATTAATGATAAAACCCAAATACTGCTCTTTGTCAAGAGACATTTTAAAAATATTCTGAAGAAAAAAACTAATGCCACTTAATTATCCTTACAAATATCCTTTTTTTTCCATAATATTCTTTCTTTTATTTAAATGTATCCTTGGTTTTCCATAATATTCTTTCTTCTCTTTAAATATATACTATTATATACTATTACAACACACATATATTTATGTAAATGAATTATTTAAGTACCTACTAAGTAATAACCACATTTATGTACACTCCTTTTCCATACACAAGCATATGCTTTAAATGGAAAAGTAGTAAAAAACCTAAGATGTAAAATTATCATTTAGTAACATGTAAAACATATTAATGAAAAAAAAAAAATAATAAAAAAAAAAAAACACACACACTTCCTACAAATTCCCGTAACGCATACTAATTTTTGTCAACGAAACTAAAGATATTTAAAAAAATGTGATTCACAAAAAAATTTCAAAAATAACATAAAAATTTGTATTAAAAGTAATTAAACGGCCTTTACCGGTACACTCACCAAAATTCGAAATTATTTATCAAACTTTTGTATGGTTGTTACTATTCGAAATCATTTTTAATGCAATCAACATATTTTAATACAAGGTATGCTTAAAATTATTATAAATTGACTAAAATAAAATTACTGCCTCATCACAGTCTAGTCTAGTGAGGCGGGTTATAAGAAACCTCAACTATATACCTAACTACAAATTTTTATTCTTTAATCTTTCTTTAACCTACTGTTTACACGTGTATATTGTTTTGTTTGTTAACTTTTTGAACTTTGGCGATTCAATTCCCTATTTTGGGGATTCAAGTTACTTAGCCTGAATATAATAATAATAATAATATAAATATATCTTTATTAAACAAAAATTAAAAGATTTAAAACTACAAAAAAAATACATCTCCTAGTTTAAATGTTGTATAAGTACAAAAGTTATTAACAGAAAACACATATAAACAGAAGGTACTTAAAGAATAGAGATTTATAAGTATGTAATTATAAATTAAGGTTTCTCGTAACCTGCCTCATTAGGCTAGCCTGTGTTGAGGCAGTAATTTTACGTTTTATAATAGTGTGAACATACCTACACCTTTATTAGAATATAATCACACAATAGATTGGTTTCGTTAATAATAACAATAACATTGGTACAATAATAACAGCATTGGTTCATTACTAATTTCGAATTTGGGTGAGTGCACCGGTAAATGCTCTATCATTATTTTTTATCCAAATTTTTATGTTTTTTTTTTTAAATTTTTTGTGAATCACATTTTTTTATACTAATTGGAAGAATGTTGTAAAGTCTTGTTGCAAGGTATCTGAAGCTTCGTTGACCAAAAGAAAAATCTGAAGTTTCGAGTACAGCGAGTATTTAATCTTTTTTCATAGTATTTATGTATATTTGTGTATTTTGTATTTAATCTTTTTTCATAGTATTTATGTTATTTTTGTAGTGAGGGTTGTTTTTTCATATGTTTGACGAATTTAAAGGTAGTCTTAGAATTATTTTATAATCATTTTCTGTGTCTTTATGATTGGGTCTAGTGCTGATGCAGTACCGCCTCCCCAAGCTATGATACCATACTCAATGACAGATTGACAGACTGCAAAATAAATCATTTTCAAATGATGCAAGTCGAGAAAGTTTCGTATTGTTCTGAAAAAGTGCATGGTTTTTCTTATTTTGTTTGCAATTATTTGAGTGTGAATATTTTATTTGAGATATGGATCAATTGTAAGGCCGAGATATAAACATGTGTGTATTCTAATAGAGGCATCATCATGAGGTTGACCTGTTATATTTATGCTTGATGTGACATATTTAGTTTTCTCGGTGTTCAATGTGAGCGTATTTGTATCTAACCACTTCTTTGCAATGTTTATATCCGTTTCAGCTTTTTTGTAGACAGAGCCAAGTGTCAGCTTCAAACAGTTTAACAGTATCATCGGCAAAACCTACTATTTTTCCCTGAATATTAATGTTACGTAAGTCGTTGATATATAAAAAGAACAAAGATGGTCCTAATATACTCCCTTATACCATAGTTAGTTGAGCACTGATTGCTAAGTGTGTTCATTATTTTCACCTGTTGCTTACGTTCATCAAGGTAGCTCTTAAAAAAGTTAAGTTCGTTGCCTGTAATACCAATTATTTGTTTTTTTAAGTTTGTTAATTAATTTACTGTGTGATATTGTATCAAAGGCTTTAGAAAGGCCAAAAAATATTGAAATACATTTTTTGCTTTTATCGAGGTTATTAAAAATGAACAATAGCGTCTGAGGTACTCTTATTTTCTTGAAACCCGTATTGATTTTCTGAGAGTATTTTTTGGCTCACCAGAAATTTCACTAACTGAGCATTGATAATTTTTTCAAATATTTTGGATAGACTGGTCAGTAGAGTTATTGGTCTGTAATTGTTTATGTCTGTCTTGTTACCTGTTTTATATATGGAAATAACAATATCTTGTATTAGATTTGAGGAGAAGTGTCCTTGACTGATACTGAGGTTAATAAGGTATTCTGGGGGCAATGTAATTTCCGTAGACAGCGTTTTCAAAATCTTGGTTGTTATCCCATCAACCCCGGCAGAAGAAGTGTTTTTTAAGGAATTAATTATTTTTTAAATCTCTTCCCCTGACACAGTTTGAAAATTGAATCTTATTTTGGGAAATTGAAGTTCTGCTTCAGCGGGTAGAGCATTCCCACAATTTGGTAGAAGAGAAGCAAGATTTGAACCAATATTTGTAAAAAAATTATTGATGTAATCCGCAACGAGCTTGGGGCTTTTTGAAGTGACGATAATTTTTCCGTCAATACAAAGTTTACTTATGTCCTGTTTGTCTTTGGTGTTTTGTGTATTTGTGGCTTCTCTTAGAATTTGCCATATTTTTTTGGGATCGTTGTTACTTTCTTGAATTTTGTCTCTGTAGAAGATTTCTTTCGCCTTTCTAATACTTCGCCGCATGTATTTCTATATCTTTTGTAGATTTTTAGTGATATTATGTCGTAAGGATTTTCTTTTACTTTTTTGTGTAGTGCGTTTCTTCTACGAATGCAGTTGATGATTGAATAGTTTATCCATGATTTCAAGGGTTTAATTTTGTTAAGATTTTTTTGGTTAAAATTGTTGTATTATTTATTAATTCATTTTTCAAGATGTCAACAAAAAAATTCCCTGCATCATCTGAGTTTTTTTATTTGTAAAAGCTCTTGCCAAGATTTATTTTTAATTGTGTTTTTTAAATTATCAAAATTAATATTATTGTATATGATTGATTGATCTCTTCTGATTTTTGTTGTGTCGGATTGCAATGCGAATATTGTTGTGTAATGGTCTGTAATTGTTGATTTGTAAACGATGTTTTTGTATATTTTATTAGTTTTGACCATTACGTGATCAATGCATGATGTTGATTCATTAGCTATACTTACTATATGACTCCGTGGATTATGTGAGCCAAAGGTGTGTCGTGAAAATATAAATAAAATATATTAGTTTCACTGATTTTACATTTATTGTAGTAACTGTAAGTACACGAAGCGAAATTATCACAAGTATATTAATTATGGAAGGAATGACACTCTAAACGCAAGCTTTCGATCGGGTGACGAAACAGAGAATCGCTACATACGTGTTAGCCAACGGAACTTCGGCCGCAGTGACGCATGCGGTGTTACCCGTGTTAAAAATACTTTATTCGGTTTATGGGTGTCATTCCCTACAGTACAAATGCAATTTATAAATCTTTGTAAACTACACTGAACATGTTTTTACTTATAAATGTTGCAAATTTCGTTAAATAAAGGTATATTTTAATTATTATACAATTCACGAGATATCGAACTGTTGCAGTTGTAATATTACTCTGGTTTTAGTTTAATATGCGTAAGCATGTGCCTTTGTAAAGACGACTTTTGTGAAAATGAAAAAGAGCACTTAGAACATGAGAATGGTTTAACTCCACTGTGAGTAAGCATGTGTCTATTTAAAACCATTTTTTGAGAATATGAAGAGTTGCAATTGGAACACGAAAAAGGTTTAGTTCCACTATGAGTCAGCATATGTCTCTTTAAAGATGGCTTCTGTGTAAATGATAAATTACAGTCGGAACATGAGAATGGTTTGACTTCACTGTGAGTCATCTGATGTTTCTTTAGATATGACTTTTGTGAAAATGAAGAGTTGCAGATGGAACACGAAAAAGATTTTTCATCACTATGAACCAACAGATGCCTCTCTCTAAGTGTTCTTTCCGGGCAAATGAATAATTACATTCGGAACACGTGAAAGGTTTAACTCCACTGTGAATCAGACGGTGTTTCTTTAAATATGACTTTTGTGTAAATGAGGAATTACAGTCGGAACAAGAGAATGGTTTTACACTACTGTGAGTCAAAAGATGGTCAACCAAATGACCCTTTCGTGAAAATGAAGAATTGCAGTTGGGGCACGAGAAAGCTTTGATTCCACTATGAGTCAGCATGTGTCTCTTTAAAACTGACTTAAATGTAAACGAGGAATCGCAATCGGAACATGAAAAGGGTTTGATTCCAGTGTGAGTCAAAATATGGTCATGTAAATGCGACTTTCGAGAATACGCAGAGTTACAGAAAGAACATGAGAAACATCTTTCTTCAGTCTTGGTCATCCGGCGTTTATTGACACGAGAATGCGAATTAGGTGTAGATAGGAGATTTTGATTGAACCAGATCACAATCACTGATATTCCTGTGTGAATTGTTTCCAGAGTGATCAAATTTGTTGTATTCATCGGAATAATGAGTTCCTGAAAAAAAATAGAAAACTTTAATGAAAATCTGTTTAGAGCTGCATTTTCATTTGTTTCCGATGATTAAAAATTACTTCACATTAACAACTCTGTCCCCTACGGTTGTTTTCACGAACACATAGCAATAGCAGTCAAGTCCCATGAGCTTGTTTTCAAGCTAACGCGTGTGTTCCCGTGATCGTTAAAACTCCATTTTTTTTCTAGTGACTAAAACAAAAAAGAGAATATCTTTAATAAACCATGCTTCACATCTCTATACAAAGTTGTCCATAGATATAGATAAAAAATACTCATTTTGTGGTAAAAATCTTAATTGGTTTTCACCCGCTAAATCAGGAAGAATAAATAGACTTATTAAATGTTTTATTAAATATTTTTGTATGAAAAGGAAGAAAAGTGAGATAATCAAATTATTTACTACACATTTTTATGGCATTTTTTTTTATTTTTTACAGTGAATACCGCACAAGAATCTCAACTGCTCCCGTCTGGAGCCAGTAAGACTATGGCATCCCCAATTGGGATATGTTGTGAGACTGAAGGTAGTGGGGAGGGGAAGGAGGTGAAGAAGAGGATGGTTGGGAAGTACCTGGCTATTCAGATCTGGTCACCAAACACGGCTAAAGCCATTTTCAAGCAACGTTTCAATTCTGAATGGTGGTCTTACACCAGGGCGATACTGAGAGTATCTTCCACTCTGGAACGTGCCGCAAATATACTATATATTTTCGTAGTTAGTTTTTGGGGTGTTATGCCGTGTTGCGCTACCTCCTTCTATAGCCGACGTTTCGGCCAGCGTTGGAACCACTACTAAAATCCAAGACCTACTGAGGTCTGCAAAGACTAAGTTTCCTCTGGAAGCAGATGGAGTGTATAAACTCAGCTGTTCCGGATGTGACAAAGTTTATGTAGGCCAAACAGAGCGGACGATTTCCAAAAGGATAGCTGAACATTTTCGTGCTTGTAAACTGGGCCACCCAGATAAATCGGCAATCGCCGAGCACTTAATTGAAACCGGCCATTACTTTGGATTTGTTCCTGAGGTCCTGGGAAGACCCAAAACTTACAGATCACGCCTGATTACGGAGGCAATCGAAATCTACAAAAATCCAATTAATATTAATGGAGACGACGGAGCTAAGCTCAACAGCTCTTGGTATCCGGTAATTGACGGCTACACCAAAGCTAAACGCAAAAAATAAAATACCATATCTAAGTATACTGTAATATCATATAATAATACAATATAAAGGTATAAAACCTTTTTTGCTTATATTGGCTACTTTCGTTTTAATCACTTGAACTCTGTTGTCTAATTCTAGAATAACGATGGCGCCACTTTCGTCGGCAATTCTCACATGGACGGGCCCCAGGCTAACGTAAATACTGCGCTTTCACTAAAATCGCAGTTCCCTTCTTACTGAAATACCTACCAGCTCGTAGTGGATTGAAGCTGGCGACACGGTATCGCTTCCAAGTAAATAATCACACACTCTACACTAACAATTACACATCGTCGGATCTACCGGATCTGCCCTGATGATGGACACTGCAACGCTGTCCGAAACGTCGGCTATAGAAGGAGGTAGCGCAACACGGCATAACACCCCAAAAACTAACTACGAAAATGCTTTTGGCCGTGAAAATCTAAAAACTTATCATACTATATATTATTTTAAATGAATTAATTGTGAAATAACACAAATTAATCAAATAAAATTTATTTTCGCACGCCGGGTTCGAACCCGCGACCTCCGGATTGTGAGTCAAGAAAATAAGTGTACTTTTTAAGTTATCCTCGATTTTAGTGCCGTTTTCACATAAAAACATCACAGGTGAGTGATTTTTTTGTTTGCATTCTATATTTTTATATTTATTTGAAATAATACCATTCGAAAGCTTATTTCATCACCTTTCAAAAACAGTTTTTAGTGTTTAGCTTTAACCACAAAGTGGAAATAACACATCAATCTGAACTTACACGAAGGCGTTAGACCCGAGTGGTTAAAGTAACTACCGTTGCAATGTTACGCTGAAATTACTGCACAGTCAACCGCACAAAATCTTGATTAATAACATTTACAATTGAAGGAAAAAATTATTATGTTATCGATTTGGTTTTTGATATATTTTATTTTTGATTTTATTTGATTTGATTACATTTTTTATTATATTTTATCATTTTTCACATTATTATTTTATTTATTTATTTATGAATTGATTACATTATTTACTTTGATTACATTTTTGATTATATTTGATTTAATTAATTTGAATTGAAGATTATTGGCTTTAATTTGAATTACGATTTACATTATTTATTTATTTTTAATTTTAATATTTTATTTTTAACTTCTGTTTTTATATTGTATTAGAGATTTTATATGGATTTTTATTCTTTTTTATGGAATTTATTGTAATTGTATTTAATTTTTATAAGAAAAACTTTCTTTTTATACTTTTTTGAAGGTTATTTCCATTAGTAAAATATATCATATTAGAATAAGTTAACGATAATAATCTAAACGAAAATATGAAAGAGAACAAGACACAGAAAAAGACAATGGTCGCAACTGGGACTCGAACCCAGACCTCTCCGTCTAACCGGGACGAGTGCGTTAATCAATTTCTGTATCTATCCGAGACGCTATCCAGGTCACAAACCAATTCTTAGAATGATTGTTTCTAATAAAAAGGGTAGTTGCCTGTAATATGGAGAAAAATAATTAGTTAATATTAATGTAGTTCTAAAATTTGAAAATATGAGATTGACAATTATGACGTTTTGACAGAAGGTGGCAATAGCGAAATTGGTTAACGCACTCATCCCGGTTAGACGGAGAGGTCTGGGTTCGAGTCCCAGTTGCGACCATTGTCTTTTTCTGTGTCTTGTTCTCTTTCATATTTTCGTTTAGATTATTATTGTAAACTTATTCTAATATAATTGTATTTATTTTATTTTAATTCAATTTTTTTTTTAAATTTTAATTTAATTTAATTTATTTTCTGTTTTATATTGGAGGCACTGCTAAAAACCAGCTGTTTCCTGGAGAAACTCTGAAATGTAGCTGAGCAGTGACCTTTTCATCAATAGTATCAATGATAAAATAAAAAAATGAATGTAAAGAAAAAAAATGTATCGATAAATAAACGTTTCTAATATTTTTTATTATTCATCTTTATTAATTTTTACTAACAATTTGTTCTGTGCCAGTCTCACTAGGAGAACCTGTGTTGAGAGCAGGCGCTTAGCGTGAGTAGTTTATAATAATAAGACATATAAAATACAAATAATAACACAATATTACAAGTAACAGTTAATCATCAACGTACCATTGAAAAAAATATATAGGTGTTATAAGTTTGTTTTGAAAAAATCTTTGATATTGGATCTGTTTTGGCTGGTAATCCAGGACTTGGTGTCAGATTTATATTTAAGATACTGTTACGTTTTTAATATTATTCTGGGTTCACAAACTAATAAAAACAACACGATTTTCAGTCACACTATTTATTTGCATTCCATTTACATTAATACAGCTTTATTTATTTTTACAGTCATCTAACTATACCCAGATTTTATTTGACTGCTTTGTTATTTTTCGTTTTCATGGTGATATCTTTATTTATAGTTTCCTTGGTGATCTATTTATTTACACTAGTGCTGCCATAGGCACCACAATGTTCTTCCCATTACATTGCCCCCTCCTTAGGGCTGTTTCGTCCCGGAACAGGCCCCGAATTCTCTTCATGAAGGTATCGGCAATCTAGTCCTCGATTGCATCGAGCCGACGCAAAGAAATGACAAGCTACAGTTTTACCATCACTTGCTTCTGACCCTTTGTGGTAACAGCATATCAGAACCAATATGCCAGTGTATCGGAAGATCTCTTCGAACATGCTCCGCAAGATCCTCCAGTCCAGCCCAATCCCACGGCCACCGAGCTTCGGGATCCCTATCCGGTTGATATCAGACTGCAACAAGCGGTCCCTCAAAACCATCAGACAGTCCCAAATGGTTCGGTACTCCGGCGTAACTTGGGTTGTCTCCCTGGTCACCAAGCAGAAGATTGGTGGTCCTTCCCTGTTGAGTTGCGCCACCTCTCCGATAGCTGGTGCTTGCCGCTCCAACTCCTGTTTCACTAGAAACTTATGCTGCAAAACCCTTGAAATTCCCCGTGACATGTCGAAGTCGTGTGTCACGCAGAAGGCCAGAGCATGCTCCTTTGAAAGCCCGAACAGGTCCTGCGCTATTTCTTGTGTCACTCCATGTCGGGTCTTGTGCCCCTCGCTAGCCTGGGACATGAATTGTTCGAAGGTAATTTCCTCCTCAGGGACCTTGCAGACTCGGACATGCTGTTCCGGATCATCCTGATTGTCACCCAGGAAGGGAGCAAGCCGGTTGAAGTGGACGATCCGTGGTTTCCCGTTGGGCCTCTTCCTTATCCTGTAGACCACATCGTTGATCCGCTTCAGCACCTCATAGGGACCATCCCAAGACCGTTGGAGTTTTGGGGAGAAACCTTGGCGCCTACGGGGGTCGAAGAGCCAGACTAGTTCGCCAGATTGATAGCCCCCCTTCTCTGCCTTGACATCATAATGTTCCTTCATCCGGTCACTAGCAGCCTCGATATTCACACGGACCCGGTCGTGGGCATCATCCAGACGCCTACAAAGGTCTGACACGTAGTCCTCACCAGCTACGTCTTCTTTCGGTTTACATCCGAACTTCAGGTCACAGGGCAGTCGTAACTCTCGTCCAAAGAGCACACTTCCAGGCGTCTGCCCCGTAGTTTCATGAACCGCCGATCGGTAAGCCAACAGGAACAAGGGCAGGTGTCGGTCCCAGTCTCTTTGGTGATCCGAGACAACCTTCGCCAGATGTCTGCCGATTGTACGGTTCATTCTTTCAACCATTCCATCAGACTGCGGGTGCAGTGCTGTAGTCCTCGTCTTCCTTATTCCCAGGATCTCGCACATTTTCTGGAACACTGCAGATTCGAAATTACGTCCTTGGTCCGAATGTAGCTCCAGAGGCACACCAAATCGACTGACTAGCTCCGTGACCAATGCCTCTGCTACGGTAACTGCTTCCTGGTTGGGCAGTGCATAGGCTTCAACCCACTTGCTGAAATAGTCGATAGCGACTAGGATATACTTGTTCCGGTTTTCGGTTGTAGGGAACGGTCCAGCTATATCCACAGCGATTCTCTCGAACGGGCTACCTACGTTGTAATGTCGCATCGGTGCTCTTTTCCTCTTGTACGGTCCATTGGCCGTGGCGCAAGTCACGCACTTTCTGCACCAATCCTTGACATCTCTTTTGCATTTCACCCAGTAGAAGCGTTCCCGGACCTTTTCTAGGGTCTTCTTGACTCCCAAATGCCCACCGGAGGTTCCATCGTGCAACAACCGAAGGATTTCGGGAATGCGTTTCCTTGGAACCAGCATCTGTAACTTACGTGGTTCTCCATCCTGCGTTTCCAATGCCCTTCTAAGAACCCCATTTTCCAATTCAATGGAATCCCACTGAGCCCAGTATGATTTGACGTTTGGAGAAGAAGAAGCGACGTTCTCCCAAGTTGGCCGCTGTATCGCCTTCTTCCACTCCACCAGATATTTCAGTTCGGGGTCAGCCTCTTGGTCCTTCCCGATTTCTGCAGGTTCCCAATCCTCATCCATGACTCCTGTTCTACACACTACTGCTGACTTCTCCTCCATCCGCCAGCAGTGGATGCAATCCTCCGCGCAAGGTCTCCTGGATAGAGCGTCTGCGTTCCGGTGGAGAACTCCAGCTCGATGTTCGGATTCATAATCATATTCCTGCAACCGTTCAATCCATCTCGCCACCTGTCCCTCGGGATTTTTGAAGTGCAAGAGCCATTTGAGCGCCGCATGATCTGTCCTCAGCAGGAAATTCCTCCCGTAAAGGTACTTGTGAAAATGCTCCACCGACTTAACAACTGCCAGTAATTCCCTTCGCGTCACGCAATAGTTGCGCTCAGGTCTAGACAGTACCTTGCTGAAGTACCCGATGACTTTCTCCTCCCCTTCCTGGACTTGCGACAGAACGCCTCCCATACCCACGTTGCTGGCGTCTGTATCCAATATAAACTTCCCTTCTGGTTTGGGATAGCTCAAGATAGGGGCATCGGTTAACTTCTGCTTCAAGTTTTCGAACGCCTGTTGGCAGTGAGAGTCCCAGGCAAAACAATTTTTCTCTTCGGTGAGCCTTGTCAATGGTTTGGCAATATCTGCAAACCCATAGACGAACCGTCGGTAGTAAGTGCAGAGGCCAAGGAAGCTTCTCAAATCGTGCTTGTCCTTCGGTACTGGCCATTCATTGACGGCACGGATTTTTTCTGGGTCGACTGAGACTCCCCTTTCGGATACCACATGACCGAGATAATTGACCTGTTCTTGAAAAAGGTTGCACTTCTTGGGATTAAGTCTCAAGTGGGCGCACTGCAAACGCAGGAAAACCTGTTCCAAGTTCTTCAGGTGTTCCTCAAAGGTTTTGCCAAGGATGATGATGTCATCCAGATAGACGTTGTTGACATGTTTCCCAGGATAGCCCTCTTAGTATATGTTCCATCAGCCGCTCAAACGTAGCAGGAGCATTACAAAGTCCAAATGGCATCACTGTGAACTGCCAGAGTCCCGTCCCGGTAGAAAAAGCCGTCTTCTCCTTGTCTCTTGGGTCCAACTCTACTTGCCAATACCCGCTCTTCAAATCCAGAGTAGAAAATACTTGACAGCCTCCCAAGGTGTCCAACGTGTCATCGATCCGGGGTAAAGGGTAGCTATCCTTCTTGGTCACATCGTTGAGTCGTCGGTAATCCACACAAAAACGTGTGGTCCCATCCTTCTTCCTCACCAGTACCACTGGTGAAACCCATGGGCTGTTTGATGGCTCAATTATCTTCCCTTTCTCAATGTCCCGGATTATCTGTTCAGCTTCGTCACGTCTCGCAAATGGTAATCGCCTAGGGACTTGTCGGATAGGGTCCGCATTCCCTGTTCTTATGCGATGCTGTACGACGTCGGTCCTTCCTAACAACCCGTTCGAGCCTTCGAAGACATTCTGATATTTGCTGATCAGCGTTTCGACAGCGTTCCGTTGTCTGGCAGGAAGTCCCCTACTGGCCCGTTCAACGAGATCTTTTAGCTGGTCTGGAAGCTTATTCGATGTCACGGTCATGTTGTTAACTTGCCGAACCGAAAAACAGGTGAACCATGCCCTAACCGAGTGCCTTTCTTCAGGGTTACCGGGTAGTCATTGACATTCATTACCCTGATGGGTATTTCTTCACGGGTGCGGATTAGCGCCTTACCGACCAAAATTCCTTGTCCGAGTCCCGCACCGTCCCTCTCGGGTTCCAAGATAACAGTTTGCCCCGGTGGACTCCATGTATCTAGACACGCGGTAATCAGTGTCTCACTGCACTGGGGTAGCAGAGTATCCGCACTAAGGATCACAGACACCGTTTCGCCACCCCCCTTCTGCAGTACCACTTCCTCGTTGTTGATCCATATGACTCCCTCTCTCAGGTCCAGCTTACAGCCCAATTTCGACAGCAGGTCCATCCCGAAGATCACTTCTTCCTCTATGTCAGCGACTAGAACCTGATGCTTGAAGGTGGTGTTGCCAATTTCGAAAAGGGCGGCTGTCTCCCCGTGAACGCACGCCAACTCCCCTGTTGCCGTACGTAGTTTCCATCGTGACGACACGACCCTTGCCTCGGAGGCAGCAATATCTGGTCTTATGATCGATGCAGTTGCTCCTGTGTCCAACAACAGTCTTCGACTTTTTCCATCCACCCGACCCTCTATGTAAATTCCGTTAGATCCCCCTCCAAGTGTCGCCATAGTTACGGACGTTTCAAGGGCCTCGGTAGTACGGATCGATGGTTGCCCCTTCCCATCAACCCTTTTTAGTTTTCCGAGGTTTGTCTCCTTGGTTTTGGGCATTTATTACGAAGGTGTCCTGTCTGACCACAGTTCCAGCAGCGTATCTCCCTTTTCTGTACCTTCAAAGCCTCCAGGACACGCTTCACTAATTCCTCCATGGATGGTTGCGATTCTTCCCCCGTGGTCTCCAGAGCACGTACCCGAGCTTGGCTTCTCACGGACTGCTTCACTGCCTCGAACTCCAGAGCTTGCGTCAACGCCTCTCTCAGCATCTTCGGACGTGCCAACTTGACGGCCTGCTGCGTTTCACCCTCCCGCAGTCCATCCAAGAATCTGTCGATGGCCAGACTCTCGTAGACATCGTCAGTCACTGTTGGGTAGGCGCCTCTAACCAGGCGGACGATGTCAGCTTCGAATTCTTGCAACGTCTCATTCGGCTTTTGGAAGCGGTTCTTTAATTGCGAGCGGTAGATCTGCTCCATGTGACTATGACCGAACCGCATTTCCAGACATTGCGTCAACTGCTCATAGTCCTGGCGCTCTGTCAGCGGAATAGTTTGCAATACCCTTACTGCATCTCCCCGCAGCGACAGGCACAGCATCGACGCCTTCTTGATACCTGGCCATTCATTTATCATGGCCGCGGTCTCAAAGAGCGTCAGGTATTCCTCCCAGGAAGATTTTCCGTCGAAGGTGGGTAGGTCGTTTCTCAACAACTGGGTCAGGACCATCCTTTCCTCGACGTTAGAGTTTGGGGGCCTTGATAAATTCTTTACATCCATGACGGTGCTCTCACCACCAGTCGCGTGGAGTCGCTCCTCTATTCTCCGGATGCGTTCTTCCATGTCGACTATTTTCTCATTGAAGCAGCGAGAAATGTTGTCTAGCTTCCCTTCCAGCTGCGTCCTCATGTCACTGATGCTTTGGGAGGTTGCTTCCAGTTTGGTGTCGATATGTCGACAGAGGTCATCCATTCCGCCAGTCGTTTCGAAAGAAAAACTCTCTGGATCTTCACCAGTGTTCGCGAGAGCCACCCGTAGCCGTTGTTGCAGTATACTCTTCGTCCCCGTTGTCTCCAGGTCACGTTCCTCAAGTTCCCGCTTTAATTCCATTACCTTTAAGTCCATCAATCTGTTTTTCTTGGTTGCCATTTTTCTTGTCACCGTATAATGTTAAACAATTTATTATCCTGATCCGAACTCTCACCTTTTTTTTTATTTTTTTTATTTATTTATTTTATACACTTTACAAATACAAGACAAAAGTCCCGATAAACTACTTTTTAGCAGTTTGTCTAACGGGTTCTTTACGTTAAAGATCGTATTATAGTGATTTGATAGTTACATTTTTACAATTATACACGGTGTCCGAAAACTCGTAGTACAAGCGGAAAACTGGTGAACCTACATCACATAGAAAACCTAAATAAACATAAAGATTTTCAATTTAAGCATTTTTACATTCAAATTTAAAAAAAAATATATCTAATAAATTTTTTCGGGTTCTTTAGGGTTACCGATACACGGAAATGTTATTTTGACAGTTCGAAGATGCTACTATAAAATTATTTATAAGCTGCAAAATCTTTTTTCGTATACATAGTTTATTTATTTTCACTTACTAAATTATTCTTCCACCTCTTCTAGGCATTAAAATATGGTTAATTAACGTATTTAATTTGTTGTGGAGCAATTTGAATAAGCGGCGGGCAATAATTTACTCCAGTTGAAAGTAATACGAACGATTTTCGGCCAATTCGAATAAGCCTTGTGAGAGAAATTATTAGAATATTTGTGTTCCAACTTACATTATGTAGTAATGTTCCTTTTCAAATCCAAAAACCCTAGGCACATCACAAAAACACATTAAAATGTCATCGGTACATCACAAAAATCACATTAAAATGTCATTGGTACATCACAAAAACATAATAACAGGCGTTGGTATTATTCCATTGTAATAGACAATAATTAATCACGTTAAACTACGAAAATATCACAAAATAGTACACGAACACACATTGTTTTAAAGTTTAATGAACGAAAGGGTTGTTGATAGAAAAAATGTCAACAAAACGCGTAAATCGCGCGAGCCGTGAACCGAAAACTGCATAAATAATAATAAAACACGTGATCGTACATGTCCGAATATAGCCGCAATCTTCTAGCCTCTTCTCTCGCGTGTATTGAAATGAGCGAATAGAGATAGCTAATTTTGTTTTGGAATGCGATACGTACAAGCTGCGAATGATTCTACTTCTTGAAAACTATCGCGCGTCTCTTATTTCACGTGTTTATTGAAAGGAGCTAATAGACAGAGCGGATTTTGTTATACTACAAGCTGCGAAAATATTACGATGATCTATTTAACCGTCGAATGACCAATTATTTTATTTTTACAGTGAATTAAATTTTGGGCGATTTCAAAATAATGCTTAAAATCCGGAATTCTTTATTTGTTTTTCTTTTCAATAGTTTTTATTGGTTAGGTACTATGATCGTCAGTAATAATTTATAAGAATTTGACCAAAAAAAAAAACAACTTCTGATTCGATTTACTCGAAAACAAAAGCTCAAATCAAAAAAAGTTATACTACAAAATCAACTCTAAATGTGATGGGGAATCCCCAGTTTCCCGCTTGTACTACGAGTTTTCGGACACCTTGTATAAAATAAAATTTAATTTTTTACAGAAATATAGATAAAAACAAATTTTTGAAAACATAAATAACATTTTTAAAGTTTTTAGAATAATATGTCATTGTGAGCTAATACAAATTAATTCTTTCCGTAAGCCAAGTCTTCAGTAAATTCATCAATTGTTTGTTTTGGGCACAGTTTTTAATTTCAGCAGGTAACATATTTAAACAACTGGGTATCATGTAATTTAACGTTCTTTGTCCATATTTATTTGTATGCTTAGGTACAATTAGCCCTTCATTAAAGTTAAAACGAGTATTATGGTTGTGTTCCAGCCTGTTAATATATAAAGGATTATTTATGTGCTGAAATATAATTTTGTACCACAGAATTGCTCTGACTGAAAGAACTTTGAGACTCTGATAAAAGTATGGAATATTATGCCTTTCTTTGTATAAATTTTTTTCAGCTAATAATTTAACCAATGAATTTTGCACTGATTGTACATGGTCTATATTTGTTTTACAGGAAAATCCCCAAGCTGTTATTCCATACCTTATAACAGATTCAGCTAGAGATAAATAAATTATTCGAAGTGTGCAGATAGGAACAAAAAATTTTAGTTTATACAATCTGCTTACAATTGATCTTAGTCGTACACAAACTTTGTTTATTTGTATATCCCACTTGAAAAAGCAATCAATAATAACACCTAAATAAACATATTCTTTAACTAGTTCCATATTTTCACATGTACACGTTGCAGGAATACCATTGTGTAAGCAATCTGATGTATGTGTCTTTATTTCAGGTGTAATATATACCTTAACATTAGGGGATCTTATATGTAACAATTTAGTTTTTTTGGCATTTATGATTAAGCCAGAGTCATGAGACCACTTTAAGAGTTCAATGTAGTCTTTTTGTAAAAGATCTATACAAGTTTGCAAATCACTGCTAGAAATCACTAAAGCAGTATCATCCGCGTATACAAAGTACTTTACATGTCTAAAAATTAATTTAATAAAAGATACATACATAATATACAGAATTGGACCTAATATGGAACCTTGAGGAACGCCGGCAAAAAACTTCTTTTTTTTACTTAAAGAGTTTAAGAGTTTTAATTTCATGCATCGGTTGTTTAAGTAATTTTCAAAAAGTTTTAGTAGTTTTCCTCGTATTCCTATAATTTCTAGTATTTTAAGTAATTTACCATGATCAATAGTATCAAAAGCTTTCGAATAATCTATAAATAAGACTAATGTATGTTTTTTACAGTTTAATTCATTATTTATCATGTTGGCAAATTTTTGAAGCAGCAATTCTGTACTCTTTTTTTTTGGAAACCGTATTGATTAGTATCTATTATAGAAAAATCTTCTAAATATTTTATTAATTTTATTTGAATATATTTTTCAAGAATTTTTTCTAGAGATGGCAAGATACTAATTGGTCTGTAGTTACCCAATACAGTGTGGTCACCTCCCTTATATACAGGTCTTATGATACTACATTTTAAGTCATCGGGGATTTTTGCTTGAAATAAGATTCTGTTTATAAAATGGGTTATAATTGGACCTAGGATTAAAATATGTTTTTTAATATGGCTCATTCTGATACTATCAATTCCTGGAGAAGAACTCTTCATTTGTCTAACAATGCTTTCTATATCCGCCGCTGTTGCCCTCGGTAGGTACATGCTTTGAGGCATCGCCTCTGGTTCAAATTTAGTTGTCTTATGATTGCACTTATGTAACATATTGTAAACACTTTCAGAGAAATAATCAACAAAATCATTAATTAAACCTTCTTTTGTTCGACCTTTCATCAGATATTTAGAAGCATTTTCATCACAGTCATTTTTACATTTAGTTCCTAAAATTTTATTACACTCCTCCCACGTTTTTTTTGAGTCTTGAAAATAGTTTTTGAATTTATCATTATAGTAAGAAGTTTTGAATTTAACTAATAATTTATTTAGCACATTTCTAAAACATTTATATTCTTTCTCGTAATATTTGTTTGTTGGAGAATTTTTCCAGCGTTTATATAAATTATCTCTTTTTTTAATTTTACATAAAACATCGGAAGATATCCAATCGTTTTTAGCATAAGGACGGGTTTTGGATTTTTTACTTATCACAATTGTACTATTTCTATACAAGTCATCAAAATAATTCTGAAATTTTCAGTAAATAATAGAACAGTCATTTTCTTCTAAAAGTGAATTCCAATCATAATTTTGGATATTATTGTCGATATGTCTCTGCGAAAGAATCGTTATATTTTCAGTTTTGTTCAAGTTTACTTGTTCTATAGAATCTAACTGAACATTAATAGCCGTGGTGTGGTGATCAGCAATATTATAATCACATACGCATGAGGAAATTGAACTCACACCTGTGAAAGCTCCAGCGGATTGTCTTCCGCTAATCCTTACAAAAAAATGATCGATACACGAGCTGTTTATTTTCTGTTGAACTATCACTTCTCTTGTTACATCATCTATACATTTTATTAAATAATTATTTGCAAGGATATTTTCATAAGTTATTATGACTGAATCATTTCTATTTAATAAGTTTAAATTGATGTCACCAAAATATATGACACTTTCATTTGGGTCAATATTATTTTTAAACACAGAAGATATTTCAGACAAAAATGCTTGTTTATTGAGATTCGGAGGTCGGTATATAGCTAAAAGATTTAAATTTTTGTTATTTTTAAATGTCAATTTTCCAAAAACGTTTTCAAAATATATTGTGTCTATAAATATTTGCGAGAAGGTGAGATTATTTCTTACATATAACAATATACCTCCACCGGATTTGTAACTTCTGCAATAGTGATATGAATTAAATCCGGGAATTTCATATAAACCAACATGTTCTGAACGTATTGCTGTTTCACAAAGCATAATTATGTCAATGTGATTTATACAGTTTTTAAAATAAGCATGAAAGAGATCCCAATACTTGCAAACTGACCTAATGTTTAGTTCTACACAAGTTAGATTATTTGTTTCACATTTTCTTGTAGTCTGCATTTGAATCCATTCATGCAAATTATTAACTTTACAATAATTTACATCTCTTTCATCATCAATATAACTAAAAGACATTTTTGATTTGAAAATATTCACCTGAAATCCTACCATCAGTATGTTTAGAGTGTAATAGGCGTGAAAAATAAAAATAAACAATTATTTTTATAAGAGAGTAACATGTAACACTGTTATCAATATAGAGTGAATTTGTTTTAGTTATACAGTTTGATATATACATTAAAAGCCTTACATTCATTTGCTGCCAACAACAGTATAGTGAGAGTATACATATCACATACACATGTAAATTAAATTGATTATCTTCATTAATGTTAATTATCAAAATACTAAAATATAACAAAAGATTCTTATTTAAAATATATTGTTGCATATTTTTTGATATGATAAAATTAATATTCAATATTTTGTTCAGCAATTGCGAGCATTTTTTTATATACCTTACAGTTGTTTTTGTCATTTGCTCTATGATTAACTGGAAATGACATTTTATATTTTTCATTTTGAATGCAACAGTTTTTGCAATTTGGTTGTTTATCCTTGTTCCCGCAATCACTGTATGAGTGATCGAGACCGCAGTAACTGCAAACAGGCTTTTCGTCCTTCTCTCTCTGCAGACATCTTGTAGTACCATGTCCGAAGCGTAAACAGTGGTAACATTGCATGACCGGATTTGCGTCTTCAAAAAAGATTCTTTGGTATCCGATTTTAATTTTATCTTTGTTAATGATTATTCTCCGGGTTTCGCTATCTACTTCGACCACATAGTTAGATGTGTCATTAAATTTATTTTTAATTATTTTCTTGATGTTGAAGACAGGTTTCTGTTCTTTGTTTTGCGACATAATTTTAAATTCTTCATTTTGTTCAATGATGTCACAAGTGAAGTCTTCTTTATCGTAATCATTAAATATTCCCTTGAAAATTAAAGTAGGTTTTTTTTTTGATAATGTTTTAGTATCGATATCATTTATTACTTTTGAGATCTCCATTTGTAATTTATTCGCGTCCTCTTTTTTAAACACTCAATGATGATTCTGTTTCGGGATATTTTTTTGATGCCTTCAACACATATTCCCAGTTTACTAATTTTAATATGTTTTTGTATTTTTTTTAGAATTGAGTCAGAAGTGTCACTGTTTGTTTTAGGACTAATCATTAGACAATATTTTTTTTTTATATTTTTTTGTTTATTTTGAGGGTAAGCATATGTTTTATCTCTATTAGCGATTTCTGTTTTATTTTTTTCTTCTGACATTTCAATTGCCAGGTGACCTAATAACGATAGTATATTCGTTGCTTTATTCGTCACAATAATTTGTTGGTCTTTACTGAATTTTTTGTTGGGATCTTGCACTGCGAAAAGTAGTTCATTAACTGCCTCCTTTGCTTCTTCCATAAATTTGTGAAGATTGGCCATATTTATTTTTTCGCACACTTACTCCACTTTACACTTTTAAATTCAGTTGTATTGCACAAATATTATTATCACCAGTTTGACAGTTTCAGAATGTTCAAATATTTACTTATTTTTAACTGTTTTTTGTAGAAGATATATTAGGAACTGATTATTATTTTGAATGCCAATCAATAGTGCGCACTTTTTTTTATTTAAATATTAGCTTCAGTCTTTGTTTTCGCCAAACATATTTACTTTGCGGAGCACTTAAATTGGGAGCAAAAAATTATGCAGCCTTTCACTGCAACTGTAACTTAATAGCTTAATATCTTTTTCGTTTTTAGCCACGTATATCCACCGTTGCGGCCTCTACACCGATAGAGCATAAATATACTAACCCCTAGATTGATATCTTCGGGCCTTTTCCTAGTAAGTTTTTTGTTGTAGTTTGTTTTTTTTTTCACCAACTGTTGCAGTTTGTTTTTTTTTTTTTGGAATCCCACATCTGACACCAATTGTTACGTTTTTAATATTGTTCTGGGTTCACAAACTAATAAAAACAACACGATTTTCAGTCGCACTATTTATTTGCATTCCATTTACATTAATACAGCTTTATTTATTTTTACAGTCATCTAACTATACCCAGATTTTATTTGACTGCTTTGTTATTTTTCGTTTCCATGGTGATATCTTTATTTATAGTTTCCTTGGTAATCTATTTATTTACACTAGTGCTGCCATAGGCACCACAATGTTCTTCCCATTACAATACATTGTGTTTTGTCTAATTGCCAGTGGAAGGCTATTATATAGTTGTGTTGCAAAGTATCTAAAATTTCTTTGGCCAAAGGTTGTTTTAGCAAAAGGGATAAGTAGGAGATTATAATTATAGATTATTATTATTATTATAAATTCGACAAAGATATTTAACTGAGCAAGTTTAACTTGTAAGAACACCGAATGTATTAGAAATTCGTAAACTACTAGTAAAAATTATACTTACCAGCCATGTAGCTGATCTTCCAGGTGTGTTCTAAACATCCTTTCTTAACAGCCGGTTGCGGCTGGGCAATGTACTCGTATATCTCTTTATCATTTCCTGATTCCGTCTTGACCCTGATAGTGTCTGTTTTCGGAAGATACAAAAGTGAAAGATTTAAACAGGCGTTTGTAATAGGAAGAGGCAAACATTTTAACATAAAGTTTCGAAAACGTTTTTCGAACTAGTTCATCTAGAATGACGGTCCTCTTCCCCACCCTTGCTCTACACTACACCGTCACACTTGATGCGCCATACTTCCCCCATTAGCGGCCATTAGACGTAGAGTTTGGCCTGCGAGTCTCACTACAGTTCGCGCCGAATCGTTGGCGGAAACGTGCGTGTAAAGGCGACCGACTCGCAGGCGAAACGCTCGGGTCACCCGCCAGTTCGTATCAGCGTTTGGCCCGGTTGAGCCAACACACGTAAGGGTTGGAGCGGGTGTCGCGCGAGATGTCTTTCACTTTTTTTGTTTGTTTATGGCTGTTTGCCGACCATAAATATACTAATGCCGACTGATTTTATTCAAGAATTAATTTATCTACCATTCATTGTTACCAGATGCGTGGTTTTTTTGGGTCGTTTAAACCTCCACGGTTTTCTCAAAAAACCATATCGAACAAGGCATGTCTTTTTAGCGGTCGCCAAATGATCTACTTTTGAGTGGATATGATTTTTTTGCATGGGTCGCGTGAGTGAAATGCCGAATTCAGGAATGTAGTTCTTGAACTTTAGTACGGGTGTACGGGTTCACAACGTCTTTTTATTTAACCCTTTCAATACCAGAATTAATCCAGCCATTAAAAAAAATCTTTGTCTACGTTTTCGACTTCTGTGATTTTTTTCAATATTTTTACAAAAAAAAAAAAATTTTTTTACCATACAGTTTTGGAAATATTTCATGTTCCTGAGGAAGAACATTGGGGCTTCGGGGGTGTAAATCAAAGAACGGGTAGTACAAGAAGCATACATAATTTTTAAGTGTTTTTAAGTGTTTTTAATTGTTTTAATGAAAAATAAATATACAAAATTCAATACTAATAAACTATAAAGACCAACATATTAAATTACAATATAATATAACGCTAAAATAATTTTAATACACAATAAAAACTCTAAATTATATTTTTTTTTTTACCAAAACTATTTCCCTAAATTAAAATAAAACAAACAAATACAAATAAAATAGAACAACACAATTAAAATTGTTTTGTTTTATTCCATCATTAATGATGGAATAAAACAAAACAATTTCTTTCTCTTTGGAGACAAAGGGCTACGCCACATTTCTCACACTTTAGAAAGGTCTTCATTTTAACGCATAGCCTGCATCGTTGTGGCTTATCCATGAACGTTGGTTCATGCCCAATACCATCATATCTCAGATCAGCTACTGGACGTGGTGCAGGCAGGGCACGTTTTTTTACCGTGCTAGGCCCCGCTTCATCCACCAAAGAGCAAGGTCGACCCCTTTTTTTGTTTTCGGAATAATTATCGTGCGCAGACATTAGAGCCTTGGCGATTTCCGCACGAAATTCAATCAACGTTTTGTGTTTCATACCTAATTGATTTGAGTGTCGTTTATGCAACAGCCATGTATTGACGACACTCATGTCAATTAAATGAAACACAATTCGAAGATAAAACCTCTTGGTCCTAATGTCTGTGCGATATAATTCCACCAACATATTATGAAGGTCGACCCCGCCCATGTATTTATTATACTCGGCGATGATAGCGGGACATGGCACATCAACGTGTGCTGAATCTGCCTGGGACCATCGCTTCACAACCGTCACGGGGTTATGTCCCAGATATGATGATACGACGTGAACAGGCTTCCGATCGAACCATTTTAGGGCAAAAACATTGGATTGCCTCTCACATCGGTAATCATACGAGCCGCGGTTTTGGGATTTCAGTAAAGAGTCAGCCACAAACACACAACCAGGCAAGCGGTTAGTCCTTACTGTTCCCACGGCTAATATGCCTACCGATTTCAAGGCAACCATAAGTGCGTGAGAAGTGAACCAATTGTCAGTGGAGACTTTGAAATTACGGTTTGGAGGGATACCCTTTACCAACCGCAATACAATGTCTCCACTAATACCGAGGGCACTCTTCTCACCCACGTTAGTGCTTTTCCCCGTATAGATCTCAAAATCATAGACGAGCCCACTGGCTCCCGCTCGGGAGAAGACTTTGATGCCCCACTTATGTGGCTTATTTTTGATATACTGTTTCAAATTACTCCTCCCTTTGAACGGTATCATGAGCTCGTCTACAGAATTGAACTCTTCAGGTTCGATCTTGGCCATATTTTCCTGCAGGGCATTTACCAACGGCCTTACTTTGAATAATTTGTCGTAGCCCTCGTGTCCTCTGAGAATCATTGTGCTGTTATCGTTCAAATGTAAACACGACCGTAACTTAGTGAAACGATTTCTGGGCATGACATCAGCGATGAGAGATAGCCTCGTATCATTCGCCCAGTACAGGTGAAATGCCGGATACTTGAGGATACCCATCATGATGTGCATTCCTAGAAATCGTTTCATTTCGTTAAGTGAAGTGTTTACACTATTGCAATCCTTTTGCACTGAATACAAATTTGTCTGCTCTACAATATTTTTTATAATATTTTCATCTATGAAACAAGAAAAATATTGTAGAGCTGACATATTCAGCGGTGGATTTGAGAATTCCATATCGCAGTAAGAATCCACAGGCTCGTGATCCTTCTTAATCCACCGGAGATCTGCTCTCCGTCCATGGGAGGTTGTGGCGTCACCGGGCTGTCCTTGGGGTACGGTGCCGGACTCTGGCTCGCCTCCCACTGCTCCCTCCGGCTGCTGCCTCTCTTCAAAACTCTATAATTGAAAATATGATACTTTATAGTTTCATTTAAAACCCAGCTATGTCCTTATTGATAACAATATCAAACACAATGATCCATATTGATAACAATATCAAACACAATAATCTCTGTAATATAACAATAAGAAATAATGACAAAAGTACTTACATAGATTTCCACATCCATTCTCAGAGCTTGGCTCAATGCCTCCACATTGCATTCCTCTGCACGATCCTGGAGAGTTGGTTCTGGTTCAAGGTATTCCACTTGCCAGCCCTCTTCACCTTCACCATCAGACTCACACTCGACGTCTGAAATATCACCTTCCAGCGCCACAGTGATCTCATCATGAGTTAAACCTCTAACAGCCATCTATAAAAATGATAATAAAAAGTTATATTCTACCGGAGAATATTAAAATAAATTAATACATCTTGAAAGAATCAAATTAAAACAAGAAAAACAATATAAAAGCCCCAAAAAAGATCTCCATAGAAAACATCCACCGACAACCAATGTGCCTCCACAGGAACATGAACGTTTTTAGCGAAAACAATATGAAAAAGCAATGTTTTTGAATGGAAATCATATTTATCGATCAGATTAGACATGTATATACAATATAAGAATTATTTTCAACAGAAAAATGCTATATCTTACCTTTAATGTAATGCAGAAATCCTAGCTGAGTCAAACCGTTAGATGCTGTCAAAGATGCCTTTTGAAATCGAAATAACAAAAATATTTGGTGTTTCCAGTACGCGATTTATTATATTCCCTATAAAAAATATCTTTCACAAGCGATATGCAAAATACGGGGCTGTTTGGTTCATAAAATCAAGAGATATTATTTTTTTCCTTCATGTTCCTCAGGAAGAACTCTGGTATTGAGAGGGTTAATAATGATATGAATAAATTAGTAAAATGATTTGAATATAACCATATAAATAACTTTAATAAGGTACCTACTCTAGGTACCGTAATTTTTCATTATAATTGTTATTTATATTTTAATCTTAATATTTAATTGAAAATAGAATTCTGTAAATTAAGCTTGATAAAACAAAAAATAAAAGTTATGTATATATATATGGTATGTATATATATAGTATATGTATGGTGTTTTTTTAAAAAGTATTTTCCTATTTAAATTTTCAATGAAGTCTTTCTAAAAATATTTTTTTATCCTCAAAAACATGGTAAAACGTGGTTTGCTTATCCCTGAAATATGTTTTTTTTTTTAACTTTTGGGAAATGGCGTCACATTACATAAACCTACCAATAAACAAAAAAAGGCAAATATACATATAATCAGTACCTATATATTATACAAGATAATGTACAATGTACGTGCCGCTAAAACTCAGAAACGAGTCCCAGTACGATCAAAGGAGTAATACGGTGTGGTGCCCCCTAACCCCCATTCACGAAGAAGGTTCCCGTTTTTACCTGAAGGACGTGCTTTTGAAGATGTAAGGGCTGGAAGTTTTGCACTCTAGAAATTTCTAGAATATTACAGAACATTCGAGAGTATTCCACAACATTCCAGAACATCCCGGAACATTCTGATATTGTGGAATGTTCGGGAATAGTCTGAAACGTTCGGGAACATCCAGATCATTCAAGATCACTCTCGAATGTTCTGGAACATTGTGGACTATTGGAAGCCTTTTTGGATGGGTGGGGCGTGGGGCTACTCATAGGTAGGGGTATATAAAGCCAGACATATCGTGGGTTCGAAATTCAGTTCAATCTCATATCAACTCCCTGAGCGATGCCGGGTACTTAACTAGTTATACATAACTCCCTGAGCGAGGCCGGGTATCCCTGCTAGTTATATATAACAAGTTAGTGAGTTTTGTGAAGGAATTTTTTTTTCCATCTTTTAAAAAAAATGTTTTCAAACCGGGATTTGTTTGCAAAAAATACCATCTAGGTTTAATCATCAACTTCTAAAATAGCTTTGCACGTTTCGAGAATAATTAGTATAATTAATGCAGATACTATTTTTTATTCGGAAGTACAACCAGTCCCAAGAAATTTCAATGTGGCTGTGAAATGTTATTGTTCTAAAAATAAATATGTATTTTCTCATAACAGTATTAGTCATTTTTAATGGACCATTGCAAGTAAACTATCGAAAATTTCCCAGTTCGTATGTAAGTAATTTTTCCAATCTTCTGAGTAGTTAAGGCGCAATTCTTTTAAAATTGGTAAATGGTTCTCTTAGCAAGTTGTTCCCGAAAAACTATATATTATATTTAGTCATTTATAGTACACATCATTCGTACTTTACCATCGGTATTTTGTATTACAAAATGGATTTACATTGAGATTTTTTTTCTATTTCTTCCAGTGTGTAAAAGAAAGGCTAATTGACGTAACCAACATTTGGTCGATTTTCAGTTTTTGATGCCATTTTACTCGAAAAAAAAACTGCGTCGATCTGTATACTCGAAGTTTGTATATTGTGAAAATTTAAGTTGAAGTTTGTATGGGTATTGTTTTTTTTTGCGAAAGTCCGACCTTAAATTGACGTAAATGATGGAAAATCCGACGTTTTTTAATAAAATGCGAATTACTCCATTGAACCCGGGCGTATCCAATGTTTTAGTTTTAATTTACTAAGAAAAATTATAAAGTATCGTCAAAACCCCGGGAACTTTCATTGGATAACCTACACCTCTGCCATAGGTCACCCCAAGTGGTTCGCTACGTTTGGTGATTTAGAAGGGGTGCCCGGGTTCATGGAGTGAGTTTGTTTAGGTCTTGGAGACGGATGACCAGCACAGACTGAACCCCAGATTCCTACCCACCCCTTAAATCCTTTTCCTTCCCAGAACTCTCCTCTCCTTCCTTTCCTTAAAAAACCTCCTACAGCATCCCCAAAGATGACATATGCCCTGAGGGAAATTATTTCTCTCAGGCCCCCTGTGTGGAGCTCATGTAAAAAAAAAAACAATAGCCTTTCCGTGTTTTAGTAAACATTTTCGCTTACGGCAAAAGGCTGACTAAGGTTTTATTTGGTTACATTAATCCTATAAGTTGTGCCGCATCGAAAAATTTTTAGTAACATCATTTTGTAAGTTTAAAAACTTTATTAAATATAAATTAACAAAATAATTTTTTTAAATGGGCTTAAATTGTATTCTATCTAAAATACTGTTTTATCTTCCTTTCTTCAGCTAACTCTTTTTTGTCTCTTTTAAATTACTTGTGTCTTTTTCAGTTTTTTTTTTCTTCTAGCCCAAACCTGGCACACCGTATGTATAATTATAATTACCTTATTTTTTTATGTTTCCTTTTTTTCTACTGTTATACAATTTATCGGCACATCGTATTGTTTTTTTTTTATATAGATTGAGTTGGGGTAAATCGGGAATTGGGGGAAGACCGAAAAACTCGATTTTGGCGGTATCCGTGTTTAATACGCGCCAATACCTCTACAGGAGCGCTATTTCATTACGCTTCGCACCCCCTTCGGTCTCATCGGCTCTAGGAATAGACCAGGAGACGACAAAGGTAAACCCTACGTCATCGAGTACACGGATGAAACTACTTTGTAGTGATAATGGACACTTAGAAAACCTTAAAAAAGCTGGGCTGCCGGTGCGCCTCTTGGCAGGAGCCGCGCTGCCATGGAAATAGTCAGCGTTTTTTTTCGAAAAAATTACGTCATCGAGTACACGAACGGGAATGGTGGCATATGATAAAGGTCGATTAGAAAATGAGAAAAAAGCAGGGCTGCCAACCGGCAGCCTGGCAAGTTCGCAGGCAGCCGGCGTCAAAGTGGGGTAAAAAATAGTAATTTTTACGTCATCGAGTACACGAATGAAACTAATGAATAACTATAGTCCAAATCATTCCGTTTAAGAATTTCTTGGTCTGCCGACCAGCAGCCTGGCAAATTTTTGTGTACGATTTTTTAAAGTTTTTTTTTTTTTTTTTAAATTTTTCGTTTATCTTTATTATTATTTTTATTTCATTAAATTTTTAAAAACTTTGAATGCCATATTTTAAAAATATGAACGATAATGATAAAAAAAAATAATTTGAGAGTTCCGAGTGTACCCATCCGTCAGGTGAGCCGTTCGACGCCAAACGACTTACGAAACCTGCCGCGGTGCCCCTCACCGCTGTCGCGTGTCAATATTATTGTACAAATTTATAATATTAATAGTTCTTATAAAATTGCCTAATAGTCCATAGTAGTTGGAAGTTCGAAAAACCAACGCACCATCGCTGTAAGAGCTGCGTTCGTCCGTAAAACGACGGAAATTTCTGAAACCCCGTTCGTTTCATATCGGTTTCGCTTGCCCTGCTGCACCGATTACATCGAATACAAGATCGAAACTAATGAAAAACTGTAGTCTAGATTATCTCATTCATGACTTCTTTGGTCTGCCACCAGGAGCCAGGCAGTTTTTGTGTACGATTTTTTTAAAGTTTTATTTTTTTTTTTTAATTCTTAAATAAATTTTTTCAATATCTTTATTATTATTTTTATTTCAATATGGTTTTAAAAACTAAGAATGCCCAATATTAAATAAAATAAGTGGTTATGATAAAAAAATAAATTTTGAGTGTTCCGAGTGTAATCGATGCAGCAGGGCAAGCGAAACCGATGTGAAACGCACTGGGTTTTGAAATTTTCGTCGTTTTTCAGACGAACACAGCTCTTACGGCGACGGTGTGATGGTTCTTCAAACTTCCAACCACTATGTTCTATTAGGTAATTTTGAAAAGACTATTATTATTATAATTTTGAATAATAATATGGGCATGCGATGGCGGTGAAAATCTCCGCGGCCAGTTTCCAGTAAGTTGTTTCGCGTCGAAAGGCGCTCCCGTCCGATGGGTACACTCGGAACACTCAAAATGTATTTTTTTTATCATTACCACTTCTTTTTTTTAAATCTGGCCTTCTAAGTTTTTAAAACCATGTTAAAATAAAAATAATAATAAAGATATTGAAAATAATAACAAAAAAAAAAAAAAAAAATCGTACATAAAAAACTACCAGGCTGCTGTCTAGCAGACCAAAGAAATCATGAAGGAGATGATCTAGACTACAGTTTTTCGTTAGTTTTGATCTTATACTCGTGTAATCGATGTAGCAGGCCAAGCGAAACCGATATGAAACGGACGGGGCCCGGAAATTTCCGTCGTTTTCCGGACGAACGCAGCACTTACGGTGACGGTGCAGTGGTTATTTAAACTTCCAACCATTATGAACTATTAGGTAATCTTAAAAAGACTATAATTATTATGTGCTGCGTTCGTCTGGAAAACGACGGAAATTTCCGGGCCCTGTCCGTTTCATATCGGTTTCGCTTGCCATGCTACATCGATTACTCGAGTACAAGATCAAAACTAACGAAAAACTGTAGTCTAGATCATCCCATTCATGAATTCTTTGGTCTGCCAACAAGCAGCCTGGCAGTTTTTTGTGTACAATTTTTTGAAGTTATAATTTTTTTTTAATTTTTAAAAAATTATATTAAATAACTCTATTACTTTTTTATTTCAATATGGTTTTGAATACTTAGTACGCCAGATTTTAAATAAAATAAGTGGCAATGATAAAAAAATTAATTTTGAGTGTTTCGAGTGTACCCATCGGACGGGAGCGCCTTTCGACGCGAAACAACTTACTGGAAACTGGCCGCGGAGCTTTTCACCGCCATCGCATGCCCATATTATTATACAAATTTATAATAATAATAGTCTTTTTAAAATTACCTAATAGAACATAGTGGTTGGAAGTTTGAATAACCATCACACCGTCGCCGTAAGAGCTGTGTTCGTCTGAAAAACGACGAAAATTTCAAAACCCAGTGCGTTTCACATCGGTTTCGCTTGCCCTGCTGCATCGATTACACTCGGAACACTCAAAATTTATTTTTTTATCATAACCACTTATTTTATTTAATATCGGGCATTCTTAGTTTTTAAAACCATATTGAAATAAAAATAATAATAAAGATATTGAAAAAATTTATTTAAGAATTTAAAAAAAAAATTAAAACTTTAAAAAATCGTACACAAAAAACTGCCTGGCTCCTGGTGGCAGACCAAAGAAGTCATGAATGAGATAATCTAGACAACAGTTTTTCATTAGTTTCGATCTTGTATTCGATGTAATCGGTGCAGCAGGGCAAGCGAAACCGATATGAAACGAACGGGGTTTCAGAAATTTCCGTCGTTTTACGGACGAACGCAGCTCTTACAGCGATGGTGCGTTGGTTTTTCGAACTTCCAACTACTATGGACTATTAGGCAATTTTATAAGAACTATTAATATTATAAATTTGTACAATAATATTGACACGCGACAGCGGTGAGGGGCACCGCGGCAGGTTTCGTAAGTCGTTTGGCGTCGAACGGCTCACCTGACGGATGGGTACACTCGGAACTCTCAAATTATTTTTTTTTATCATTATCGTTCATATTTTTAAAATATGGCATTCAAAGTTTTTAAAAATTTAATGAAATAAAAATAATAATAAAGATAAACGAAAAATTTAAAAAAAAAAAAAAAAACTTTAAAAAATCGTACACAAAAATTTGCCAGGCTGCTGGTCGGCAGACCAAGAAATTCTTAAACGGAATGATCTGGACTATAGTTATTCATTAGTTTCATTCGTGTACTCGATGACGTAAAAATTACTATTTTTTACCCCACTTTGACGCCGGCTGCCTGCGAACTTGCCAGGCTGCCGGTTGGCAGCCCTGCTTTTTTCTCATTTTCTAATCGACCTTTATCATATGCCACCATTCCCGTTCGTGTACTCGATGACGTAATTTTTTCGAAAAAAAACGCTGACTATTTCCATGGCAGCGCGGCTCCTGCCAAGAGGCGCACCGGCAGCCCAGCTTTTTTAAGGTTTTCTAAGTGTCCATTATCACTACAAAGTAGTTTCATCCGTGTACTCGATGACGTAGGGTTTACCTACCTCGTCTCCTAGTCTAGAAGCTAAAGTGTAGACTGTGAGGCGCGTTTTTTAAACAGGTTGAAACAGGCGATCTTACCCTCATCATAAATATCTCCGGATCCAGGTAAGCTATGGAATTGATTTCAAATCCATTTTGAATTTTTTTTAAATAAAAAATAGTTTAGGAAGGCTCCAGTGCCTATTTTTGAGAGTTGGCAACACTGCATTACTTTGGCCTCCAACCTCCAAGTTCTCCGAGGATAACTGTCAACGCTGTCAACGTGTCAACTGTCATATGTCATTGACTGTCATGAGGTTTTTATATTTTTATTTCATTACTTTTTTTGTTAGAAAAATGGGCTAAAGTTCGGTTTACGGGAGGCGGTCCTAGAACATTTTTATTTTTTTATTTATACTAATTATGGGCCGGAAAATCCGAATGTGAAAGAATTTTTTGTCGGAAAGCAATATTAACTGAATTAAACGACTTTAAAATTTTTATATACACTGACACAAAAGCACGTAATTTTTAACACATCCTGACATTTCAAGTCATATAAAAACAAGAACTATACTAATTATGTGCCGGAAAATCCGAATCTGAAAGAATTATTTGTCGGAAAGCAATATTAACTGAACTACACGACTTTAAAATTTGCTATACACAGAAAAAAAAGAAGACATTTTGAAGGACTTTGACACTCGAATTCGCTTGAAAACATAGAAAAAGAATAAAGATGTTACAACAGATAAAATTAAGTGTTGCCATTAAGCAGTAATATCAATAACGTAAAATAACATGTTTATAATTTAAGGGTAATTTTTCGATCTAGGTGGCCACGGTTATTACGAATTATAATAAATAATAATAATTATAATATTAACAGAATTATAATATTAACAAACCTCTATTCGTATATATTTATCATTACCATAAAATAACGATTAGCTAGAAGTTAAGTAAAATAAATAACATGCGTATTAGGTACGTAAGCACTACTTTGACGAAATTCTGAAAATAAAATGAATAAAGGCTTTTAGACAAGTTTTTTTACATTGAAATTTTTTTTTTTACATTGAAAATTAATTTTTTAAGTAAAAAAAAAAACGCCGCGTTTTTTTTTTTACTTAAAAAATTAATTTTCAATGTAAAAAAAAAAATTTCAATGTAAAAAAAAATTTTTCAAAGTAAAAAAAAATTTCAATGTAAATTTCTTTTTTTCGTATCGAGTATAACGCATAAATAATAAAAACTTGCCTGAAAACCTATTGTACATTTAAAACACAATTGGTTTCAGAGTATTTTTTTTAAATTCAATATGTATATCAATTTAATTTTAGTGATTTAATTTTATTGTCTCTAGCCGTTTATTTCTTCCTTCCGAGTTAAACTACTTGAAAACTGGGATGTTTTTTTAAATTGACGCGAGCAGGCGGTATAAAGGGGCACAAACCATGTGACACAAACCTTGCGTAGCCGCTAAACTACTTGAAAACTGGGATGTTTTTTTAAATTGACGCGAGCAGGCGGTATAAAGGGGCACAAACCATGTTACACAAACCTTAAGGTATGTTTTTCTGCTGTTATCTATTCACATTGATTCATATAAGAACATTGATATTGGTGACCGGTCTACGTCACAACTTTTTAAGACTACGAATTTTCATACTTTTGGTTTAAGAATATGGCCGTTGAGATAGTCTTAATTCATCAGGTTAATGTGTTATGTGATGAATTATCATGTGAGGAGGTATCGTGGCTTAAAGTTTTACGTTAATAATATTTTAATTTTTTTATTTCGTTTTAGGGATAAATATTTTTGATAGTTGGTAACACTGCCGGCACGTGTTTTTGTACATTTGTTTCCGGTTTCCGGTAGCCGGTACTTTGTTGGTGAGTCGCTGTGAATTCAACGTAATTATGAATATAGTGAAAATTTATGAGATTTGTGGGGATAAAAACCAAATGTTAGAGAAGTTAGTGGAATGGGGCCTCATTCCTCAAAGTGGCACTTATAATTGTATGGATTGCGGGCAAGCGTTGAAGTTGAGGTCGGAAGAAGATCGGTGAGGTTTTATTTACATTGTTATTGCATTTTTTTTTATCTGCGAATATTCTATTTTATAAAGTGTGTTAAAGAAAGGGTTTTTTTTAGTGTTGATGGTTTTCGATGGACTTGCCATGGCAACAAGAAGACGCAAAACAAGAAGAAGGCTAAACGGTGCGACAAAAGGGTGGGGTTTCGAACCGGGACGTTTTTTGCAAGGTCTCATTTGCCAATTTGGAAAATTCTTGGATTCGTTAATTTTTGGGTGCAAGGTGCGTCTTTACGGCTTACTGGCTTACAGCTAGAGCTGGCGCAGGAAGCCTTAGTAGATTGGTCCTCTTTCTGCCGGGAAGTTATACTTGCTTCTTACTTTGGTCGCTTAGAAAAGATCGGTGGACCTGGTAAGATCGTAGAAATTGACGAATCCAAGTTTGGTAAGGCTCGATACATGTTTCTGAAAAGTTGCAAAGAACGCCTGCAAGATCCCACTCTGGAGTTTTACCGCTTAGCTGGACTCTTATATGACCCGCGCAATCAACAGGAACCCTTCGAGACTAGCGAATTTGATAAAGATACTACGGACGAAGATGATTTTGGCGATTTATAAGGTATGTTTCTATGACTTTAGTGTCGGGGTGCATTCAAAATGGCGTATTTCGTAATCAGTGTTCAGTGTTTAGAAAGTGTCAGTGTCGTTTAATTCAGTTAATATTGCTTGCCGACGCCTAATTCTTTCAGATTCGGATTTTACGGCACATAATTAGTATAGTTCTTGTTTTTATATGACTTGAAATGTCAGAATATGTTAAAAATTACGTGCTTTTGTGTCAGTGTATAGAAAAATTTTAAAGTCGTTTAATTCAGTTAATATTGCTTTCCAACAAAAAATTCTTTCACATTCGGATTTTCCGGCCCATAATTAGTATAAATAAAAAAAAAAAAATGTTCTGGGACCGCCTCCCATAAACCGAATTTTTTCCGAATTTTTTTCCAAATTTGCGACAGTTCTTACCAGAATTGAGGCCATCCTCAACTCCCGCCCTTTGTGTTCAATGAGCTCAGACCCTGAAGAATTAAATGGACTCACCCCAGGTCATTTTTTAATCGGTGGATTCTTATTGGGGTTGCCTGAATATGACTTTCTTGACACCGCGTCTAATCGATTAAGTAGGTGGCAACATCTCCAAAAAATGTCACAACATTTCTGGAAACGTTGGCATTTAGAATACTTAAATACGCTTCAACAACGATCAAAGTGGTGCAAAATTAATCCTAACATGAAGATAGGGCAATTAGTGTTAATAAAGGACGATCGTCTTCCACCTATGAAGTGGTTGTTAGGACGAATTATCCATGTTCATCCCGGTAAGGATGGGATAGTTAGAGTAGCTACGGTTAAGACTCAAACTGGTTCGTTGGTTCGACCAGTGATAAAACTGTGTCCGTTACCGGTAGAATAAAGCTAGTATTAGTAATTATTCAGTATGTATAAAAGGGAAATGCCTATTCCATTTCAATTTTCGTTAATTTTATTTTATTTATTATTTTTTTTTTTTGGATGCCTATACTCGAATTCTCGTTAGTATCCTACTCACATCATAGACCCGAGGTGTCTTTACAAATTTTCATTATTTTTCAAAATATTTTTTTTTTTTTGTTTTCTGCGGGAACCGTACTCCCGACACATTCATTATTATTTTATTTGATTTTTTTTGTTTTTAAAGTATCTTCGAAGCAGTACAGATACAGCGTGCATGAACAATTTATTTTGCTTTAAATATATATATATATTTTTTTTGTTGTACCCTCCATGGGGATTCTTTGTAATTTAATTCGATTTGGTTAATTCGATCAAATTAGGTGGGCGGAAATGTTGGTGCCTAGCATTGCTCATTTACCTTTATTTTTTCCAACTTTTAATTTCTACCTACCAATCCTAACCACCTACCCACAAATCATACCTACCCATGCCGACCAGACAGTTTAGTTACAAATTATCCACTGTTCTGTCAACACATATGTTGAATACGGAGCTCTTGTACCGAACATTTCAAAGTGAAACTCATAAGTGAATGTTTTGTGTGGAAATATTACAGCCGTGCTGTGTGACTCAAAAAGAAGAACCAGCGGATCAAAATTAGATAAGCGAAGGGAGAAAATCTGCGGGTAAGTCGGCAATCCCCAAATTTTTCCTTCCCTTCCGCTTTGCGGGTACATGTTGAAACCCCAACATTTGGTACAAAAATGTACATACTTACAAGCAAAATATAATTAAAGCGAAAAGATAACGTATGTTTTTATTGTCCCAGAGTATTATTTTGTAATTTCGAAACAACACTGGTCATTAGAGCAAATAAAATTTCAAAACTGACAGTTCAAAAATTAAAAATATTTTTTCGACTATTTTTCCAGATAATATATCCATTACTATGTGTTTTGATGAGAAGGAAGACTTACATTTGTCTGTAATTCATACATTTTATTTGATTATCGTTTGCAGAAAATGTCTCCTACATGGTGGAGGTGGATTATGATTAACTCTGCGGCTGATCTCTGCCAAGGAGTTGAAAGACGAAAATGAAGAACATTAGAAAGAATTCTGAATTGCGAAACCGTGACACCGCTGACGAGGAATGGGTGGACGTATTTGTTGAAGAAAGACTTGCTGTCAATGACGGTATGCAAAATTATAAATTGTTGTTCTGTAGATACTTTCTATGCTATACTTTGTTTATTTATTTATTACTGATAGATACAAAATAAAGTACAAAATACATATTAGGTAGTTTTGCCTGTCCAACTAGGAAAGTTTTCCGTTCCAGGACAGACAAATTGACAGGTTTAGTTCACATTATTTCTTCAGAAATGTATATGTAATTACATAACAAAAAAAATCTATTTTCTCTGAAACTAAGTTGTATAAAGAAATATATATATACATACTTTTTTTGTGACAATGTACATAGAAAAAGTAACCTGGTAGCATATATTGAATTCGGATTTACCGAATTAACCTGGTAACATATAATATATTTGGATTTACAGAGTATGAGATAAGTTTAAGTAGGTAAGTTAGTGGTATTGAAAAGTGATAAAAACCTAATAACAAGATGGAGGAATCACAATATAATTTACAATACAGATGAAGTTATGTATTTAGAAGTGTGAACTTATAATACATAGTACACTTATAAGAGAAACTACATTCAAATTTACAATATTGGATATAATTTATGTATGCAATAATATATATGATTTTTTTAAGCATTGTAACTACAATGTGTAATAAATTATGTGCAAACATGATTATTTTCACATATTTTTTTATACGACAATACGAATATACTTAATAATATATAACTATAATTACTATATTGAAACACTTTAGGTGGAAAGGATAGTTCTACCTTTTACGCCGGTTCTACTTGAATACCTGGAAAGGTAATGGTGTCAAGTATTTTTATTAAGGGTCGACCGAGATCTCGGTCTCGGTCTCGGTCTCGGCATTCTCGGCTACAAATTCTACCGAGAACTCTGTCTCGGTTCTCGGCGATTTTTCGCCGAGAACCGAGACAGTAACCGAGACCGTTGTAAGTAGGTACGGTATAGGATAATGGGATTCAAATCTACCGCGCGCGTCCAAATTCGTCACTTGGTGTCACGCACAGCTCTCTCACGCAGTGCGTGAGAGAGCTGTCGATTGTGATTGGTACGTATTTTATATTATATTACATAAAATCTCAATTATTTTATTTTTATTTTTAAAATTGTGAGTAAAATCTCAAATTATTGTTTAATTAAATATTTAATATTAGATATATTATATGAAATCTCAAATTATTATATAATTAAACATTATTACATTCTTAAAAATATAGTATATTATGCAAAAATAGCGCTATTTAATTTTTTTGCTCAATCTATCTATTCTCGGTCTCGGCCGAGATTTTAATTTATTCTCGGTCTCGGTCTCGGTCTCGGCCGAGAACGAAAAACCTGTCTCGGTCGACCCTTAATTTTTATATGAATACTAGCTGACTCGGCCACGCGTTGCTGTTGCTAATGAAATACAACGCCATCTACTGGATGGTTACCCAACCTTTATAACCACCGCCATCTGTTCATTTGCATACAAATCAAATCAACACCGCCCGCTTGCCAGCAGACATTCTTCTTTATATATTTCAACCAATTTACACAAAAACTTAAATTATATACCTAAACCTTCCTCATGAATCACTCTATCTATTGGTGAACACCGCATGAAAATACGTTAAGTCGTTTTTGAGTTTATCGCGGACAGACAGATAGACAGTCGGAGGACTTTAATTTATTATATGTAGAGATTGTACACCATTTTCTTGGTAAGGGTTCCAACTATATGTATATGTAAAAACATATAAATATGTATATAATATATATGTATATGTGATACAAGACGGGGAAATCTTCTTATCTCCTTGTCATTTGTGTGGAATAATTTTTATCACAAGGAAACTTACACTTTGGCATTAGAGATCAAATTGTTCGTTTTTTTGTAATAATTTGTACCAAAGTGAAAAGCAATTTTTTTATGAAGTAATAAAATACAAACATTTTTTATACACAAAAAGGTCACTAAATGTCCCTACACTGACTTAAACTTCTGTTTTTGGATCCCTATTACGAATTAGGCTATAATTTTGGACAAAACTTGTACAGTTACAAACTACAGAAAAAAAAATTAGATACATCGATTTAAAACAACTCCCATTTTCACCAACGGGTTCCTGGTTTTCGCCCGCCTGAAGTTTGTTAATGCTACTTTTGGCACAGGGGGTAGCAAATATAAAATCATGCAATGTCCAGTGTTTTAAATATAGTGTCCTCTGCGTGCAAAGTCGTATCTTCAAGCATTAATATTTTACATTTTTATAATTTAATAATGTTGGCCTCACTGTGTGGCTTACTAATGCTGAGGGCCCCATTTTAAACAGCTCTTTATCTTAATTATTATTAACTTTCTAATAAAAGTGTATTGTCCCATTAATATAAACAAGTTATTGAAAGATTATCTACAAAAGTCTGTGTAATGAATAATGTGTGTACAAGTTATTTATCAAGGACCACACTTAATTTCAGATTGTACGAGCTGGTACAGAACCAGTATGGGGCGAAGAGTTGCCAGCAGACCCCCACTGATGAACATCCTCATCCATCCGCCAAGAGCAATGACGAACCGAGACCTTCACTGGAGGCAGCGCTACATTGATACTCAAGACACAACCTGCAATTTTAACTTTTCTGATCTGTCTGAAAATTTTACTGCTGGATATTTGAAATGATTTTTTTTGACAATGATATAATTGACAATACGGTAGAGCAGACTAAGTTGAGTCGTTAACATATGCACCTCAGTTGAAGAAATAGAGAAATTTCTTTACCTTCATATCATGATGGGTATTATAAAACTAGCACAGGTGCATCTCTATTGGTAGAAGTGCCTGAATATTCCTTACATAAGCAATGTTAAAGTTAAGCAATGTCAAAAAACAGGTTCCTCAAATCTCGAGCCAACCTTCATTTAAATAATAATGCAAAAACTCTTCAAAGTGAGTCTACTGGTAGATGATGCCTTCCACATTTTGCAAAATATCAATCCAAACAACTCAATAACATGGATGAATTCATGATCCCTTGCAAAGGGTGAATGAAACAAGAATTCGAAATCTACTCTCACAACAGATGGCGCTAGTTTCATTATTTTTAGGAAAAACATTTTTTGCAAGTTATACTTTAAAATATTAAGTGGAATTAATGGTTTACATATACAATATGAATATAAATAAATAATTTTGTCCATAAACAAACTCAATTCTTTCAAGAAAGGAATAAATACTTGTACAGATTATTTATTTATTAATCTTAAGTTAGCTCACATCTTTGTGTGTGCTAATATTTTATAAAGATATAAACATTTACATTGGTTGGCAAACATAATTAAATAAACATTCTTTAAATATTACACATAAATAAAGACATTAATAATTGAGGTAGACATACTTTTGTAATTATTTTTTAAACTTATTTATATTTTCTATCTCAGTAATTTCAATTTCATTCGGGATGTTGTTATACAGTTGGACGGCCTGGTACATCAGAGATTTCTGGGTGCTTGATTTTTTTCTTGTCGGCAGTCTAATTTGCTTTGAATTTCTTGTCCCGTACAATATACAATAATGTATCAACCAACTAACAATGTAATAACAACCCTTATATACAATAATGTATCGGCGATTCATTCCAATGTTACATTTGTATGCCTTTCTTGAAAGAATCGATTTTGTTTATGGACAAAACTATTTATTCATATCATACATATTTATTTTTTGTTAACAATTCAGTTTATAACCTCACTAGGTCACGCCTGTGTTGAGGTGCTATATGTGCAAACAATTAATTCATCTTGATATTTTAAGCATAAGTTGCAAAAAGTGTTTTTTCCTAAAATAATTAAACTAGAGCCATCTAGGACAAACCTTATCATCTTAAAGGATAAACCACGTTAGTTCAGAAATGATTTTAGATTTTCATTGCCAAAAGTATTTTCAATTAAATGAAAACAAATAAGTTAATGTTTTTGTAGCCGGAAAGCGATTTTCCCATTTAAGAGGAACGGCTGCCCAGCCTTTTTCAAACAAATTTTAAATTTGTATTTGAGCCCAAAATACTCAAACAAACTGATTATAATTTTTTTTAATCCAAATGTGAATAAAATATCTAGAACAGATACTGATCGTCCAGTTGATTAATCAGATATCTCAAAATACTAAGTTTTGGGATAATGAGGAAAGGAACATTTAAATGTTCACTATAAATCAAATATTATTTACACTTGTCTGTGTTTTATATACTAAAAATGATACAAAATAACCCCGGGAGGCATAACGGCCCGGTATATTAGTATGAAATATCCTACTAGTGACCCAAAAAACATCAACAGTTTGTTTAATTCACAAGTTTTTCTGCATTATAATTGATTTGATGGTGTTTACGGGTAAACTGAGTATTACAAATAACTGCATACTCAACTCAAATATTGATTTTTCGGGGTTGTCTGACTAATCAACTGGATGATCGTTATGTATTTTATATTACGACATATAGGCCATTAAAGAAGTAAATTTTTCATGATTTTAGAGGTTTTAATACACACATATTTGAAAGTGCTGTTCCAGTCATAGTAAAAGATTATAATTTTTATGAGAGGTGTCAATCATCACAGTGTGCTAGTTGAATTGTTGAGTTGTGTGCATCACCAACATATGTTCCCGCGACCGGTCAGTGACTGAGTTGGCTTTGAATCTTGAAGAGACCCAAGTTTGTAGTAGGGAGGAAATACAGAGGCTTGTAAATCGTTCCACCGACGAGCTGTTGAACTCAAGAACGAGAAATACAAATGACCCGTCCTCATGTGACTAATGTCGTGACCGACCCAGTGGCTAAGTTGGCATCGCGTCCAGGAGTCCCATTGTACGATTCCTTGGCTGGCAAGTCCTGCATCACGACATAAGCAAAATTGTCGGGGTTATTTGTAACCCGGGAATGTTTGTCTTTCTTTTTAAAAAATATAGATTATATTTTATGTACACGGTTGACATGCTTTTTTTTTTTTTAAAGTCAAACATTCCCGAGTTACGAATAACCTGACAATGTTTGAAAATCTCCTACTACCACTACAGTCAGCCGAAAATTTTCCTTGGGTCGTGATGGAGGACTTAGCCAGCCGAAGAATTAAACACGCGATGCCCGAGTGGGACACTTGTTGGATTGCCAACTCAGCCATTGTCCGGTCATGACATTTATCACACAAGAACGGGTAATTTTTAGGATTTTTTTCTTGAGTTCAACAGCTCGGTGGTGGAACGATTTGCCAGCATCTGTGCTTCCTCTTCCTACAACTTGGGTCTCTTTAAGACCCATGTTCAGTCCTTCCTATCCTCAAAAAGACCTTCCACCCAGCATTATTTAGAAATTATTTTCTTCAGGGCCTCCTGTGTGGAGTTAGTATAAAAAATATCAGCTTTTTAAATCCTAGCATAACCGAGACAACCTTTAATTTTATAAGTTATCACAGCTATAGTTTATTTCTTCTGTTTTTTTTTAATGTAGTATGTAAATAAAAATATGTTTTATAAGGTAACAAAAATGTTTTATTTATCTTAATACTAATAAATTATGCACCTCTCTCTAACACAGTTAACAACGCTAAATAATGCCATCAGTCTAAGTCACCCTTGTCAAACCAATTTTGAATCGGATCCACATTATTCTCGGACTTACACAATCATATTCCAACATACATTCCACCATTCTGGGAGACAGTAGCGCTATGGTAGCGCTGCAACACCCTAACAAGCCCTCTCCGTATCTGGTCTCCCAGACCAGATGACGAGCCTATCGTTATGCTGCATTCATACTCTCTGTCACACAAAGTACGTCCAAACATTTACTATCCATTGTAAAATAAGTACACTTTAGTTCTTTTACAATTTATAGTAAATTCACTTTTTGGCATCGTTCTAATGAAAATAATATGAAAAATAATTAACTTATGAAAATAACTAACTTCACCCTTAAACATTATCAAAATAATTATAATATGCTTGTAGCGTCAATGATAATATGGTAATTTTTTTATTAAAATACTGGTTTACAATTTCATTCGTATAAATAATTTGTCGCCGCCGCTAAAACTGTCAAAACATGATAGGTGACAGCTGACAAGCATGTGATAGGTATCATCGATATGGTCAAAACCGCAGCAAAAACTTTTGAACTGCACGACATGTCCCGCGACACACCACAGTTCGCTCCGAACGCTTGAAAATCACTTTACACGTACACTTCCGCGCGAGGGTCGCCCAAGGTCACCCTTTCAACGATTTCGCCTGCGCGCGGAATTGTGGCGACTTTTTTACCCAAAATAGTGTACCTGTTCGGCCGGCAGGCGGACACGGCGTTTCGGCGGGCTGCTTGGCGAACACCATAGACATCCACCTTCGTGAGTGCACATTTGTATGGAGCTTCTATAATCTATGGTCAGAACTGAAGGTTTGGCCTGCCCGCGGAAGTGGGATGACTTTTTAGCGCAAGGGGTCGGCCTGCAGGCGGACACGGCGATTCGGCGGGATGGTCGCATGCCGCTTTAGCCTGGGGGTCGAGGCACGCGGTCGGAAGTGTACGTGTAATGGCCCCTAATGGCCGCTCTGCCCGCTGCATTACTAGTTACATTTTACTTAGGCGTTATCTTTTTAATTTGAGTTTGCAACCAAAAATTAAGCGAAAAAAAGTAAACAATTCATCGAAGAAGATACTCGTAACATTAATAATCTAAATCTAAACCTTTTCAGATACATTTGGTCATCTCATTAATATTTGTGTTTTCTTCTTCGGAGTCGTTAGATGTCGTTTTCTTTGCTGGTTACACTACACAAACAAGAATCTCTTTAATTATCTGTACATAGGTTATGAGCTACATACTTTATTTAAGGATCTAAACGTCACAAAATGTATACTGGGAAGACGTCGGTGGCTGGGTCATGTAGAGAGAATGACTGAGCATCAAGCAACAAAGTCACTACTGAACTCAAGACCGACAGGGCGAAAGAGCCTGAGAAGACCATGTTTAAGAAGGAGCAACAACGCCCTCAAAGATTTATCCATCTTGGAGATTTTAAACTGGAGAGAGCTGGCACAAAACCGTGAGGAGTGGAGGAAGACTCTTGAGGAGGCCAAAACCCACCAGGGGTTGTAGAACCAAGAGTAATGATGATGATGACCTAGGTTATATTTTGACAAAACTTACACCAAAACGATGTAAGATTTCAAACCTTAGTCGTGTTATTTCAAAAGTTGTGCTTACCAGCGGTGTTACAGATATTCTCAGCGGGTTCCAAGTATTCCTTCTTCACAGCCGGCAGGTTAAGGTATATCTCGGAGGAAGCCATATCGTCTCTCACGTCTTTCTCGTCTTTTCCATTCTCTGGTTCCTTCTTGACGGTTATGGTATCTGGTATAATAAGATTTTTATAAATTTACTAGCTGGTACCAAAAAAATTGTCTCTCCCTGCGTGTTCTTTTCCATTCGTCTCGGTCCCCTTCCTTTCCCGCATCCCCTTCCTCTATCGCGTTCCTCCCCCTCTACCTTCCCTCTCCCCACTCTACTCTCCCCCTCCCGCATTCCATACATTCAGTCCCGGTACATTAGTTTTCAAACAGCTCGCAATTTTTTTATACAAATTTTATAATGCCAGAGCTCACCAGTAGATTTATAAAGCGCCGTTTTCGTGAAAAATCACCTCAAGGGCGCTGTACATATAAGCATACAATAAATTAAAATTAATACGATAGGCTTACAACTAAGATTCAAAAGTATAAATAGGGACTTACATTTAAGACTTATATGTAGCTAGTGACTTACGACTAAGACTTATTACTACTGACTTAAAACTAGTGACATACATATATATTTGCAGTAATGAATAAATTGTGAAATAACACAAATTAATCAAATAAAATTTATTGATTAATTTTGATTATTGGAATCGATCCCACGAACTTCGGAGTGCGAGTCAAGAGCCTTACCGCTAGACTTCTACATCATAGTTATAAGTTTGACGTGTCTGTGTGTCTGTCTGCGGCGTCGTAGCTCCTAAACGAATGGACCGATAATGATGCGGTTTTTGTTTGAAAGCTGACGTTATCGAGATGGTTCTTCTGTTCAGGGGTTTCAAGGTCATCAGCTCTTTTTGTTAGCTGCAGTAAGGATCTTAGACGCATAATGTGTATTTACTTTATTAGAGTTTTGATTTGTGTCGGGGGTTATTAAAAATTTTAAATTTTACTAATGACAGGAAGGTCTAAAATTCCGGCACTGTTATTTAAAACGTTGTGCTTACCAGCTGTGGAACCAATTGTGTTGGTGCTTTCCAAATATTCCATCTTAACAGTCGTCAGGTCAGGAAATACCTCCATGTATTCCATATCACCTCCGTCTTCTTGTAGAGTTCCTGTCTCCATCTTGACAGAGATACTACCAGGGTTAGGTAGATCCATGACACTACCACAAGTGATGCGGGGATATCGGTCTAAAATAACAATTGATCAGGCCTGGAACACAATTCAAGCTATCAAGCTTCAAGCTATTTTATTTCTACATTTCCTCCAAGCATCAATATACAAGTTTGTCAAATAAGAGTAGAAAACAAAGGAGGGCACCACTGTTGATCAAATGGCAATACTAAAAATATAACTCATGGTGGTAATGTAAAGCTGTGTAACCTACATTTTTGTAAAAAATTAAAAAAGGCATACGAGGGTTGTCCCAGAAGTACCCGACCTGACGTACTTCTGGTGGTTTATTAAAAAAATATATGGTAGAAAGCACCAACCTTATAACGTTTAAGTTTTAATGTGCTACTTTGTTTAGTTTCAAAAAGACTTGGCAAATAAAAGCAATAATATTAAGCATCTGGAAACTAGAGTGGCTTGTTAGGAACAGTCCAACCTTGATGACTATATTGAAATAACAGGGATTGAGGAAAAGACTGATGAGCATCCCAAAATAACCGCTATAAAGCTGATAGAAAATGCTAATATAAAAATAAATTCTGATGATATTACCTCGTCAGTTAGACAGTATGATAGAAGACCAGGTCAACCGAAAAAAAATCTCCTAAAAATTAGAAATGCAGAAACCAGATTAAAATTATAATCTAACAAAAAGGTAATTTCGAACCGTGAAAAAATGATTTTCCTAGGAGAATCACTGTCCCCATATTTTAAGGAACTGCATTGGAAAGCAAAAATAAAAGGAAAGCAAGTAAATTATAAATACATCTGGTACAAAAATGGATCCATTTTGATTAAAGAAGATGAAGGAAAAAAAAATAAGGGGAAATTAAGCACGAAGACGACCTTAACAGAATGTTATAGAAGTCGGATAGTGATACGAAAAATATTTGCATTAATTAAAAATGGATATCGATTTCGGAAATACATTGATTTGAGTATAATACACAGTCTAATTTAACTATAAGAGATTCATTAACTTGCAAAAAATTTTTAAAGCATTCAAAGTTTTCTTTACTTTGTTTGAATGTGAGAAGTTTAAATAAAAACTTTGATGAAACCATAATTATGCTGGATAACATTGAATATCGTCCTGAGGTACTAGTTTTCACAGAAGCTTGGCTGAAAAATTTGACCAATATTCCTAACATTCCCGGATACACAGTTTTCAACACAAATAATAACTATTTGCAAAAAGATGGTGTAGTTGCCTACATAAAACAAGTTCAGTTCAGCCGCCGTTTGGCGCTGTCATCGTTAAAACTTATCCCGAATCTAACTCTAAAAATACGGTAAAAGTTTATTATTTTGTGATTTGTATACATCATACGTGAGCAGGGATTCTATCCCCATCACATAAATCTATTTTCTGTGAATAGTTATCACATTCAAGTGTAAATCTACAAATTTAACTGCGAAAGTGACGTTTTAGTTAAGTGTATTTCTGCGAACAATAGTGCAGTTTTATAACTCTATTATTAAGTACCAAATCTGGTTCCAAATATAGTTCCTATTTGTGATAATTATTATTTATATAGTGTTTAAATACAGTGTCTAGCGTTAATCTGCGATTTAAAAACTGAAAACGGGTTTTGGCCCAAAGGTCAAACCTTGCAATAGGTATATTAATTCTTAATGTGACTCATATGCGATTAATTCCGTTAAATTTCTTGAACACTCATATAAAATCGGACGGGGATTGAGAATCCCTTCCCGTTAGTGAAAAGATATTCTAATTCGGTTATATAATTAAAAAGTTATTCTAATTTACAATTATTAACTGACGGTAGTTTAAATTGTTAGTAAATAAAGTGAACTGACACCAAGCGTCAGATCATCGAGGTGTTTTTTTTATCAACAGTCTATTCATTAAGTGTCTTCCCAACAACTTTATACAAAAAACGGCTTTACATTATAATTAATAGACCAAATTTTTTTTTTTTTTTTAAAGTGCCAAGTGTGAATTCAAGTGAAGGGTATTCACCTGAAGCTGAAAAACATCGTTCTTTTCTTCCTTTTATGTAGTTTTAAAAAAGTCTATACCTAAAATAGGCAAATAAACACGGTCATTTATTTTTATTATTATTAGATGCTTACTGGTAAAGCACAAGTATAACAATCTTACGGAGTCTTCTTCTTCTTTTTTTATATATTTTTATTTATTTAAATTATTGTTTTTGTTGTTGTTATTTTTTTTATTTTTATTTTTTTTTAAAGTGATTTTCTCACTCGTGACGGCTTCCCTGTCGCGAGAGTCATAATGGAGTCTGACTCAGATGACCATGAAGAGGTTGAGCATAACCAGGATGAAATTTTGACAAATTTCCAGCTGTTAGCCAAAGAAAATATGGACCTTAGGAGGGCACTTCGATCCACTCAGGATGTCTCACCAAGGATGAAAGCTCTAGAAAGATCGTTGTGCGTACGAGAACCACTACTCTCATCAGGAGCGACTAGTCGTGTTGAATCCCCGTATACAAGCATCCATGGTAGTCGCTCTGACGAGCCACAAACATCCCAGGACCCCATCACGGAAACCCCTACACCAAAGGTAATATCAGCAGATCCCGCTCAACAAATCAGATCTTCACCAAATCAAGCCAATAGAAAGCGCCAGAGAGAGGAGGATTCCATATTGTCGGAAGCGAACAACGATTACTTCAATTTTAACGCTGAAACTCTAGAACCAATATGGGCTCAAATGACGATAATCTCACAGACCATCTCTGAAGGCAAAAATAGATTAAATAAAGAGGACCGAGCCACGGTCACGAGATCTTTGGAGGAGATAAAAAAAAACTTGCTAAACTTTGCAATTGCCCACGCAGCGGTGACCTCGAGAGCGCAAACACTATCAGCAGTCTTAGCGACCCAAAAGAGCATGTCGACGAAACTGGACAAAATAATAACACAAACTAGTCTAGCTCCAACCGAACCCTCTGAACAAATCCCTATTCCCAGAAAATCTTATGCTGGCGTGGCCTCGGGGGCTCCTGCCTCCAAAACCATTACGATGAATGGTTACGAAAGACCTTTAGCAGCGCTTCAACCGACCCTGCTCTTCTACCCAACACAACCAGAGGGTAAGACATCTGAAGAGCTGCAAAAAAACCTGACCTCGATCCTAGACCCCAAGAAGACGGTTTCCAAGTGGTGAAAACCCGCAAAATTAGAGGCGCAGGTATTGCCTTGCAGACCACCTCACCCAACGGCCTGTCCAATATCAAAAAATTTGCAGATAAATTAACGGCTAAAGGTATAAAAATGGTCGCTCCTCAAGGTAGGTTACCAAAGATAGTAATTTACGATGTACCCAAGGGAGAACCAGAGTCCGACACACCCCTCTTCAGTGAGATATTTGATAACAACATATTAGGTAAGTGTAATCTCACAAAAGAAGACCACCTTCGTACGATGAGAAGAGTCTCTTTGTTTGGCAAAAGAGATAGCGGCACCATGAATATGGTTATTACCTGCCATCCGGAGGCCAGAAAGATTCTCATTGACAGTGGTCTGTGTTTTCTTGGATGGAATGCGTGTAGAGCTCGCGATTACCTCGGGGCTACGCGTTGCTTTAAATGCCATCAATATGGCCATATATCAAAAGCCTGTACTCAGGAAGCCATAACCTGCCGACACTGCGCCGCAGCCGGTCACGATTACCAAGATTGCCCCAAGAAAACACAGGCTGCTGTTTGTGCTACGTGCACCAGGTTCAAGAAACCCGCTGACCACTCCACGGGTGACAGATCGTGCCCAGCCCAGAAAGCAGCCATAGAGAATCAGGTCCGAATGACCGATTATGGATATTAATAAATTTCTCTCCATAGGTCAGATCAACCTGCAGAGGTCACGGGCAGCCACGATCGAGGCGCTGCGGGTCATGTCTGACCTAAAAATCGACATCTTGCTAATTCAGGAGCAATACACTAGGCTAGGTAAGACACCAGTTAATTTTCCGGGTGCGGTACTCGAAATCGGCACCTCGCCGGGGGCGGGTGTTCTGGTCAATACATCATTGATCAGCCCCCTCCTTCTAGTGGGTTTGTCGAACGAATACCAAACCTGCGTATCAATTAAATTTGGGACAACTGAGATTTTTTTGATCTCAGTTTACTTTAAATATTGTAATCCAGTAGGACCACATATCTTGAGTCTGACGCGCGCCATAAACGCGCTTAAAGGACGTAACATAGTTATCGGAGGAGACTTTAACGCTCGCTCACCACTGTGGTTCGATTCTTGTAATTATAGGACGGAGCGCTCAGACGCCGTCGAAGACCTCATTGCGGCGCACGGTCTATCAATAATAAATGAACAAAGTATCTATACCACTTTCTCGAACACTTCTGGTGAGAGCAACATTGATCTAACTCTTTGCTCTGGATCTGTTGCGACCAAGATATCAAAGTGGACAGTTCATGAAAGCGCAATTGCCTCTGATCACAGACTTATAACTTTTACGGTAGGTGTCAAAAAGACGGAAGCTCCAAGATCCTCCTGGAACTTCAAAACCTCCCGGGCGAATTGGGATAACTTTGGGGATGCTCTACGTGATACTTTAAGGGGATTTCACGACGTAGCAGCTAGAGATCCGGATAATTTGGGGAATTTTTTTAATGCAGCCGTGGTATCAGCTGCCGAGCGGTCTTTGGGAAGATCAAACCCAAAGACGGTTATCAGGACGCCGTGGTGGTCGAGTGAGCTGACTTCGCTGAAAGGGGCCTATAAAAGAGCCTATCTCGCCCTGGGCGTGTCTAGACGTGGCGAGTGTACGCAGGAGGAGACATACGCCCTTCAGTCACGACTCAGTGGCTCCCGTAAAGCCTTCAAACAGGCTGTCCTCTCAGCGAAACGAGCTGCATGGTATAATTGGGTACAAGAAGTGGGCAACGCCAACCCGTGGGATATCCACAGCGCCATTGATAAAACGGGAAAAGGCTCTGACCGGTATTTAAGTAGCGTAATAACCGAAAAGGATGGAATGAACGTTGAAAGTGTGGACGTGGCATCCACTCTCAATACACTTCTGGGCAAGTTAGTTCCTGTAGATTCAGTAATTGGGGAAAGCGACCACCACAAACAGATTAGAAATCTGTCACGGCTCCCACCGAGAAACCTCGCCCAGGAGGTTAGGATGACACCAGTAACTAAAGCGGAAATCGAGCTGATAATCAAGGGTTTGGGTCTTAAGAAGGCACCAGGGCATGATAGGCTTAATGGAATAATAGCGAAGCAAGTATGGATCCACGCCAAGGAGGAGCTCTTCCAGGTGATGGATACATGCATGAGAAGAGGAAATTTCCCTTCTGAATGGAAGAGGGGCGTGCTTAGGATTATACCAAAGGGAAACGATAAACCAAGGTCGGACGTGAAGGCGTACCGCCCAATCACCCTGCTACCTGTCCTGGGGAAGATCCTGGAGAAACTGATAAGGCAGCGTTTACGTCAAACCTTATCCCCACCCTGCGAGCGGCAGTTTGGTTTTGTCCCTGGTATGTCCACTGAGCACGCCATCACGTATGCGCTTGAATGGGTGAAGGCTTGCCAAAAGAAGTACGTAATAGGAATCTTCCTCGATATTACTGGTGCCTTCGATCATGCGTGGTGGCCGATGATACTTGTCAAGCTCAAAAATAGGAAATGTCCACAAAATCTGTTCAAGATCTGTTCTGATTACCTCTGCGACAGAACGGTCATCCTTTCTTTTGGAGACTACCTGATTGAACGAAAAGTTGACATGGGTTGTCCACAGGGTTCAATCCTTGGACCTGAGTTTTGGAACATTTTGTTTGACGATTCCTCCAGGCTGCCTTTGCCTGAGGGATGTATCTCGGTAGATTACGCTGATGACAAATTTGTTCTGGTCTCGGGGAACAGCAGAAAGGAAGTTGAGAGTAAAGCTGAAGAGGTTTTAAGTGTGATTTTAGAATGGGGAAAGAGAAATCGGCTGACCTTCGCTCCCCACAAGACCATGGGACTCCTGATGAAGGGTAACCTCAATAGAAGTAGAAATCCCACCATCAAAATGGGTGATACCAACATCCGATTCGTTGAGAGCACTTCATACCTAGGCGTCACTTTGGATCGAACGTCCTCGTTCTTGACCCATGTTAAAAGCGTGTCAAGTAAGGCCCAGGCCCTCTTCTTGAAATTGAGAAGAATCTCTACTGCCGAGTGGGGACTGCGTTCTCCAGCGCTCCATCTCCTATACAGGGGGGCCTACGTGGCGCAAGTCTCGTATGCGGCCTCTGTGTGGGAGCACCGCCTGGAGAATTCACTCATACTCTCGACGCTCAAGAGAGGCCAGCGAGTCCCCTTGCTGGCGCTTTCGGGTGCATACAGAACAGTCGCTTCGGACGCTTTGCCAGTTTTGGCCGGCGTTTTGCCTATCGATCTTGAAATTAGGGAGGTGTTAACAAAGAAGCTTCTAACAAGAGGAAGAACTGCAACCCACTATGGTATTGAGCTAATACCAGGTGGAGCGGTTTCCCTCCCAGGTCTTCTTAGAGAGATGCGAGAAAGAACGTTGAGAGAATGGCAAGAACGATGGGACAGGTCGAATACGGGAAGATGGACTTACTCCTTCTTCCCGTCAGTTAAACTCAGAATGGAAGGGGCACACATTGTAAGGGACCACCGTGTGACCCAATTACTGTCCGGGCATGGGGAGTTTAGGGGAAGATTGCACAGTCTCTCTCTATCCCCCCATCCAAACTGCGCGTGTGGCAATACGGACCAAACAGCCGAGCACATTCTGTGGCACTGTGAGATTATGATGGATGCCCGAGAGGAAATGCTCGATGGCTTGCAAGTTACTACGAGACCAGCTTGGAACGCGGATCTCGTTTCGAATAAGGTGAACTTTGAGTGCTTGAGGAAATTTACGAAAGTCTGGGTTGAGAGATGGCCTGATCTTAGGGCCGTCTGTTTCAACGCTCACTAAAGTTAAAGTAAAGTAAAACGCAGTTACTAAAGTTAAATTTCACCAAAATGCGTTTTTCAATCAATTTGACTGCTTGTTTTATGTTACTTTTAACTTTTGTATTTACTTTCCGAAAACCGATAGTTACTCTAGAGTTACTCCGCCATATTGGCATATTTGACAGTTCTCAGAGGTAATCTATGAAATTCCGCGCTTTAACATAGTAATCATGATAAATATTGTAGAAGACGATGATAGTGACGATGAATTCCTCATCCAATATGTCTTGCAGCGAAAATCAAAAACATTTCGATCCCGCGTCAATAATTTGGTTATCTGGGGATGATCTAGAATTTTTGGCGCGGCGCCGCATGTCAAAAAAATATTGCTGTTGAACAGAATCAATTCTGATATCGACATATTTAGCGTTACCTTTTAAAGACAAGCTCTATTAATGGATGTATCGCAAGTTTTACAAGATCTTCATATCAATTTATTGTCTCATAAACATTACAAAAATATAACATGAGTAGTAGGTAGGGCCTGAACCGCCTGAACAGAATCGTAACGGATTTTAAAACAGCTATAAAATATATGTTTTTCTGTTTTCGATACCATAAATAAATTGAATTGAAGATCTCGTAAAATATGTAACACTTCAAATTCAAGGAGATATCACAACTACTGGAAAGAAAATCACATTCAAATTTTATATTATATGTATTTTAATGGGTCGTCATTTATTTGTAAATATTCATACAAACACTTCTTTATCGGAACAACGCGGAAACAAATACAACCGGATATTTTGACAGTTGTTCCGATTTTAGGATTTAGTTTACGGTGTTGCCGCATCAAAAAATATTTCTATGCGTTTTGTAATATAATTCCGAGGAATATTCAGCTTTTTAGACTGGCAACACTGACAACTATTACTTTAGCGAAAATACACTTGAAACAGCGCGCGGTCCTATTTAACATCCTTGTTACTTTAACTGACAGTTAAAATTTAACTTTAGTACACGATTTTGCTCTCTGTTGAAACAGACGGCCCTTAGAGTCGCTGACTAGCTGTAAAATCATGTAGGTGTCAGGTGTATCTGCTCCTGAATCCACGGACATCCTTATTACTGCATTACATCTACTGCTAGAATTTTATGTTTTATATCGTCTCTATCGTATATACCATTATCTTATTTTATTGTATACATTTTGTTTCTATTACTTTTATTTTTGTGAGAATTATCTTTTTTTTTTTGCTTATTTTATTTCTTTTAGCATTTTTTATTTTAGATTTCGCTAAGCTATGCTAGACGATGTTTTATCGAGATACCTATTTATTGCTTTTCATCATTTTTGTGTTATATTCTTTGTTTTCCAGTTTCCTATTCCAAGGAACACTGTTGTGACCCAACTTACATACTCAACTTTGTTTTTTTTTTTTCCTTGCGTTTGTTTTGGTTTCTATGTTTTTTTTTCTTCTTTTTAGTATCACAACCTCTACTTTGCTTCGCTCAGGAGGCTGAACTGAACTGCATCTATATATTTTGTTATGTTTCTTTTTCCCCTTCTGAGGGTGCTCTAGACCTCGTCCCTGCGTCAACAGGAGTCAGTCGACGACGGCACGGTGCCCTCTAAAATCATTTGCGCCACCCCCAGCAACATGTGCAGGCCTGAGGTTTGGGGGGGGGCGACCTCGGCTCTCCTTCGCCTTGCCCCCGGCTACTCGACGCTGAATTCCTTAGGGTCGTCGGGTATTTCCCCCCCACTCTCCCATTTACTTTTCTTTGAGGCATCACCGAGGAACCGGCTAAGGGGCGCGGAAGCTGAGTGTGGTTCACGGCTAGACCGAACGTCATGCGCATTCTTGCTGGGACTGCCAATTGATTGGAGAGGACTCCCAACCGTTTGCCATGCTCGTATTACTTCTGTACTGTGTTTTTTTTCCCAAACAGGTGCTTGTAGGATACGCTGGATACAATTACCCAGCGCTTGCCACCTCGAGGACTTTCACCAACCTGTCCCATTGTCTTGTCTATATTTTGTAATACTAACACATATTGTATCTTGTATTTCCCGCTAAGCACTTGCATACTGCTTGCTAACAACGTATGCAGGGACATTGGAGGTCTAAATTCGTTCTAAACTAAATGTAGCTTCGTTCTTTCAAAAAAATTAGAGTCCTTGCGAGAGCCTTGAAGGAGTAACCATCTGTTACTTATACCAGGGCGGGTAAGTGGTGGATAATAACCTCCAATGCCTACATAAAACAAAATGTTCATGCGACTGTTGAGGAAATTGTTTTCCCTGGCGCAAACTGTTTAAAAATGCAGATATCGAGTACCTTTTGTGTAATAGCTGTTTATAGATCTCCATCCCAGGCTCACATAGATAGTTTACTTGAATCACTGAATGCACTGCTTGACTCTACATCTATACAAAACAAGGAATCATTTTATGTGGGGACATAAATATTAATACTTTGAATTTGAGCGATATAAAAACTCAATTACCTCTCTCTTTTGGCTTTTCATGGTCTGAAACCAATCACAACTTCACCTACCAGAGTTTTTTCTACCATTTCAAGCTGTATCGATCATATTATGTTAAAATCTAAATTTGAACCACAGTGAGCTGTCTTCACTACTGACATAACAGATCATGATGTGATATTGCTGAAATTTATGAATTTTACACTAAAGAAAATAGCAAAATATAATGGAAAAATAAAAACCGTCATCGATAACAATCTTATGAAGGTCAAATTAAAGGATGAATCATGGCAGTCAGTCCTGTCGTCGTAAGATGTTAATTCAGCTACTCAAAATTTTATAAAATGTTTAAAAATGCACGTCGAAAGTTGTTCGTCTGCACAAATTGAAAAACGTAACATGAAATATTTAAAACCCTGGATAAATGGTGGAATTATTAAATGCCTAAGAACTCGTGACAAATTAAACAGCAAATGTCGAAGGGAGTTAGATAATATTAAACTGCTGAATTATTACAAAAGATATAGAAACTGGTGCACACAAATTATAAAATATACAAAGCAAGCATACTACAGAAGGAAACTGGATAACGTTAATGGAAATACCAAGCAACAGTGGAAAATTATAAAGAAGGCTGTAAATATACCAAAGGAACAAGTGTCTATAAAAAAATTAAAAATCAATAACAATATTATCTCAATGGAGGAGAATCCAAATATAATCACCAATTACGTAAATAACCTTTTCAGTGATATTGGTCCTAGATTCGCCAAAAATTGTGCAGTGCAAATAAAACTAACGAAATGTGTCTTGTAAATAATTTTAAACCTGGTACTCAAGTTACCGGAGATAAGTTTGAATTTAAAACTACTAGCACTAATGAAGTTACAAAAGTAATAAATGAATTAAAAATGTCTTTTTCCTGTGGGATTGATGACTTGAGTATCATGGTTTATAAACAGCACGTTTCTGTGTTGGCTGGTCCAATATCACATATTGTTAACCTTAGTTTTAAGAATGGCATATTTCCTTCTCATTGTAAGAATGCTAAGATTGTACCTCTGTTCAAAGGTGGAGACCACCTAGATGTTAACAGTTACCGACCCATATCTTTGCTTAATACTCTCTCAAAAGTGATAGAGAGATTGGCTAAGTCAAGATTAGTTTCATTGTTAGAAAAATACAAAATACTCTCCGACAATCAATTCGGTTTCAGAGAGAATAAAGGTACAAGTGATGCTGTATTAAAGGTACTGACTAATGTTATAAGCGCGCTGGACTATGGCAACAAAGCTATAGCGGTGTTTTTGGACTTATCGAAAGCATTTGATACTGTTTCACACGAATTGATCCTTAAACAATTATTGTCCTTAGGCATTGATAAAACAGCAATGGATTGGTTCAGGTCTTATCTCAGTGATAGAAAACAGCAAGTAGAGATAAATAATTTGTTAAGCAATAGTAAATCCATCTCCTTTGGAGTCCCGCAAGGTAGTGTGCTTGGGCCAATGCAGTGGCGTAGCGTGGGTATCAGCCGCCCGGGGCGGAGGAAAATTTTGCCCCCCCCCCACTATATAGGTACTTCTTCCGGGAGAGGTGGGGGGGGGGGTAGTGATCATTTTTTTAAAAATATTTATTTGCCGATTTTTATTAATTAAATCTGTATGACAAATACAGCACTACGTGAACTGAGCGGAGAAATTTATTCATTTTCCTTTTTTCACACAGGTGCGAATTCCGATACTTTATTCATGACAAGTCAACAATTATTCACGATAGTGAAGAAATCTGGACAGGTAAAAATTCCAGATCAGCTGAATTCGCTGCAATAGGAAATGGAATTGAGGACAGGATGCATCGATGATCCCAGAAAACATATTTCGAGAAGGATAAATCGGAACACTATTCACGATGGGTAACAGCGCACCGGATTGAAGTAAGATTTCTGGAGAATAAAAAAACGAAATTGGTATTTGAAATTTTGTATTTCGGTCTTGCACGGATGGATACGTTTTTTTAATGTCTCCTTCATCTGGCGTACAAACTACCTTTAAAAAAATGGCAGGCTCGAGGCTCGGATAAAGAAAAGGTTGCAGAAATCAACAGGCAATTTCAGGCGCAGTTTAAACAAAGACTAGGTTTGATCGTGGAGAAGCCAAAACCAGGATTTGGTAACACCAATGATGGTAACACCGCGCGGCGATTTTAAAAAAATGCCGCAGTATCTGCAGAAATAATAATAATAATAATAATAATAAATGTTTATTTCAGCCGAACAGAGCGGTGAGTGCAATACTCTGTCAGCCATAAAAAAGTATACATTAAATAAAACGGATTTACCAGATAAAAAATCAAATAACATAAAAAAGATTAAAAAAAAAAATATATATATCTACATATTTAGTACGTAATCGTATCTACTACGGGGGCTTCAGATGTATTCTCCATGTTTGGTGAAGAGGCGCGCCCTGCCACTGGGCCACGGCCTGGACGAGAGTGTTCTCCGATCTTTGGTAGCGCTGACTCACCCCGGCTATTCTGTGGCGCATCAAGGCGGCGAACCCATGTACCCTTCCTTCTGCGAACATCTGAGAGGCACTGCATCGCCAAGGTAGGCCGAATAGCGCCCTATATGCGTTGTTGTATTGTACTCGAAGTGAGTTCATGACGCCTTGTCAGTATCTTGTCCAAAGTTCGCTGGTGTAAAAGCTCATGCAGTAGCTCTGGAATATTTGCTTCTTCACAGGAGAACTGCACCTGTTGAATCTCCTGGCGAGCATGTTGGCTCGAACGCTGAGTACTCTTCTTTGGCGTTCTATGTCATTTTTATCATTTAGGTCATCAGTGACGACATGCCCCAAATATTTTATTTCCCTGCAGATTTTGACAGTGTCTCCGCCGAGGAGAATAGGTGGAATGACAGTAGGACCAGTATTTGCTTTAAACACCAGCAATGATGATTTTTTGGCATTGTACATCAAACCATGACTATCGACGTATGCTTGGCATATGGCAAGAAGTTTTCTCATTGCCCTTACTGATGGGGCTAGTATGACCATGTCATCTGCATAACTTATGTTATTCATACATACTCCGGCAACGTGGCATCCGATTCTTGTTTTGTTCAGTATTTTACTAAGTTCGTCCATATATACATTGAACAGCACTGGGGACATTGAGCCTCCTTGCCTAACGCCGCACTTTAATTTTGCTGCTTCTGACAGGCTGTCATTCCATCTGACGAAGTTTTCCTGTTGCTTGTACCATATACTCAATATATTTACAATTTGTGGTGGTAATTGTCGGTCCGTCAGTTTTTTCCATAATTTATCATGACAAACCATGTCAAAAGCTTTGCTTAGGTCTAGGAAGCATGCATATACCGATGTTTTTCTGGCTTTGTAATATTCTATTGATAGTTTCATGCTATATATGGCTGTATCAGTAGAGCACCCAGCTTTGAAGCCCATTTGGGAATCCTCTGTAATGAGCTTGTCTTCCGTTAAATTTAAAATCACCTTTTCAAATATTCTTGCTATTATGGTGGCAAGAGATATGGGCCTGTAATTAACGGAGGATGTCAGGTTTAGTTGGCGACTTTTTGGGATCGGTACTATAATGGTTTTGGTCAGTTCTTTCGGAATGTGTCCAAGCCCAACCATGGCAGTGAAGAGAGAGGCGAGCAGTGTTGTCAAATATCCCCCCGCATGCGAAATAACAAACTTGGATTTTATTGATTAAATGCATACCGTATTGATTGTTATATCATGTGGAAATGAAATCGATGTATGCACTAGACTCGGCCAGGTATTTTGTACAAAAGTATCCGTGGTACGTCATGCCGCCCATACTTCATAAAATTTTAATCCATGGGCCAGAAATAATAAAAAGCGCATTATTGCCAATAGGTCAATTGACAGAAGAGGCACAAGAAGCACGAAATAAGGATTTCAAAAAATATAGGGAGCATCATTCACGAAAATGCAGTCGTGAAAAATCCAATGTTGATGTTTTCAATTTGTTGTTGTTGTCATCAGATCCTCTGATAACGAGCAAAAGGAAGATGCCAAAAAAAAGTTCACTACACTCCCCGAAGCAGTAGAACTGCTAAAGGCTCCATCATTACAGCCGACAGGTGAAAATTATTCAAGTACTCAGGATGATGATGATGATAGTGACGATTACGATTATGATGATGATCGTGATGATGGTATTATTGATGGTGGTGATGATGGTGGGGATGATGATAGTGATTTTGACCCAAACAAGTCAGATCAAGGGAACTGAATTTTTTTGTTATTTATTTATTTAAATCGTATATATATAATACGTACATAATAAAGTTTACACATATTATGTATTTAAAATTTTTGTGTTTTTATAACCTTCCTTTCCACATTCAAATTTTCTCTAAAAAACGTCCCTGTGAATAAAGGGCGTTTTTCATCACTCTTGCCCCAGTGTGCGTCGGCTATAGAAGGAAGTAGCGCAATACGGCATAACACCCCAAAAACTAACAACGAAAAAAAAAAGATTCCTATTGGTGGAGGTAGTAGCCGGGGATCATAAACAAATCGAAGGGGACTTATGATATCACCAAATATTCGGTTGACTTTTTGGATGGGAGTTATACCCGCCTGGGAGAAAGTAAAAGGAACTGTTAAATGTACCGACCATGGACTCATGCATAGACACCTTTACAGTAGACTTCACTTAAGAACGGCTGTGACTCATGAGATTAGATTGCTGGTATTAGTTCATTTATGGATATAGATTGCTGTTTGAAGTTTATGTTCAGTGTTGCCGTTGCGAAAATTATTAATTTAATTTTGGATGTAGGTATATGAGTGTAGCTATGACTCCTTAGGATTTGTTTGATAGTAATAATGATCAAGTAAATCAGTGATGATAAATCGATTGTGCCCATCGTTAGTTTGAGATATTTTTGTCTGTTTAGTAATTAATTGAGTATATTAGTTTTAGCAATACTTAAGAAATGTATTGGTGTTTAAACCTGGTTAAAACTGTTTTAAAAATGGTTCAAACTAAGTGGTTGTTTGATTTTTTTCATCACTTTTAGATTATTTGTAACTAGCTTCGAGTTAAAGTGTATAATGTTACATCCACGGTGAACAGTGAAGTTACCTTTGTAAGTGTTAGTAGGTACCTAGTTAGAAAATAAACCTATGTTATTGTCTATGCATAACCTCACTATATCTGACACTTGATTTCAGTACATATATCTTATTGTTCTGTTTCCAATCTCTATTTCTTCATAATAATATCCCTCACGCAGTTAAATCAATCTACCCACCGCTTGTGATAGTTATTGGTAAGTTCCAATGATGACATTTTTTACCGAGTACTAATTGAGCTATTCATATTGCTTGCAACTCCACTGCCATTGTTCCAAATCAAACTGAGCGTCCGTTGAGCTACATTTTTGATAAAACATGCTCTAATTCACACCTTCGTGGTGTCCAACGCGACCTACACACCAATAACAAGTTAGGGAATCCATTTTCCAATATTAAAATCAGCTAACCGAGAAACTTCAATGTCAGTATGACTTTTATAAATAGAAGTACACTTTCATTTCACGGAAGTTATTTCCTAATATGTATTTATATTTTTTATACTGACAACTCGTGGTGGAATTCCATTAAGTAGTATGATATATTGAAACAATGTAAAACTTTTCTCCACTTATTTATATACTGACTCTTACAGGTTTCTTTTTTTTCAAAATAGGGTGTTTACCAACTTTTCCTCTAATTTCTCCATAGAGAGACTTCATAGCTTTGGTAATAAGTATTGTTCTGTGGATATTTTAAAATCAGGATTACGAACTCTTATTATAATCCTAGTGTAGTATTTTAATATTTTTCTGTAACACTAATATTATTCCTTTCGTAGTTTTATTATTTTTCATTTTTCTTGTAATCTAGGTATCACTTCAGATGTATTAGTATATTATTGTACCTATTTTGTTACTATTCATAAAAAAAAGTAAATTATAAAAATATGAACGGAAAATTCTGGTTGCCTACGTCATATTGCATTTCTTTAAGTATTATTTAAATATTGTGATACGCCCTCGTGTGTGGCGGTGTTCAAACTTAAATATAAACTTAAAATTAAGGAGGAACAAATTAAAAAGCTATCGATTTTAGAAATGACATATTTATTCTATTAATACAAAAATCAGGTGTTAATTATTAATCTAGTGTTAGTCTTATTCTAGGTACTTAATTAATTAATCTTAAAATTAGATTGTCTGTTTGCTTAATTCTACGGTAAAAGTCTTTATGTAATTGTTCAGAGTTTAATCACTTTGGCGGTTAAAAAAAACAAATAAAATGCTCAGTCACTTCCCTTTGGTTGCTGATGATGGAGTCTCCGCGTGTAACTGATCGTCCTGGATGATACACTGGCACTTAACTAATTTATTAATTGTTTCACTGAGTATTGCACAAATCGCACAGGTCGGGTGGTTGCACAATTTCTTGTCGAAGGTTGAATTTTTTAACAAATCCCTGTTCGGTATTTTTCGCGGTCAAGGTTGTACTTCCAAGGTTGGCGGAAGTTCACGAACGTCTCGGCTGTTCCTGGTTGGAATCCGCGAGTGTGTCTGTCAATTTCCCTGGTCGGGAAATTGCACGGGGTCGCGAGTTTCGGACCCACTCCGAAAAGCGGAGAGAGACGGCCCTGTTCGGGCTGTAAAACGGGACACTCCGATGGAGGAGCGGAGTACCACCCCCTAGCCGGGCAAAATGGTGACTCATGGGTGGAGGAACCGCGTCCTCGGTGGACGGTGAGCGGTGACTCCGTAGGGCGGAGGAACCGCGTCCGCGGCGGACTGTGAGCGGTGACTGCCCCCTGGCCGGGGCAAATGGTGACTGCCTCCTGGTGAGATTTTTTTATCATCCCCCGTTCCTCCCCTGACGTCGGATCGTAGAAGTAATTCAATTCCTTATCCTTTCGCATCTTGATGCGGCAACAGATCCTTGGCGCTGGTGTCGTAATTTTACCCCATAGATGTCGCTAGGAGGCTTGTTAGCTTGACACGATGCACAATTTATACAATAGGTACAAATAATTTATTTTTTTACATCTTTTGTTGGCACCGGCCGCGGCGGGAGTCAAAGGAAGAAGTTTATTGCCCCTCGCTCGGCTCGGCGATGTTTGGTTTGTCCGGCCTTTATTGTCGGGTTTGTCCGGGTTTTATTAGCCAGGGAATGTTGGATCGCATTGTTCGTTTGCCATGGCCGAAAACATCCTGGCTTTCCAATTTTTATTACGCTTCTTTGGCTTTAGCCGCTAGTTACAAATTTTATTGTTATATTATTTCTTATTTCTAAAATTATGACGACTTCCTGCCTAAATATTTTAAGACCCCTTTGGGTTTACCGACTAATTCACGCTAGTTAAGCCAGCTGGGAAAAGATAGATCGCACATATTTTTGAATTCTGTGAATTTTTGGCATTAAAAATACCTAAAGGTACATCAATTGTTATATTTAAATATTGTCATATTTAAATATTGTTATATTTACAACTAACAAACTTAGTTAGTTGTTATATTTATCGAAAGTAGGGACTGTCTTGTACGATTATTTTCTTCAATAGTTCGTTGTCTATGGAAATGACACTAATCATGGATTGATGAAACCTTATGACATTCACCCATTCACGTCCCGTCTGCCTTTGCACGATACCACTTTTGCTCCGCTTTTTGAAGTAGTATTGTATTAAGTGCACAATACTTTTATACAGTTTTTTTCCCTTGGCTAAAGTTCGGTTTACGGGAGGCGGTCCTAGAACATTTTTATTTTTTTATTTATACTAATTATGGGCCGGAAAATCCGAATGTGAAAGAATTTTTTGTCGGAAAGCAATATTAACTGAATTAAACGACTTTAAAATTTTTATATACACTGACACAAAAGCACGTAATTTTTAACACATCCTGACATTTCAAGTCATATAAAAACAAGAACTATACTAATTATGTGCCGGAAAATCCGAATCTGAAAGAATTATTTGTCGGAAAGCAATATTAACTGAACTACACGACTTTAAAATTTGCTATACACAGAAAAAAAAGAAGACATTTTGAAGGACTTTGACACTCGAATTCGCTTGAAAACATAGAAAAAGAATAAAGATGTTACAACAGATAAAATTAAGTGTTGCCATTAAGCAGTAATATCAATAACGTAAAATAACATGTTTATAATTTAAGGGTAATTTTTCGATCTAGGTGGCCACGGTTATTACGAATTATAATAAATAATAATAATTATAATATTAACAGAATTATAATATTAACAAACCTCTATTCGTATATATTTATCATTACCATAAAATAACGATTAGCTAGAAGTTAAGTAAAATAAATAACATGCGTATTAGGTACGTAAGCACTACTTTGACGAAATTCTGAAAATAAAATGAATAAAGGCTTTTAGACAAGTTTTTTTACATTGAAATTTTTTTTTTTACATTGAAAATTAATTTTTTAAGTAAAAAAAAAAACGCCGCGTTTTTTTTTTTACTTAAAAAATTAATTTTCAATGTAAAAAAAAAAATTTCAATGTAAAAAAAAATTTTTCAAAGTAAAAAAAAATTTCAATGTAAATTTCTTTTTTTCGTATCGAGTATAACGCATAAATAATAAAAACTTGCCTGAAAACCTATTGTACATTTAAAACACAATTGGTTTCAGAGTATTTTTTTTAAATTCAATATGTATATCAATTTAATTTTAGTGATTTAATTTTATTGTCTCTAGCCGTTTATTTCTTCCTTCCGAGTTAAACTACTTGAAAACTGGGATGTTTTTTTAAATTGACGCGAGCAGGCGGTATAAAGGGGCACAAACCATGTGACACAAACCTTGCGTAGCCGCTAAACTACTTGAAAACTGGGATGTTTTTTTAAATTGACGCGAGCAGGCGGTATAAAGGGGCACAAACCATGTTACACAAACCTTAAGGTATGTTTTTCTGCTGTTATCTATTCACATTGATTCATATAAGAACATTGATATTGGTGACCGGTCTACGTCACAACTTTTTAAGACTACGAATTTTCATACTTTTGGTTTAAGAATATGGCCGTTGAGATAGTCTTAATTCATCAGGTTAATGTGTTATGTGATGAATTATCATGTGAGGAGGTATCGTGGCTTAAAGTTTTACGTTAATAATATTTTAATTTTTTTATTTCGTTTTAGGGATAAATATTTTTGATAGTTGGTAACACTGCCGGCACGTGTTTTTGTACATTTGTTTCCGGTTTCCGGTAGCCGGTACTTTGTTGGTGAGTCGCTGTGAATTCAACGTAATTATGAATATAGTGAAAATTTATGAGATTTGTGGGGATAAAAACCAAATGTTAGAGAAGTTAGTGGAATGGGGCCTCATTCCTCAAAGTGGCACTTATAATTGTATGGATTGCGGGCAAGCGTTGAAGTTGAGGTCGGAAGAAGATCGGTGAGGTTTTATTTACATTGTTATTGCATTTTTTTTTATCTGCGAATATTCTATTTTATAAAGTGTGTTAAAGAAAGGGTTTTTTTTAGTGTTGATGGTTTTCGATGGACTTGCCATGGCAACAAGAAGACGCAAAACAAGAAGAAGGCTAAACGGTGCGACAAAAGGGTGGGGTTTCGAACCGGGACGTTTTTTGCAAGGTCTCATTTGCCAATTTGGAAAATTCTTGGATTCGTTAATTTTTGGGTGCAAGGTGCGTCTTTACGGCTTACTGGCTTACAGCTAGAGCTGGCGCAGGAAGCCTTAGTAGATTGGTCCTCTTTCTGCCGGGAAGTTATACTTGCTTCTTACTTTGGTCGCTTAGAAAAGATCGGTGGACCTGGTAAGATCGTAGAAATTGACGAATCCAAGTTTGGTAAGGCTCGATACATGTTTCTGAAAAGTTGCAAAGAACGCCTGCAAGATCCCACTCTGGAGTTTTACCGCTTAGCTGGACTCTTATATGACCCGCGCAATCAACAGGAACCCTTCGAGACTAGCGAATTTGATAAAGATACTACGGACGAAGATGATTTTGGCGATTTATAAGGTATGTTTCTATGACTTTAGTGTCGGGGTGCATTCAAAATGGCGTATTTCGTAATCAGTGTTCAGTGTTTAGAAAGTGTCAGTGTCGTTTAATTCAGTTAATATTGCTTGCCGACGCCTAATTCTTTCAGATTCGGATTTTACGGCACATAATTAGTATAGTTCTTGTTTTTATATGACTTGAAATGTCAGAATATGTTAAAAATTACGTGCTTTTGTGTCAGTGTATAGAAAAATTTTAAAGTCGTTTAATTCAGTTAATATTGCTTTCCGACAAAAAATTCTTTCACATTCGGATTTTCCGGCCCATAATTAGTATAAATAAAAAAAAAAAAATGTTCTGGGACCGCCTCCCATAAACCGAATTTTTTCCTTTCCCTTCAGTGACCATCACATTTCTATAGGTACCGAAGTTATTCACATTCTCGTACTTCTACTTTTCAAGTGACGTTTCTTCAACACATTGGCACCGCCGCGTATCGTCTTGTATGTACATAGGTTTATGTAATATTGACTAAGTAAGACTTAAACCCTTGAATTCGGGAATGTTTATTATGAGAATATGTCACATTTTACAAGTTTGGCAATATATTATATTGAGCTACACCGATAGATGATGAATGATTATTTTATAAAGCGATCTCTATATAATATTTAAAACAATTTTATATTCTTATAAGTAATAATTATTAGCCTGAAACACTCATCTACATTGAAAAAATCTCCCGAGAAAAGATATATTTCGCCGACGGGACTTAAACCCGCGTCCTTCTGCTTAAAGTATTTAACTTATGGTTCAATCCCGTCGGCGGCATGTATCTTTTCTCGACGGCGGCAAGTTTTTTTCGATGTAGATGAGTGAGTCAGGCTAATAATTGTTGCTTATAAGAATTGTTACCCCTTTAGCCCAGTCAATGAACGCATTGAACTGGAACATTGAAGGGGAAAGCTGAATTTTCGCAGGTGAATAGTACTTCCTACATAGAGTATTTTATAAAAAGTTCCCACCCCTCCCCCGCTTGCTTCCCCCGCTGTCCTCCAAAACTTTGAAATTGTAGAGTTCTACAAAATCCATCATATCTCCTAAACTATGAACTACCGTTTTACTTTTAAGAAAGCTGTCTAAAAAAAGATATTGTAGTATTTTTTTTTTTATCTACTACGGTTTGGCAAATAATAATGATATTGTCACCAAAAAAACTTTTTTTTCCGTAAAACTTTGATTTAAAGGTGAATAATTTTTTGTCTGAGTTAACAAGCAAAAATGCTTCAAACAAACAATTTTCCAAATTTAATTACCTTTAAAATGATATATAACATTGATTACTTTTATCCTTAATACTGGTCAAAATCCGACTCAATCGCAGGGCTGCACGGAGTGCAGGCTATGGCTTGGCAGTCCGGCCGAGCCCGCTGTGGGTGCAGGCCACCGATTTGTGTTCGGTAGCACTATTTATAGTTTAAATTGAAACACTGAGTTATTTTTAATTGATTTACGATATAAAAACACTTTTAATACTAAATTTGCAATAAAAGAATATAAATAATTACAATAAAAAATTATATAACTTTAAGCAGTTTTTAGGGGAATATCATTATTCGCTGGGCATTACAGTCGTCTTCAAATATTTCTTCAGTAGTTTTCGATGTGTTACTGCAGGATAGTCCATTGCATTGGCTACACATATCAGAACACTATAGTTCTGCCTTCCGACAGCTGCACGACTTTCCGCACGAGGTTTTACAGTTACAAGAAATCACCATGAGAAATTCATTTGGAGCCGCGGGACCTGTCATTGGTATAGGTGTTAACTTATATTCTCTTCTTTGCCATCCCCATTCATTATATGATAGTTCATTTCCTAACTATGTTTGAATTTGAAGGTACGTCCTTAGGAGATGCTGGCGGGCTGCGTTCTTTGTTGGTGGAAGTCTTGCCAAATCAAATTTAGATTTAAGAAACATCCTGGCATTTAAATGCTTAAATTTAAAATATAGCCTCGTCAAGATTCTTGTATTTTGCCAATCCGTACAAACTTAAAAGAAAGCATTCACCATTTTGGAAGAGCAGGTCCTTTTCCATGTGGGGCTGAATGAAATGCTTAGCCACATCTTTTAAATCTGTCGGTGTAGTTATTAGACTTACAGCCTTTATTTTTCCGACACCATACAAAACAGAGGTTGTGTCGCATCCTGTGACAGCATGAGCAAATAATATGAGTTTCCTTTGATCACCATACATATGTACAAGAAACTGAACAGAATACACAGTACCGGTGTTATTAGAAGTGGCTATTGGTTTCCAAAAAAACAGCTTGTTTTTCGTTGGAGGGGCTAATGCTACTAACCATACTAATAAATCTGTTCCAACAACCACTACAGTGCTACCAAGCTGTAAAGACTTAATCGCCTGGCCCACTATCTCCGTATCAGCATCATCGTTGGCTGTTATTGTCTGTATGTTTGCAGCATGACACTTAGTTTTAACGGCTTCTATTAACCTCTTCTTATTTTGAGAATTGGCGAGAAATTCTACAGTATTATCAGAAAATATAATTTCACTTGATGTTCTTTTTGCAGCTCTTCTTGACTGTTCCTGCTGTTTTGTTGTAGAGTTCTCGGGATAACCATCAAAAACTATTATTACATTTGCACTATACTTTTTAGATGCAAAATTAACATATCTTTCAGTAATGTCATGGAAGGTAGAGACTTTAGGCCACACTACTGCATGTAATAGGTATCCACCATCAAGGATAAATGTAGCTTCATCCTTTGTGAAGTTGATATCAACGATACCATCGTCATATGCTTTCATAATGGAGGCTTTCTTACCTTTCTTTAAAGAAACATCATCAAATAAAGAAGGTGGATGCGAAGCTAGTTCAAACTCAAAGTAGGATTTGAGCTTTACAGGACTGTCACATACGCATAATATTCTATTGAATATCTGCTGAGGGTTGATTACAGCTTTTTTGTTTCTAATTCTGACAGATTTGTTACTGGTTTGAGTAACAACCATATCCGATCTGTGTAGTTTTAGTTCAGAAAAACTTTGCCCTGTCATTTTCTTCAAAGCTTTGAACTCTATCTCGTAGGCATCGTCACATGTTACAGTTGAGTCTGATACTAATCCCGAAGAAATGCAAATTAAATCACCACACTTTTGAGCAAAAGGATTGTGTTGGTTTAACCAGTTAACAAACTTTGATAAGTCTTGGTTGTCTCTTAACTGGCGGCTCTCCCTAAGCCCAAGCTAATCCTCCTATTGCTTGTAATGACCTCATCAAGGTTTGCCCAATGTCAATATCTGTTCAAACTCCTGAGCAAAACATATCCTTTCTTCTTACTATAAACAAACCCCTTTTAGTGAATAAATCGTACTCTCTTTCTATAAGTTTAGATTTCAAATTCAACATTTCTTGTTCATATTGTGTGAGTACAACTTGAGTGAGCCATGCATATGTCAGTTTTTCTGCCAAAAATATATACATCCGATCTTAAAAGTAGTCAATTAGTTGTTTTTTTTTCTCAGATTTATATCTTAGTACTAAAGATCAGTTCCACAAATGTCCATTGCTATTTCCCTTTATTTCTGGAATCTAAACTGACATTCGTCAGTATTTTTTAAGAAATTACATAATTAGAGTTTAAGTTTTTTTTTAGCTGAATTATCATCTATTCATCTATAGGTATTCCTACATATGGTTTAATATTATACAACTTCTTAAAGCAACTGCCGTGATAGCGAGGTTCTGCAGCGACCAAATCAAACAAACTTAACAGTTTATATTTTACTTTTGCACCCCATTTATCAACTCTTGTTTTGCAAGCATTAATCAATGTTTCTCTTATTTCCAGTGTTAACACCAAATGTATTTGTTCACGATATTTATGAGATAGTTTAGATTAAAAACGTTTTTTTTTTGTCACAAATTATACAGTTCTCCATGTTTTTTTTTCTAAATTCCTTAGGCTGAGGTGTACTGGTCGATGGGCTTCAATTAACATTTGTAAAAGCCTTAATACTACTAGGCTTAGTGTACTTTTTTCTACAATCTACGTGCACGGTTATGCTATCCGAACTGGTTAATTTAATACGATTATTGTCATTCATACGTGCGTTAATTAGTATTTGTATCCCTTTTGTTACTATAACAACATTTCCTGTAAGGTATTTTTTTCATAAAATTCACAATAGGTTCTCTTCAGACATTTTCATTGTGTTAATTTCTTGTTAATTGTTTTTTCTCAATATTTTCACCCGATGAAGGTGGTAAAACGCGTAAAAACTTTGATACACTTAACATAATACTTGGCATAACAACGTCAAAATATAACGCACAAAACCAACACACATAACCTTAAGTTATAGTAGATCCAACCGACTATTTTATTTATTTTTTCAACTTGATTAAACAAAAAATAGAGAAGCGACAAGAGTTAAAAACATAAAAAGTCGGCCCCGCGTTACGGCCAGCCTACGCACGTCAGTGCTTATCCACTCTTTTCAATAGAAATTAAGGATGGAAGTAAACACTAGTATACATGGTTTTAAAGAATATTAAATTTGGCTAATGATTTGTTTGAGGTATTTTTTCATATTCTCTCAGACAAAAATAATATTCAACATCAAAAAAAAAAAATTTCAAAAAAAGTGTTTTTTTTTGAGACCATCTCATTATTATTGGCCAAAATAATGCATATAATAAAAAATGTTATATTACATAATTTTTAGACAGTTTAATAAGAAGTTCAGTCATGAATTTTTTTACTGATATATATATATGCTTTAGTTTATGAGATATAACCGCTTTAGTAGAACGAACTCCACATTTTAATGTTTGGGATGGCACAGGGGGGGGGGGGGGAAGCAAGAGGGAGAGGGGTGGGGACATTTTGGAAAATACTCCTTTTAGGAAGTTCACCTGCAAAAATTCAGCTTTCTCCTAATGTGTTCCGGTTAGGGCCTGTTTTTTGTCTAGATTGACTGGGCTATTTGTGCTACGTATAAAAATCTTGCTTAAACATTAGTTTATCAATTAAAAAATAATAATAAATGTTATATTTATATATGTCGGAAATGAGAATTAGAAAATTTAATTATATAAATTCTCTTTTCAAATAAGCGTTATTCACGATTTTAATTGGTAGACCTGCTTTAACTTTAATATAGCTTTGAATTTTTATAGATCTCTTTCGCTGGAATCGGATAGGATTTTTAAGTGTGGGACCTAATAAAATAATTGTATAGAACTTGACTTCGAAATAAATAAGAGTCCAATGTTGATATGTTCCTTAAATCACTGGAATTAAGGAGAGTGCAAACAAACATTTTGAAGCGTTCTTGTTATTGTGTTGAAGTGTGAAAGAAAATTAAATTTGGAATAATATAAAAATGGCAAGATCATTAATTTCATTGACAGGACTGCATTCGTTTCGTAGTCAGGTGAAAGAAGTATTATTAATTTTATATGTAGATTTAAATTACTGATTTTTTGTGTATTTTATAAAATGATTTTACAAACTCCGTACACACAATATTTTCAGTTTTATTTTTAAGTGAATATGATATTTGAATGGAGAAGTTTTGTTACTGGCCTTATTATTATTGGTTTTCAGTTAAAACCTATTACCATCACATAACAGGACGCCATCACGGCAGTGCCATGGATCTTCCAAACCCAGAGAGTATTTTCATCAAGACTGAACCATGGTCGCAGGAAGAAGGCTCAGGTGGAATGCGGTATTCGGATAATGAAATTCACCTCCCGGGTGTGAAGAAGGAATGTTTGCAGTATGCTGAGAGTGTTCAGCCAGATAGTAAGTTGCATTCCGTATATCACAGAGGTGTTTTAGATGGACGCAGTCAGGATATCTATTTCCACTCGTATTGTACTTCTATTTTTTTGTGTACTCTCCCAAATTTTGCTATTGATGAACTAACATAACATGCAACTTATTATACCCTCAAACTCTTCCTAATTATTTAAGCTGTTGCCTCACCATATTTTATTTCTAAAATAAATCATCTCCCTTTCTCCACTTCGAAAAAACTGTTGGATCAGGTAAAACATTCCATTGGTCACTCCAAGCGGTTCGCTACGTTGATAACTTACCAGCGGTAACCGTGTTTATGGTGTGTCTAGGCCTTGACGGTGGATTGCCCACGATCGGGTAGGACTGCTTAAAGGAGACCTTTTGATTTCTCCAGGTGACCTCTCGATCCATCGAATAGCACCATAGTGGGAGGAATGAATTAATATGTCCGTTACTCCCGGACACCCTAACCAGATTCCTACCACCCCTCATATCTTTTTCTGGTTTGAAGGAAAACTGTTTTCCTCAAGTTCTCCTGTGTGGAGCTATTTTTAAAAAATTTAACGTGTATTTTGTACTTAAATAAATACTTATTATGATTCCGGAATTCTCTGTTGAATTGTCTAGTAAATATAAATTCCGTAAAAAGATTCTCAAGAATGGAAGGTTTTCGCTAAAAATTTCCGTAATGCGGACATATTTATTTATACTGTGTTTTAACAGATGAGAACAATGCAGTTACAAAAACTAAGTTAATACACAAATAGGTATAGTAAATGCACAAAAAAAAAAAGGTACATATAATTTTAAATATCAAATGAGACTGAGGATTCACAATCTTGCGCACGTCTGCATATAGATAAAACAACAAGAACTAAACAAATAAAAATACAAAATTTTACAAAAGCTCACTCAAATGACAAATAATACAAAGAGAGGCGAGATACATAAATAGAGACAAGTTGTTTCGGCGAGTTTTAACTAACGGTAAAAATCTTCTGTGTTCCTCGAGGTCATTAGTTAGGCAATAAATTTAGTGTCAGGGAAACGTGCTTAGAGTAGGTAAAGGTAAGATGGCTTCTCTGCTGTTTTGTCCACTCTGTGAGTTCACTACGAAAAAAAATGTTCATTCCGTAATATTGTGATGTTTCGAGTGCCAACTGAAGCCCTGGGAGGAGAGGCCGAGAGAGGGAAGGGATCAAGAAACAACTCATTGCCACAGCACAAATGCCATTTCATGACCAATGTAAAAAAGCACTACCCCAGGTTATAGCCGACACGCATCGATTTTTAATTGTACTACGGCTTTTCAGTATTTTCCTGTTTTGTTTTTCCAGCTAACGTAAATGTGAAGTCTATACCCATCAAGGCAGAACCAGGATCCCGAGAAGAAGGTGGAGGGTGTGTTCCTTATACGGAAATAGAAATAGACTTGCCAGAAGTTAAAAAGGAATGCTTAGAATACTTTGAACAGGATTCTGGTAAAAACGATTTTTAATTATCTGAATTTGTTTTAATAATTATCACGTTTCAGTATAGAAAACTTATTAATGATTTTTATCCGCATTATTTTCAGACGTTTTAACTGATCAGAAGACGCATCGTGGAGAAAAACCTCATTCATGTTCCCATTGTAACTACTCCTGCTCCTACAAGTCTATATTAGCAAGGCACTTTTACACCCATACTGGAGAAAAACCTCATGCATGTACCCTTTGCAACTACGCCTGCTCAGACAAATCAGCGTTAATAGTACACTTACGCACCCATACTGGAGAAAAACCTTTTTCATGTTCGCATTGTAACTACTCCTGCTTAAGCAAGTCACAATTAACAAGGCACTTACGCACCCATACTGGAGAAAAGCGTCATTCATGTCCACAATGTAAATACTCCTGCTCAGAAAAATTTTCCTTAACAATGCACTTACGCACCCACACTGGAGAAAAGCCTTTTTCATGTCCCCAATGTAACCAGTCCTGCTCCAAAAAATCAGATTTAACAACGCACTTACGCATCCATACTGGAGAAAGACCTTATTCATGTCCCCAATGTAACTACACCTGCTCAAAAAAATCAGATTTAACGAGGCACTTGCGCATCCATACTGGAGAAAAACCCTTTTCATGTCCTCATTGTAACTACTCCTGTTCAGACAAATCAAGTTTAACAAAGCACTTACGTACCCATACTGGGGAAACCCCTTTTTCATGTTCCCATTGTAACTATTCCTCCTCAAACAAATCACATTTAACAAGGCACTTACTCACCCATACTGGAGAAAAGCGTCATTCGTGTCCAAATGTAACTACTCCTGCTCAGAAAAATCAGCGTTAACAATGCACTTACTTACCATACTGGAGAAAAGCCTTTTTCATGTCCCCAATGTAACTACTCCTGCTAAAACAAATCACATTTAACAGAGCACTTTCGTAACCATACTAAAGAAAAACCTTTTTCTTGTCCCATTGTGACTACTCTTGCTTGGTAAAATCACATTTAACAAGACATTTACGCATCCATTCTGGATAACCTTTTTTTATTTTCCTACCGCAGCTATTCGTGTTCTCTTAACGGAATTTAAAAAAATCACCTTACTATCTATAATACTGGTGAAAACTTTTTTAACCACTACTGCTCACACAAATCATCTTTGAAAATACTGGAGGATAACTTGTTCACATGCCTTATGCCTCACAGCAATTTTAGCCGAGGGATTAACATGGAATGAAACTCAGAGAACGGTGGAATCAGATATAAATTTAATTAAAAATATGGTTTGATCAAAATTTTCTATTTCTAAATACTGATAAAACTTTTGTAATACCATTCACTCTGACTAAAGATGCTACCCCTGAGAACCTAAACATATGTATCCACTCATATAGTTGTAATTCAAATTCATGCCTATGTAAACCTAATTGCTCTGTACTCACTGTTAAAACCAATATTAAATCAAAAAACGTTTAATCTTGGAAAGAAAACTAAAAAACCTGTGTGCTGCTAAACCTCATAATAACCAATCACTACCTTCACAACATAAATTTTACGATCGAGTACAAAATCTATCCTCTGTACAGTTTACCCCACAAGAAATGACATTACTATCTAAAGGTTTAAATCACAACCTTCATTATACTAAAAATAACGTCAATAGTGCTATCGAAAATATTGCAGTGGACATCCAGACCGCCCTACACTACTTTCCAACTACATTTCAATACAGAAGTGCTGAAACTTTACAAGAGTTAATCCCTAAATATCAACCAAAGTTTAACCCAGAAACCCTACAAGCGAACAATATCCGAAAAAAGTTAACTAGTGAAAAATTAGTGTTAACGAAAGCCGATAAAGGCAATACAATAATAATAATGAACCGTTCAGAATATAATTCAAAAGTACAAAACTTTATTAATAATGACACTTTCACACCTCTTCCAACCGATCCAACTAACAAGTTTCAACAACACATCAAAAATTCATTAAAAGATTGTAAATCCCCTATGTTTGAAGACCTATCATACGATAATGTGAAATTCCTCACAAAAAACCCAAAAATTCCAAGATTATATGGATTCTTAAAAATTCACAAACTCGGTGCCCCAATTAGGCCCGTCGTATCGTGTTGCAATTCTCCGAATTACAAAATTAGCTTCTTTTGTGACTAACCTATTTAATACTTCCAATGTATTTTCCCCTGTATACACCATTAAAAATTCATATGAATTAGTCACCCATTTAAAAGATTTAACTTTACCAAATAACTGCAAATTAGTGTCCTTTGATGTTGTTAATTTATTCCCAAATGTCCCTGTAATCGAATGTAAAAATATTATGTCCAATTTATTAACCATTTCTAACTTACCAAAAGATCTCTCTGATGATCTAGCCCGTATGTTTAACATCTGTCTGAATCAAAAAAAAATTAAATTCAATGATATTATGTACCAACAAAATGAGGGTCTGCCAATGGGTCTACCAACGAGTCCACTTTTCGCTGATGTGTTTATGGATAACTTGGAAAAAAATATTTTTAATTGTAACTCACCCCTTCTTAAAAATGTGTTTTTCTGGAAACGCTATCTTGACGATATAATATGTATTTGGAAAGGGACTGACCGTCAACTCAACTCCTTCCTGTCCCTTCTAAATTCATTCCATAAAAAAAATCCGTTCACTTTAGAAATAGGAAAAAATTGTTGTTTAAATTTCTTAGACCTATCCCTATCCATTGTTAATAATAAATTCGATTTCAATATTTATAGAAAACCCACCTTCACAGATACCGTAATTCACAGTACTTCTAACCACCCCATCTCACATAAACATTCCGCCTTTCACTCTATGATTCACAGACTTGTCAATATTCCCTTATCTTACGTTAACTTCACTGAAGAACTCTCTAAAATCAAATCTATCGCAATAAATAACGGATACCCCCATAGCTTAATCGATAAAATCCTTACAAAAAAACTTAATCTCATATCTACTAATAAATTTCTTCATAATAATACACAAAACATCAGAGATAATAAAAACCACGGTTGGCGTAGAATATTATTCATAAATAATTTTTCATCTTCATGTGTTTCTAAATTCCCTACAGAAATTAAAGCCGCGTTTTACACTAATAATAACCTTGGTAAACTTTTAATAAATTCTAAAGATAAAGAAAATACCTTAAGCCATTCTGGCATCTATAAACTTAAATGTAATGACTGTTCAGCCTTTTACATTGGTAAAACGGCTAGAAACATTCAAACAAGGGTGGTCGAACACTTAAGATGTCTAAACAGTGTAGGTTTTTCAGAATTCGCCACCCACCTAATAGATAAAAATCACTCTTTTAATAAATCTTCCGGGATAGATGTATTGCATAGAAATGGGATAGGTTTACGACTTAATAATCTTGAAGCCCTTGAAATAAAAAAGTCATTAAAAATAAATAAAACTAATTTACTTAATAAACAAATAGATTTATCTAACACCCCTATCTTTAAAATATTTCCATTACCTCCACCCACGTTAATCCCTCCCTCTTAGGCACCGCCCTCCTCGCCCCCACCTAAGTTGATGTTCTGTCTCCCTCTTCTAATTTTCGTTCTTCTAAATATGTAATGTATATCTGTATTATGTTCAGTGTCTTTTTATTCACCCCTGAGGAAGGTTCAGGATGAACCGAAACCGGTTGGATTAAGATAAAATAAAGTGGAATTGAAACTAAGTTATTTAATACAATATTAAATACCTTGGTGTAACTATAGATAGTAATTTAGCGACTGTGACTAGTGACTCTAGTGACTTAGCCAGCCTAGTATAAAGTGGAAGATGCAAATTTGAACAACAGTTGAGAGACTAAGAAAATTAATGTACATTTTCTTTAAAATTGGTAACATTTTTAATATTACGATATTAAGAACTATTTACTTGTCCTTAATCCAATCAGTGCTACAATATGGAATTGTTGGTTGGGGTGGTGCTTTCAAAACTTCTCTTTTACCATTGGAAATCATTCAGAGAATAATTATAAAAGCAATTTTTAAAAAGCCATACGATTACCCAACCGTCAAACTATTTCAAGATTTTAAAGTACCTTCACTTCGTGTTATTTATTAAAAAATCACAATTTTACAAATACACAAAGATTGCTTCAATAATGAGAGCTTTAATCTTTTTTCTAACAGCATTAGAACAAATATTCTCGGCACTATGACTAGCTCAACAATACTATAAATATATTTTTCTTATTTTCATAAATGACCTTGGCTCGAAATTAAACTGTGATTATGCTTTTTTCGTCGATGATCTTAAAATTTTTCGTAAAATTAAGTCTGTTTCCGATCATCAGTTGCTTCAAAATGACCTCGACACACTCAATAACTGGTGTACTGTCAATGATATGCACTTAAATGTTGAAAAATGTTACATTTTAAACTTTACTAGAAATAGAATTATAAAGGATTTTTCTTATGTTATCAATAACATTATTCTCAAAAAAGTTTCTTCAATAAGGGATCTAGGAATCACTCTTGATTCTAAATTCATATTTGATGTACATATTAACAACATTAAGTGCAAATCATTTTGGAAACCACATTACAGCAAATATGAAAACATTGTAGAATCAGTTCAAAACAAAATACTAAGAATGTTATCCTTCAAATGTGGACTACACGACCATCTAAGATCATACGATGTACGTCGTGATTACTTCAAGATTAATACACTTAAAACTAGAAGGCAATTAACTGATCTAGTATGTTTACATAAAATTATTCACGGCCATCTTGATTCTATATTATGTCTTAACATTATGACCGGTCAGTGGTTGAGTGGGCATAGCGCTTGGGTCCCACCCGGGCGTCGCATGTTCGATTCCTCGGCTGGCTAAGTCCTCCACCACAACACAAGCAACATTTTCGGCTTTCTGTGGTGGTAGTAGGAGATTTTCAAACATTGTTGGGTTATTCGTAACCCGGGAATGTTTGTCTTTCTTTTAAAAAAAAAAAAAAAAATTTGTGAACTAACATTGAAGCTTTCACCCACCTATTCCCACCCCGGTATAGGCGACTTATGGTCGCCCCTTCGGAGTTCTCGCAAGAATCTAATTTTTTTAATGAACGACTCTACATTTAAAATATATAACGATTCTAGAACTTCAATGTCCCCGCATACGTTGTTAGAGGGCGGTATGCAGGCGCGCCTACAGGAATGTACTGTGATGGTCAATTCTACAATTCTAAAGCCCATGAAGGTAATCACTGCTAAAGCAGTGAGCCCCATGGACAGTCAAACAAGGTGTTAGTAACAAAACTAGGTAATAGAGAAAATATAAGGAAAAAACAAAATGAACGACAACCGTCATGAGTGGGAAGCTCATGGCGGCGAAGGACCACACAATGATCCAACAGGCAGCACCGTGCACTGTACATAAAAAAAGTAAGAAAAAATAAACGTATATTGTGAACTAACAGTAACGAAATTTGGAGATCGCTCTTTCGGAGTGTCTGGACTTAAGGCTTGGAATAAACTCCCACCGGAACTTAGATGCATAACAAGCCCAACAGAATTTAGGTCCAAATTAAAAACGTACCTTTTTGGGCTCTCATACCCTTAAATAAAAATACCTATCGGAGTATCATAAAATTTTGCTTTTGTTTTCAAAATACTCTCATTACAGAAAACATTTTATATATTATAATTATAGTTCCCAATTATGTCCTCTGCGTGTGAACTGTGTCTTAATTGCTCTAAATAAACAATAACAGTGTTAATCTCTAGTGACCCTCCAGGTAAGTATGGTCTTGTATATATTTTCTGCCTGTACAGTGCATTTTCACAGCAGCATCGCGTTCATTGGTCAAATCATTGCACATATAGTTTCGTATCGGTGATCGATGAACCGATGGATGCAATTTTTAGCCATAAGATGTTGTTGTATATAGTTTAAAATGAGATTGTATAAACGTTTTATAAATTTGTACAGCGCCCTTGAGGTGATTTTTCACAAAAACGGCGCTATACAAGTCATCCAAATATTATTATTAGTGAAATTAATGTCCCCAATTCCCATTGTTTAAGACGCCATAACATTTTTCATATGAATACATTTAAAAATAATATCGCCTACTTTAGCCCTCTAAACCAGATGTGTCGACTGTATAACAAGATCGAGTGCGCTGATGTGGATATTTTCGTTGATAATTTGTACGGATTTAAAAAAAAGTTCTAGCGCTGTTAAAAAGTACTAACTAATTATGTGAATTGTCTTTCTATGCATGCTCGCGTATTTCATATGTCTTTTACCATTCATTGTAATGTGTTACTTGAGTGACCTTGTATATATTTCAGAATTATTATTTGTGATGTTTTTGTTTTTCTAATTGTATTTAATTGTATGTAATTGTAGATTTTTATAATTGTGTAATAACCGAGTTTAATAACTGGATTGTTCTCATGTAAGTGTAAACATCTGTAAAACCCAGTATAAATAAAAAATAAATAAATTGGAGTTAAATGGTTTAACCAATTACCAGCTAACTTAAGATTGTAAAAAATTATAAAATATTCAAAAAATCAATAAAATCTCTTTATATCCGGTCAATGGTTAAGTGGGCATAGCGCTTGGGTCCCACCCGGGCGTCGCATGTTCGATTCCTCGGCTGGCTAAGTCCTCCATCACAACACAGGAAATATTTTCGGCTTTCTGTGGTGGTAGTAGGAGATTTTCAAACATTGTTGGGTTACTCGTAACCCGGGAATGTTTGTCTTTCTTAAAAAAAAAAACATAAATAAATAAAAAAATATATATAACTTATTACAATCACTTCATCTTTATAAATACTATATTTCTCAACTCGACTTGTAATATCAGATATCCTTTTTCTTTCTTTATCTTTATCCTTTATTTTTTTTTATCTCCTCTTCATTCTGTTACATTCCTTCTAATATATGTTTTATACATATATATAAAAGTATATGTACATATTATATGATATAAACGATTTTTTTTAGTTTACTGTTATTTATCTATTCTTAGTTTTATATATATATATATAAAAAACTATGTGTTATTTTACCATTGCAAAATTTTTAATCTACATTCGTTTTCTTCGCCTTTTTTGTCACGTGCTTTGCTGTTAAAAAAAGGTGTAAACGTAATAAATAATTTATTCATGAAATAAAAACTTTATAGAATGTATATAACCATGTAATATTTTAAAATAAATATATTTGAAAAAAAAAATCATGTTCACATTTTTAATCGTGGTATAGAAAAACCATTGTGTTGTTTAGGCATACTCATTAAATTAAATTTATCGAACCATTTCATTAAAAATCCTGTCGCTAAAGGCAACATTCAATAAACACCGTGTGAGTATGCGATATTCGAGTTCCATACATTATACACTCTGCTGAAAAGGTTTTAAAGCTTTATGACGGAATAATAAATAGACAACATTGGGTACTCTTAAATCTAGAATTAAACATTCTTGAAGTCTTACTGATCTTACAAAAAACACAAATTGTTTGAATATAATTATTATTCTGATTTTAGAAACGAATCACTACTTAGAAAAAAATATAGGTTTAAAACATTGCACATAACTTAAATGGAACTGCAATAAGATGGCCTTAACTTTTATAAAATTTAGAAAGTGTTAATGGTTAGTTTAGTTGTCAAATCTTAAATATATTTAAGAATTTTTTACATTCATAATATTTTTGTTGTTCTTTTTAACATCTTGGTTGCTCCTGAACTCGGCGTCATGGGGGATGGGTCAACATATCCCGCCATGTTTTAAATTGCTTGTGGTTTTATAAATATGCGTAAAAAAATAAAAATAATTAAGATATTAACGTCGATATGATGTCGTCGATCATATCGGTATATTCAATTTGGGAGGCGGGTATGAGTACCGCCGAACCATTTAAACCAACCAATATTTGGGAACCAGCTATTGGATAACTAACACCTCTGACGTAGGTCACCCCAAGTGGTTCGCTACGTTTGGTGTCTTAACAGGGGTTCAAGGGTTCATGGGGTGAGGTTGGTCCGGGTCTTGGCGGCGGATGCTTCTGCCCACCAGCTGCATGGTAGAACGTATTGGGAGAGAATGGTTGAGGGAGTCTCTTTGACTTCTTCAGCCGTACTCTCTCGAAACATCGCCATGCACTGCAGTGGGATGAATAGATTCATACGTCCGTCACTCCGGGACACACTGACCCCCAGATTCCTACCCACCCTTATACCTTTTTCCTTACCTGGTTTTCCTCTAAATATAATGAAATAAGTGGGTCATGATCACCTAACCCCCATGTCCTTGTAAAAAATCTCCACCCCTATGACGCTGGGTTAATTCTATTGTTTTCATTTTAAAAAGTTCATTTTTTATGGTATCTACTTTTAATTGGTACTTTTTATGCAAAAATTAGTTAAATGTACCAAATTGCAAAACACGACTCTTCCAGAGTTGAGTTTTTGTTAATTCATCGAAAATAAATTATTTCGTTCATCCCCCAGTCAAAAGGGTACAGAGCAGCGGTTTAAGGTGGAGAATATTTAATGCCAAATTAAATAAAAAATTAGATTCACCAAAACAACAACAACAAATTATAGAGGAGTTTATAAAACAAGAAAAAAAAATAGTTGCTCTGGAAACAAAAATAGCCGAATCCGCTGGTCTCCATCTTACAAAATTCACGTTAATAATATTGAGCGAATACAAAAAAAAAATTTGCGTTTTATAAATTTTAAAATAAATATCGCACTAGAAGACTTAAAATATAATCTATTACTAAATATTCTAAAAATACACACACAAGAAGACAGACGGAAAAAAAACGACTTGATATTTTTATTCAAAATATTTAACTCTAAATTCGACTGTTGCGAACTCCTACAACTCATAAACTTACGAGTACCGACAGTAACCACACGACAAAATACACTATTCTACTGCAGCATTCATAAGCGGAACTACATTGCCCACTCTCCGATACAAAGATTTCACACTATGGTAAGGCGGTCAACTTTATAAAATATAAATGCGGGACAATGTGGCGTAACCGGGGGGGAGGGGTAGATTTTTTTAAAATTCTTTTTATTACGACCTCACTTTGTGCGGATTGTTGTACCCAGTGGCGTAGCTAGCATGGGTGGCACCTGGGGCGGATAGGGCGGATAACGTGGTTGGTGTCACCCCCCATATTATATTCTGTTATGTTATATTCTGAACCCAAAACTCATTTTAATTAAATCTGTTTGCGCCGAATTAAAACTACACTCAGAACATGAAAATGATTTCTCTTTGATTCTGGCAACACATACATAGTCTTCAACTAGAATTTCATAACTGCACTTCGAATATGATAATGTTTTCTTTTGAAGAATGTAAAAAAAAAATTACATTCTGAACACAAAAGTGGTTTAAATTAAATCTGTATGCGGCGACTTAAAACTACACTCCGAACATTGAAATGGTTTCTCTTTGATTTTGGCAGCACATACATAGTGTGCAACTAGAATTTTTCTAGAAAGAACTGCACTTCGAATATTTTTAAATAAAAAAAATGTACTTCGAATAAGAGAATAATTTCCTTCGAAATATGTCAACCAACTGGAATTTTACATTTTGAACACAAAACTGGTTTAATTTAAATCTGTATGCGGGGAAATAAAACAACATTCAGAGATGAAGGTTACAACATTGCTTTTTAGCGGTCGGCGGCATGGTCATGGTATTTGATTTGAATGATAAATATGGGTTATCAATATTACGTGACACGCACTAATTCGTAAACAAAACAACTCACCAACTACACTGCCACTCTTTGACTCTTGCTTGTAACATAAATAAACCAATCCCTAGCCCTAGATAGATATCTTCGGGCCTTTTCTGGAGACAAATTTTGTCTTCCACTTAGCCAAATAGCTAAAATAGAGTAAAGATGGAGGAAGTTTTTTTGACTTCCATAGACAATAATAAAAAAATTTAGGAATGCGGGACATGCGGGACGCTTTAGACGATTTGCGGGACAATTTTTGTAAATATTGCAATGCGGGACTACAACTGTAATTGCGGGACGGTCCCGCAGAATGCAGGACGGTTGGCCGCCGTACACTATGGGAAATCAGTACTTAAGTGATATTGACATATTCAACATCAACTTGGCGAATTTTGTGGATCTTGTAAAAAACTTATTCCAAAACTATTCCTAAAGATATATGTATTTTTGTAAACTTATCAAATCGCTGTATTTTTGTGACTTGTGTGCATTTTTATCTAATTTTATTCTTATCATTTCTATATCTGTTTAAAAGATCATCTGTCATCATTGACGTATGATATCTAGACAAGCCCTGTGAAATTCAAAATGACGCAAGAAGCCAGCAAAAGCAGGCTCAAGGCCAATTTGTGAAAAAGTGCCTGCATTGTTTTGCACCGTTCAGATCGCATAGTGCTTTGTGTTGTATCTTTTATCGGTCTACAAGATTTACACTGAAACTAATTTGTGTGTCAGCCGTCCGGACCGAGTTAATTTTTTTAAAACACAAAAATATACCACTTCCGAATATTGTACAAGGTACACACCGCGGACTTTATTTTTGAAAATGTAGTCAGCTATCTGAATACAACAAAAAAAATATACCTTACAGATGTCTTTTAGGCAGCGTTTCAATAAACGTAATAATGTTAAAGAAATTACTTTTGGCCGAGCAATATTTCTGACGTCATGCCACGTAGCCCGGTTCGTTCACTAATACATTGACATACAGGCTCAAAACAAAACATAACGGCTTGTTTAAAATTAAAAGACCACATCTTGTCACACACTGAACGCCCTCGGGTTTTTTCTTCAAGCGACTTAGCGAGCGTGTACGGCTAGTTTATACCAAGTAGGAGTGATAAATTCAACTCCACAATACGAGTCGCGTGATATTCAAGGCATCTGATTGGTTGATGAATGTCAAAACTACATAATGGGATTTGAGAACGATTTTTGTGTTTTAGGAACTGGCTTCTCTAGGCTTTTTAAGCGAGGCGGCGGAATACGATAAAGAGTTGTATTATTAACATTAATATGATGGCGTCATTATTCACAGGCAAGTTAGTTAGGTAGGGCTTATCTAGACTTAATTGATCGAAGTCTGTCATAAACAAATTTTGCTACTGTAAAAGCCCTCTGGGCATTGAATAAATAAATAAATAAAAATAGTGTAGAGGTCAATCAATGTATTCAAAATATCGCTGAATGAACCGCCTCATGAAATAGCCACCAGAATTAGTTCAGCCTTCGGATTAAATCTGTAACACTGTAACCATAGGGCTAATACATGTTTATAGAGATTAAAGAAGATTTCTGGTCTTACTGTTATGGATTCTATTAATGAAAACACTTTACACTTGGTTTTTACTATTTATTTGAAAGTCGTATAAATGTTTATGGTTACATACGAGTATACTAGAGTTTTAACAGAGTTCAAATGTCTCTTATGTTAATGTTTCCAAACTGAAGTCTAGAATGAATCAGCACTGAAACTGAGCGTAATATATCTTATAGTAATCTTATATTTAACTAGTGTGGTAAATAAAGTCAATTAATCGTCACCTCAGTTCTTATTTGTCCAACAGACCATTTTAGTTTTTGATCAATCTCCACTTTTAATTTAAAAATAAAGTATAAAAAATGATTAGTGACCTTTACCTTTACGAAAATAGTTTTATCTTAATCAACTTTCATAATGTTTAATTGAAATAATGATAGAAAACCTTCTCCTCCTGTAAAATTTTCTAAAAGTAAACTTGAAAATGAACAATAGACAAGAGATATGGCGGCAATAAAAATGTTGACTTTGATATACATTGGTGCGACGGACAAATAAAAGATAGTGAATGAAGCATAATAGTTAATAAAATAAAATACTTTTTTGTTTACAACCACGAGATTTATTAATTTATGAACCGACTGGTTTCGCTTTACTCAAGCATCTTCAGGGTACAAATTAACCCAGCCAGCCCGGAAAGGGGACTACAAGGTCCCCAAGATCCACATTTTTCACGATATCTCAATAATGAATCGTACAATTTTATTCATATTTTTTGTAATCTTTGAGAAAATACCCACAATTTTTTCGCCATTTTTTGTTTTCCAATATTCAAAGCATATAACATAGAAAAAAATGTTTTTGATAAATATTAGCGCAAATCGCGTAGCCCGCTAGTAAATCGCTTGCGTTTAGATACCATAATTCTTGTCTTCCTCTATGTTCCTGAGTCATGTTTTTTTTTCAGTCTAACACACCTGGGTACCCACCCGGGATCGCCCATAACACAGATATGGAGGAGCGAGATAGTTATACTGTTTGCGGACTTTCCGCCAGTTATACGCGGCAATTGTAACTTGTACCCAACTTTCGACGGTCTCGGTCAGTTTTTACTTTTTTGTAGAGAACACATGTTTAGTTCATGAGGTTCTTCAACGTTTATTTTAGACCAAAAGTGAAGTTGCGTAGTGTTAAGTTCTTTGAAAAAAGTTTTTTTTTTTGCTTTTAACTGCTTTTAAAATTTTGTATGATAAATTTTCGCATTCGATACTTTATCACCCGATTTTTTATTTATTTTTTATATTATTTTATTTTATTCATAACAAAGTTATTTTTTAAATATCAAATATAATCTGTAGGTACGCGCTTAAATATTAATTATACGTTTTACTTAAAATTTGGAAGGCGGGAATGAGTAAAAAATTTGGCAATCGGGTATGGGTACCGCAGCCCCGGGAACCATTTATTGGATAACTAACACCCCTGTCGTTGGTCACCTCAAATGTTTCTCTACGTTTAGTGGCTTAGCAGGGGTGCCCGGGTTCATGGAATGAGGTTTGTCTCCGGGTCTTGGTGATGAATGCGTTTTTTTTTTTTTTTAACTTTATTTATTCTCATTTCTTTGTACATATATGTATAATGTATAATAGCAAATAGTATATTATAACATAATACGTAATAACATATATGTAGTATGAACAAGAAATGAAAACCCACTAAGGCACTGTCTGAGTGTGGGTAATATTAAAACAAAATACTATATTGCACAGTTTGCCCACCTACTGAGTAGCGAGCCGGATCGGGAGAGACTGGTTGGGGAGACCTAATTTAAACCGGATAGTATGGCTGGACTCGTTCGATCTATCGCCTTGAACCCCAGTGGGAGGGATGAATTAATTCGTTCGTCACTTCTGGACACATTGACTTTCAGATTCCTATCCCTTTCCTTCCCAGAATTTTTTCTCCCTCCTTTCCCTAAAAATACCCTCTACACAGCATCCCGAAAGAAAACGAAGGCCCTGAGGGAATGTCAATGAACGACGTAAAGAAATTATGATTCGCATGCTAGAAATTTAAGCTTTCTTAGTAAACGTATTAATGTGTTAGGTACCTATTAATTTTTAATGAAAAATAAAGAACATTAGCTGTCCACTGAAATTGTTCATAAATTAGGTTTTATTTAAAAATATATCCCACTGTTTAAAAAGCACTGGAAACTAGTTGGTCAGGCGGCCGACGGTCCCAGCCACATTTTGGGCTAGACCAGATGGTAGAGAACACGCGCCTCAAAACAAACTATTTATTATGTTTTTTACAAATACGAGCGGGGACTCACGATACCCCGGTTCGGTGCATGTGGAATTTTTGGAAGGTTATCATGGGAAAGGTTAATACCAAACAATAAGTACATACATAATATGTGCTTATATATAACAAAATATAGAGGGAGTCAATATGTTACAAATATGAGAAATACAAAGACGCCATAAAATACATTAACATAAGTGCACAAGTAATGGAAAACACAGAAAGATAATTATGTGACTAATGGTTTACAATATATGAAGTAAACGAAAATCTTAAAATCACATATTCACCCACAGTGGACAAAAACCTAGTTCATGTCCTGACTGCTATTCTTTTTCTCGAAAAAAAACTAAAATGCCACTTGTTGACTCACATTGATGAAAAACCTTTTTCATGTCTCGACTGCAATTATTCATGTTGTACAAAGGAACTTCTTAGAAATCATTTGCTGACTCACAGTGACATAAAACCTTTCACATTTTTCTTCTGCGACTATTCATGTTCTACAAAGAGGCACCCAAAAATACACATGTTAACCCATAGCGGACGAAAACCATTTTCCCGTCTTTGTGCGGTTATACAAGTTCTCAAAAGGAAGATTTAAATCAGAAGAGAAAAACCTTTTTCATGTCCGGACTGCGACAATTCTTGTTCTCAAAAGGGATATCTGAGAAGTAACTTGCTAACTCATAGTGGAGAAAAATCTTTTTCATGTTGGAATTGCAACTATTCATGTACTACAAAGAGAAATCGAAGAATCACATGTTTATCCACAGTGGACAAAAACCTATTTCATGTCCTGACTGCAGCTATTCTTTTTCTCGAAAAAATAACTAAAACGGCACTTGCTAAATTACCTATAATGATGGCCCGACTGCGACTATTCATGCGCTCAAAACGGTATCTTAAAATTCACCCATTAATAATTTACTAACTCACAGTGACCAAAGAAGACTATCAGGACGCCGTGGTGGTCGATAGAGCTGACTTCGCTCAAGGGGGCTTATAAGAGAGCCTGCAGGTATTTTGGCGCTACCAGACGAGGTGGTATCACGGAGGAGGAGATTACTGCTCGGAAGGCGCGCGTCAGGGTTACTCGCAGTGCCTTCAAATTAGCCGTGCTCTCCCGTGGTATGTCCACAGCGCTGTTGAAAAGACGAAACCGGTATCTTTCCAGCGTTATGTCAAACTTTGAGGGCAGGGACGTTGAGACTGTGGACGTGGCGACCACTCTCCAAACGCTTCTGGGAAAGCTAGTCCCTTTAAAATCAGTCACTGGGGAAAGCGACCACCACAAACAGGTCAGAATCCTGTCACGGCTTCCACCGAGGAACCCCGCCCAGGAGAATAGCATGAAAATAACAAGATCAGAGGTTGAAAATATTATAAAGGGTTTGAGTCCTAAGAAGGCACCTGGGCACGATAGGCTCAATGGTGTGATAGTGAAGCAATTCTGGGTCCACGCCAAAGACTCAAAACTCTTTCAGGTGACGGAGACATGTCTGAGAAGAGGAGTTTTCCCTTCAGAATGGAAGAGGGGCGTGCTCAGGATTATACCAAAGGGAAACGGAAAACCGAAGTCGGATGTGAAGGCGTACCGTCCCATCACCTTGCTGCTAGTCCTTGGAAATTTTTTAGAAAAACTGATTAAAGAGAGGCTACGACGTACCTTGTCCCCCCCCCCCCCCCCAGCTCGCTTCAATTCGGTTTCGTCCCCGGCAAGTCCACGGAGCACGCTCTAACGTTTGCGCTTGAATGGGTGAAGGCTTGCACAAAGAAGTGTGTCATTGCTATTTTCTTAGATATCACAGGTGCCTTCGATTATGCATCATGGGCCATGATACTCATCAAACTAAAAAATAGGAAGTGTCCTCCTAAACTATTTAAATCTGTTGAAAATTACCTGAGCAAAAGAACAGTCATTCTCTCTTTCGGTGACTTTTCATTGAGAGAGAGGTTGACATGGGCTGCCCTCAGGGATCCAATGTCGGTCCAGACTTCTGGAAATATTGTTTGATGACTCCACTAGGTTGCCCTTGCCTGAAGGTTGTATCGCGGTCGATTTTGCTAATGACAAATTCTATCTGGTCTCGGGGAACAGCAGAAGAGAGGTAGAAAGCAAGTCTGAAGAAGGTTTGAACACGTTCCTCCAATGGGGCGAGAGAAATAAAATGACCTTCGCTCCCCAGAAGACTATGGGTCTCCTGATGAAGGTCTATCTCAGTTGAGAGAGAAACCCAACCATCAGAATGGGAGATACCAGAATCAAATTTGTTGAGACAGCTAAATATCTTGGAGTTACTCTAGATCGATCGTCCTCGTTTCTTGCCCATGTTAAGGAAGTTTCCAGCAAGGCCCAGGCACTCTTCCTGAAGCTGAGGAGAATCTCCACGACTGAGTGGGGACTGAGAAGTCCGGCGCTTCGTTTGATATACAGGGGAGTGTACGTAACGCAAGTAGCGTACTGCGCCTCTGTGTGGGAGCATCGCCTGGATAATTCTCTAATACTCTAGGCGCTCAAAAGAGGCCAGCGAACTCTCTTGCTGGCTAAGGCGGCCAACTTTATAAAATATCGACGCGGGACACATTGGCGTAGCGTGGGAGGGGGGGGGGGGGGGGGGGTTGGGGGGGGGGGGGGTAGAAAACGTTTTTTTAATTTTTTTATTACGACCGCTTTAGGCAGATTTTTACAACCACATAATTGAAAGAAAAAGTATTCTTCCAATAAAAATCATGTTTATGAATTCTACCACAAATTTATAAGTGTTATCTCGGAAATCGAGATTGGAAACCGTGTAATAGGATGAATATGCAACTTGTTATTTAATTTGTTGTTAAATTCTAAACTCAGAACTGGTTTAAACTAAATCTGCATGCGGCGAATTAAAACTACACTCAGAACATGAAAATGGTTTCTCTTTTATTCTGGCAACACATACATAGTCTTTAACTAGAATTTCATAACTGTTCGAATAAGATAATGTTTTCCTTCGAAATGTGTCAGCAAATGAATCCACAGCAGAAATTTTACATTCTGAACACAAAAACTGGTTTTTAATTAAATCTGCATACGGCGAAAATTAAAATGGTTTCTCTTTGATTCTGGCAGCACATGCATAGTCTGCAACTAGAATTTTATGACTGCACTTCGAGTAAGAGAATATTTTCCTTTGAAATATGTCAGCAGACGAAATTTTACATTCTGAACACAAAATGGTTGAAATTAAATCTGTATGCGGCGAATGAATACTACTCTCACAAATTAAAATGGTTTATCTTTGATTCTGGAAGCACATACTCAGTCTGCAACTAGAATTTTATTACTGCACTTCGAATAAGATAATAATTTCCTTCGAAATATGGCAGCCGACCAATCAAACTGGAATTTTACATTTTGAACACAAAACTGGTTTAAATTAAATCTGTATGCAGCGAATTAATTCAAAAGTATGACTAAAACTATACTCAGAACATCAAAATGATTTCTCTTTGATTCTTGCACATACATAGTCTGCAACTAGAATTTTATTACTGCACTTCGAATAAGGGAATATTTTCCTTCAAAATAGGTATGTCAGCAGACGAAATTTTACATTCTGAACACAAAAATGGTTGAAATTAAATCTGTATGCGACGAATTAAAACTACACTCAGAACAAAAATGGTTTCTATTTAATTCTGGCAGCACACACATAGTCTGCAACTAGAATTTTATAAATGCACTTCGTCGGGTGGGGTCCCCTCCAATGCACTTCGAATTAGAGAATATTTTCCTTTAAAATATGTCAGCAGACGAATCCAACTGGAATTTTACATTCTATACACAAAACTGGTTTAAATTAAATCTGTATGCGGCGAATTAAAACTTTATTCAGAAATAAAGGTAAACACTTTTGCCCAAAAAGAAATTCTTTTCGAAAGTTTTCACTAAACTTACAACTTACAACATCGCTTTTTCGCGGTCGGCGGCAAGGTCAACAAATTATTTGATTTAATTTGAATGATAAATATTGGTTATCAATATTTCATGTCACGGCATGCACTAATTCGTAAACAAAACAACTCAATCACTACTACAGTGGCGCTCTTTGACTCTTGCTTGTTAACATAAATAAACCAACCCCTAGATCGATATCTTCGCCTTTTCCAGGGACAAATTTTAACCAAATGGCTAAAATAGACTAAAGATAGAGAAAGGTTATTTGACTACCATAGAAAATACCAAAAAATATACGAATGCGGGACGCTTTTGACGATTTGCGGGACAATTTTTGTAAATATTGCAATGCGGGACTACAGCTGTCAATGCGGGACGGTCCCGCAGAATGCGGGACGGTTGGCCGCCTTATTGCTGGCACTCTCTGGTGCCTACAGAACGGTAGCTTTGGACGCACTACCCGTGCTGGTGTTCTGCCAATCGATCTAGAAATTAGGGAGGTTTTAAAAAAGAAGAAGTTGACCAGGGGACTCCCTGCCATACACCTCAGGGTTGTCATAACACCAGGTGGAGTCGGGACTCTCCCTGGGCTACTTAAACGAATGAGAGAGCTAACACTCGATGAGTGGCAATCTCGCTGGAATAGATCGAATATGGGAAGATGGACCTTCTCCTTCTTCCCATCAGTTAAGCTCAGGATGGGAGGGGCGTACATCAACCTGAACCATCACATGGTACAGCTACTCTCCGGCATGGGGAGTTCAGGGGAGGCTGCATAGACTCTCCCTATCTCCCCATCCAAATTGCACCTGTGGCAGCACGGATCAGACTGTTGTTACCTTCTTAACCACTCCGATACATCGCGAATATGCACTTTTTACGTCTTAAACGACATGTCAGATTTACAAAAACTTTATGTTATTTCCGCTTCACAATTAAAGCTCTATACCTAAATGAAACATTTACGAACTTAGCCGAATACTAAAAACTGTTTTTGAAAGGATATGAAATAACCTTTCAAATTGTTATGTTACAAATAAATATTAACATTTGTTAATTAAATTAAATTATTAAAACACTTTGTTTTTACCACAATAATCTTTATTTAAAAAGTCGACATGTTTCGAGAACGATGTTCTCTTCATCAGGACATTATATGTACTAAAACTAAATTATCAAGCATAGAAAGACAGGCGTGGGTGGAAATGGAATTAGTTGGAGGGGGGGGAGAGGGGCGGAAAGAGGAGGAGTTTAGAAGATAGACAGGGGGGAGGGGGTTGCTTAGAAGATCATAGACAAAATTACAATGGAAATATGTTTGTCTATGATCTTCTAAGCAACCCCCTCCCCCCTGTCTATCTTCTAAACTCCTCCTCTTTCCGCCCCTCTCCCCCCCCTCCAACTAATTCCATTTCCACCCACGCCTGTCTTTCTATGCTTGATAATTTAGTTTTAGTACATATAATGTCCTGATGAAGAGAACATCGTTTTCGAAACATGTCGACTTTTTAAATAAAGATTATTGTGGTAAAAACAAAGTGTTTTAATAATTTAATTAATAAAATGGTGCCACAAAGTGAATTTGCAAAATTTGAAGAAATTAACATTTGTACCTAAACATTAAAATTTGGAATGCAAACATAAAAAAAAATGACTCACGTGATGTTTTTATGTGAAAACGGTACTAAAATCACGGATTATATAAAATAAAATATTTATTCTATCTTATAAATGTATAATAAACAATTTGGTCATCTCGCTTTTTTATCATTTCATACAAGAATATTTAATAAAAAAATAACGATGTCGAACAGTGGATAGGCAATTTGGCGGGGTAACCGACTAGTTCATCGAAAATCAATTCATCGAAAGCAAATTCATCGAAAACGAGTTCATCGAAAATCAATTCATCGAAAGCAAATTCATCGAAAACGAGTTAATCGAAAATCAATTCATCGAAAATCAATTCATCGAATGATCAATTCATCGAATCACCAATTCATCGAAAACATTTTTTTGTAGATATTAGAGCTGTCAAAATTAAATACTCAAAAAGGTCTGTTTAGTACCTAGACCGTTTATAGTGATTACTTGTGGCAACGTGATTGGCGTCGACGAGTCCACAGCTTGTCGCATAGTACCTATACCTTGTTACCCATGCCACCGCTTCTCTGTATAAAAAAGTTATCAAGATGCCTAATAATTCTGAGAAACGGCAGAGAATAGCAGCAGAATTTTTCAGAATAACGAAATTTCCTCGAGTATGTGGCGCCATTGATGGCACTCAAGTGCGCTTATTGTCTCCTGGCGGAAGTATGGCAGAGATTTTCAGGAATAGAAAAAGGTAGGTATTTTTCTATTATTACGCAGTGTGTAGCTGCAGCTGATTTACAATTCCTCGATGTTGAGGCACGGTGGCATAAATCAGCCCATGATTCTAATATAAGGGACAAATCTGCCTTGAAAAGAACTTTTCTTCGGAGAAAATTTGACAACAAAATATTGTTAGGTGACAGTGGTTTTGTTCAAACCAATTATATGATAATACCACTTACGGATGGTACTATATAAACGAGAGGACAAGAATTATACCAGGAGTCACAAATAAATACAAGAAATGTTGTAAAAAGTTCTGTGTTAAGAATGCATCGAAAACATTTGAGGTGTAGTTTTATTTTTTGACGCATTTATCGCGTTAGTAGTGCATTTATAACATTCTGGTTGCGTAAGTACTTAACTATGCCAAAATTGGAGGAAAGCCATTTTCATGTTCTGAGTGTTGTTTTAATTCCCTGCGAACAAACTCCCTTTAAAATTAAAACCAATTCTGTGTTCAGAATGCAACTAAAAAGTTCCAGGTGGGGTTTTATCTTGCTAACGCGTTTCGTGGGAAACCATTCTCGTGTTTGAAATGCAGTTACAGTTTATAGTTGCATTTATGCAGCCAGTATTGGAGGAAAGCAATTTCACGTTCTGAGTGTAGTTTGAAATCCATACGTCGAGATTCACTCTGTAATTAAACCAGTTTTGTGTTAAGAACGCAAAAAAAACATGTTAGGTGTGATTTCGTTTGCTGATCCGTTTCTTATATTGGAAGTGTATTTATTAAATTCAAGTTGCATAGTTTGTACTGTCAGAAATAGAGGAAAGCCGTTTTCGTGATCTGTGTGTAGTTTTATTTCCCCGCATGCCAATTCAACCGAAATTAAAACTAGATCTGCGTTCACAATGCAACGAAATATTCCAGTTGTGGTTTCATCTAGTGATGTATTTTGAAGGAAATCATTTTGGTGTTCAAAGTGCAGTTACAAAATTCTGGTTGCAGACAATGTGCAGCCAGAATTGCAGGAAAATCATTTGTATGTTCTGAATGTAGCTATAATTAAGGACTGTAGGCAGTAATATATCTAGTTTTCTTTTAAGTTTCAGTAAAACCAGTTCTTTGCTTCGAATGTGGGATATCTAAGAAGTCACTTGCGGACTCATAGCGTAGAAAAACCTTTTGCATGTTCCGACAGCAACTATTCATGTACTATGAAGAGAAATCTAAAAATCACATGTTTACCCACAGTGGACCAAACCATTTTCTTGTCTCGAATGCAGTTATACAAGTTCTCAAAAGGAGGATTTAAAAATCTACAGTACTGTTCACAGAAGGGAAACCTTTTTCAAGTCCTAAATGAAACTGTTCTCAAAAGGGATATCTAAGAAGTCACTTGCTGACTCATAGTGGAGAAAAACCTTTTTCATGTTCCGACTGCAACTATTCATGTACTATGAAAATAAATCTAAAAATCACATGTTTACTCACAGTGGACAAAAACCATTTTCTTGTCCCGAATGCAGTTATACAAGTTATCAAAAGGAAGATTAAAAATCCACAGTACAATTCACAGAAGAGAAAACCCTTTTCAAGTCCTAAATGAAACTGTTCTCAAAGGGGATGTCTAAGAAGTCACTTGCGGACTCATAGCGTAGAAAAACCTTTTGCATGTTCCGACAGCAACTATTCATGTACTATGAAGAGAAATCTAAAAATCACATGTTTACCCACAGTGGACCAAACCATTTTCTTGTCTCGAATGCAGTTATACAAGTTCTCAAAAGGAGGATTTAAAAATCTACAGTACTGTTCACAGAAGGGAAACCTTTTTCAAGTCCTAAATGAAACTGTTCTCAAAAGGGATATCTAAGAAGTCACTTGCTGACTCATAGTGGAGAAAAACCTTTTTCATGTTCCGACTGCAACTATTCATGTACTATGAAAATAAATCTAAAAATCACATGTTTACTCACAGTGGACAAAAACCATTTTCTTGTCCCGAATGCAGTTATACAAGTTCTCTAAAGGAAGATTTAAAAATCCACAGTACGATTCACAGAAGAGAAAACCTTTTTCAAGTCCTAAATGAAACTGTTTTCAAAAGGGATATCTAAGAAGTCACTTGCTCACTCATAATGGAGAAAAACCTTTTTCATGTTCATTCATGTACTATGAAGATAAATCTTAAAATCATATGTTTACCCACAGTGGACAAAAAGCATTTTCTTGTCCCGAATGCAGCTATACAAGTTCTCAAGAATGGAGCTTAACGACGACCCAAACTGATTAAGTGGACAAATGGGTCTAATTATTCAAACATTTTCACGAGCAACACATTGATGCACCTAATCTGATTTAATAGTATACAATATATTTTGTGCCTACCCGGGACTTGAGCACCTTTGGAGCGTGTTTTCTCAATAATGAATCACATTTGGTCGGATGACCGTGGCCGCATGCTGGAGTCTACTGTACGAGCGTTACTATACTGTAAATTAAATTTTGAAGAACAGCGAAAAGTACAATTGGCACAATATCTACAGGACGGACCGCCACTGCCTCCCGTCCCGGTTTGGAGGTTCAGAATTATGGTAAGCCAACTTGTAGAGGAATACTTTGCAAGGTTGTAAACTTATAATTATACTTACAGCATTCTTGTAATTTAAAAACACCTATGTTAAAGAAATAAAAAAAAAACACAATTACCAAGATAATTGTTTTATTTTTAAGTCTAACAACAAAAGCTTTTTTACATTAGCTCCATTGGAAATTCCTAAGGAATGTAATTTTTCTAAGGTTTTCCTATGGAGCAACACTTAACTCCACTATGATTCACAAGCTTTTGATAAACAACTCAGAAAGGTCATTAAGAGTAATGATAAAAAAATATTTAAAAATTTGTTAAAAAGGTTAAGTTAGGTTAGGGTTACCGGCTAAAATTTAAATTAAATTTTAGGTTTTAGGTTTAAATTTTTTTTTTTAGCTTTTAATGACCTTTCTAAGGTGTTTATGAGTTGGTTTCATTATGACTGGGCATGGGACCCTAACGAAGACTTGCTGACTCATAGTGGAGAAAACCCTTCTTCAAGTTCCCATTGCAAGTTTTCAAGTACTACGTGGGGAAAACTAAAATACACATGTTTACGCACTTTGTAGAAAAACCTTTTTCCTGTCGAGACTGCACCTATTTTTCTTCTCTAAAAAATAACTAAAACAGCACTTGTGACACACTGTAATGAAAAACCTTTTTCTTATCCCAACTGCGACTATTAATGCGCTACAAAACGGTATCTAAAAATTCACATGTTTACCAACAGCGGGAAGAAACCTTTTTCTTGTCCCGAATGCAGTTATTCAAGTTCTCGAAATGGAGATTTAAAAATCCACAGCGCGATCCACAGTGGAGAAAACCCTTTTTCATATTTTGAGTGTAACTTTGCACGAACTAAAAAGATAAATCTAAAATATACGCACGTTTTCCCATTTCGTGTCCTGGCTGCAACTATCATGTTCTTCAAAATAACAACTAAAACGTCACATATTTACCCACAAGGAAGAAAATCTTGTTCATGTCCCGATTGCCGCTATTTGTGTTAACGGAAGGGACATCTAAAATATGACATGTAAACCCTCAGTGGACAAAAACCTTTTCGTTACCCGACTGAAACTATTTATGTTTAAAATAGTGACTTCTAAGAATGCGCTCGCTGATTCACAGTGAGATAAGCCGCGAAGCCATGAAGCCGCGACACGAAAAAGGTTTTTCTTCACAGTGAATTATGCGGTGGATTTTTAAATTTCCCCTTCGAGAACTTGAATAACTGCATTCGTGAAAAGAAAAAGGTTTTTGTCCACCGTGGGTAAACATGTGAATTTTGAAATGTTGAGATTAGAAGTTGGGTCTCGTAATTTTGTTACAAATGCCATATTCTAGAAGTTCCTTAATAAAAGATCGTGATTCTATAATTTTAATTAAAAACCTATGCCATTGTAAAACCAAATATGTGACAAATAAATATTACAAGCATTTCTTTTAAAAAAAGTGATTATTTCATTTTAAAATTACGATTTTATTTCCGAGAGTCCTGGGGACTCCACCAGGTAAATTTAGTATGTATGAAGTCACCGGGCAAATCAAGGAATTAAAAGAGTTTATGTGAAGCGAAGTTAATTGTGGAAGAAGTCAGGGAAAGCAAAGTAAGTCATGGCACTCATCGCATGATCAAGTGGATCAAATACTTAAGTGCCATCAATGTTTGACCACGCCAAGAGATCGTTTACCGACAAATAATTATAAAGAGCGAACGTTTAAAAGTATCTCCTACCTGCAGTATTCCTCCGATACTGTACAACGCAACGCAACCATGAGACGATTGCATCAAATGCATTCGGGACAAGAAAATGGTTTTTTTCCACTGTGGGTAAACATGTGATTTTGTATTTATGTTCATAATACATGAATCGTTCGACATCCCTTTTGAGAACAGTTTCATTTAAGACTTGAAAAAGGTTTTATCTTCTGTAAATCGTACTGTGGATTTTTAAATCTACGTCTTAAGAACTTGTATAAATGCATTCGGGACAAGAAAATGGTTTTTGTCCACTGTGAGTAAACATGTGATTTTTAGATTTATCTTCATAATGCATGAATAGTTGCAGTCGGAACATGAAAAAGGTTTTTCTCCACTATGAGTCAGCAAGTGACTTCTTAGACATCCCTTTTGAGAAAAGTTTCATTTAGGACTTGAAAATTTTTTTCTCTTCTGTGAAAAGTACTGTGGATTTTTAAATCTACCTTTTGAAAACTTGTAAAAATCCATTCGGGACAAGAAAATGGTTTTTGTCCATTGTGGGTAAATATGTGATTTATAGATTTATCTTAAGAATACATGAATAGTTGCACTCGGAACATGAAAGAGGTTTTTCTCCACTATGAGTCAGCAAGTGACTTCTAAGACATCCCTTTTGAGAACAGTTTCATTTAGGACTTGAAAAAGGGTTTCTCTTTTGTGAATCGTACTGTGGATTTTTAAATCATCCTTTTGAGAACTTGTATAAATGCATTCGGGACAAGAAAATGGTTTTTGTCCACTGTGGGTAAACATGTAATTTTTAGACTTATCTTCGTAATACATGAAAAGTTGCAGTCGGAACATGAAAAGGGTTTTTCTCCACCAAGAGTCAGCAAGTGACTTCTTAGACATCCCCTTTGAGAACAGTTTCATTTAGGACTTGAAAAGGGTTTTCTCTTCTGTGAATTGTACTGTGGATTTTTAATCTTCCTTTTGATAACTTGTATAACTGCATTCGGGACAAGAAAATGTTTTTTTTCCACTGTGGGTTAACTCGTGATTTGGTGGCTCTTTGTAGAACACGAATAGTCGTAGTAGAAACATGTTAAAGGTTTTATGTCACTGTGAGTCATTAAATGATTTCTAAGAAGTTTATTTTGTACAACGTAAGTAATTGCATTCCAGTGTGGCTAAACATGTGAATTTTTAGATTCCTACCGTTTTGTAGCGCATGCATAGTCACAGTCGGGACTTGAAAAATGTTTTTCATCACTATGAGCCGGAAAGCGCCGTTATAGTTTTTTTTTCGAGAAGAAGAGTTGCAGCCAGGACAGGAACCTCAAAACTTGCCGGAATACTTCCGGAAACTTACACTTCAATTTCGGAGCGACAGAGTCCCACGCCGCTTCAGGCCGCCGCGCAGAAAAGTCTCGCAGTTGACAAGTGTGGGCTTCCTCAGAGCTGAAAAGAATCAATTTCTAAGTTCGCAGGTTACACATATGGTATGTAAGTAAAAACAAAGCAAAAAATAATTAAATCAATACCATTTATAATATACTATTAGAGAATGCATGTGCTTTGTGCTGAGCACATTATAGGTAGGTATGTTAAATTTAAATATTATAAAATTACTGTAAATAAAAATGAATCAAATTAAAATTACAAAATCAATCCAATCATATCTTATAATTTAAAAAACTATATATTTTTAATTATATTTTTATACAAATTACTAAGGTTCTCGACGTCCGTTTTATAGTTAACACATTCATATTTGTTTATGAAAACCATTTTACTAACTAATCTTTGATGTAAATTAGTTTCCTTGTCCAAATTTTGATTATCAATTTTTTTATGTATAAATTTACTGTCAACTTTTATTGACCAATGCTTTTTTAACTTCTCGGTCCGCTCAGCATTTCTCTCAAATATCAACAAAATATATTTTTTCGATGAATTGGCGATTCGATGAATTGATCATTCGATGAATTGGTTTTCGATGAATTGATTTTCGATGAATCGGTTTTCGATGAACTCGTTTTCGATGAATTTGCTTTCGATGAATTGATTTTCGATGAATTGATTTTCGATGAATTCGTTTTCGATGAACTCGTCGTGAACCATTTGGCGGTATATCGTGTATCTGACAGAAAATATTTTCATCTATTTCTATGGACATCTTGAATAGTGATGGGTAGCTTGATTTATATGGAGCTTCTCCTTTTTGTTTTAGGGATGTCACTAGAACAATAACGGAGTAATGACGATTTCTGTATAAACATACGCGTTGACGTGTAAACACGCTTATTGTACTTAACTGATGTCGGCATATTAACGTGTATATCTGCTTATGTTGCTGAGTGGTTAACGATCCAAAAGCTGGTTTTGGGATTGGTATGCAACATTACACTTTATTGTTTCCCCTATCCAAAATTTATCCAACCCATTTTTGCATAATATTGCTATGTGGTGTTGATGCAGCACACGAAACCCTTCCATTGTCAACACTGCCTCCGCAAGGAGTGCCTATATCGCAACCAGTTGTCCACTTAAACTCCTACAATAACACACACGCGTGTTTCGGGTGTTGTATGCAACACTACAATAACTATGTATCCTTTTGACATACAGGAAGAAAATAAATACTTTGCTGTGCTGGCGCCTGTGAGAAATGATTTCATAAACTTCCGTACACAATTTTTCTTGCATTACTTCATTTTTCATTGTTCTCTAACATTGGTATTAATATGTTGCAATGGTAACACAAACCGGGTTTTACTTTGTTTGGGGGTTTGTTGCCATGATCACACTGAGGTGGGTGAATCCATAAATATACTAACCCCTAGATCGATATCTTCGGGCTTTCTCCATACTAGTGATGTGGTCGTCAAACTTAACTGTCAAAATGACTTGCGTGGCGCGAATTGACTAAAAGATAGAGGAAGTTTATTTGTCTACCATAGACAATATAATCGCTCTATCCTACTTCATGGATTCATTAGCCCAATACATTATATAAAAAAATAAAAATGCTTCAGAGCGGCAAAATTTGAAATTCTGCTTGCATTAGAAAAATGAAAACTCGGGGTACATGTTTAAATATTACTTTTATTTTCACAAATACAATGGATAAGTGCAAAAACACAAAATGCTTTATACAAAAATATGAAATACCTTCCGTGGATATATTTCAGCCATCTCACAGCAAAAACTGCAACATGTCTTCTGAAATAAATATGTCACATTAAACAAAGTTTGGGAACGGAACATAGAATACTTGTGATGACAGTGGCGTACCGTGGGTATCAGCCGCCCGGGGCGGAGGAAAATTTTGCCGCCCCCCCCTATAAAGGTACTTCTTCGGGGAGGGGGGGGGGGGGGGGTAGTGATCCTTTTTTTTAATTTTTTTTTTCTAAATATTTATTAATTAAATCTGTATGCGGTGAATTAAAACTACACTCAGAACGTGAAAACGGTTTTTCTTTGGTTCTGGCAGCACATAAATTGTCTGCAACTAGAGTTTTATATTTGCACTTCGAAAAAAGTTATGTTTTCCTTCGAAATATGTCAGCAGATGAATACACAATTGGAATTTTACATTCTGAACAATAAAACTGGCTTAAATTTTATCTGTATGCGGTGAATTAAAACTACACTCAGAACATGAAAAAGGTTTTTATTTGACTCTGGCGGCACATAACTTGTCTGGAAGAATTTTATTAAGCACTTCAAATAAGTTTTTTCTTCGAAATGTGTCGTCGGATGAATTCACAACTGGAATTTTACATTCTGAACACAAAAGGGGTTTTAATTAAATCTCTAAGCGGTGAATTAAGATCACACTCGGAACATGAAAATGTTTTTTCTTTGATTCTGGCGGCACATAAATTGTCTGCAAGAATTTTATAAAGCACTTTAAATAATATAATATTTTCCTTCGAAATGTGTCGTCAGATGAATCCACAACTGGAATTATACATTTTGAACACAAAACTGCTTTTAATTAAATATGTATGCGGTGAATTAAAACTTCACTCAGAACATAAAAATGGTTTTTATTTGATTCTGGCAGCACATAGATAGTGTGCATCTAGAATTTTATAACTGCAATTCGAATAAGTATGCACACACCTGTCAGCTATTTAACTTTTCTGTGATAATAAATTTAAAATATATCACCGTGATATATACGTGGAAGAAAACCGTATAAGTGTACTTTTTTGTGCGCTTTCAGCAGGGCGCACAAAGCTTCACGAATATAAAACACAAATCGACTGACTATCAATTAGAGCTAAAATGATACTGTTGCCATTTACATTTTTATTTAAAAATAATGTATGTGTTAGAAATAAAAACAAAACGTCTGTCATTAATATTTTGATTTTAACAGTATATAAAACTTAAGAAAGATGTTAAGAAACTATAAACTAGAAAAAACTTTTAAGTCCTGACGCGAGAATAGAACCCGCGACTTCCCCAATCCAAATTTTTACAAGATGATTATTGATTGTGAAATTTTGCCGCCCCCCCAAAAGTGCCGCCCGGGGCGGGCCGCCCCCCCCGCCCCCCCCACGGTACGCCACTGTGTGATGAACAAAGTTTATATGCGACGGGCCACTTCAAGAGTCAGAATAGTATGTGTTAGTCGGTTTACATGAGTTCGGTGAGTCCAAATAAGTGAGAGGCTTATGGCGGAGAGCAAGTTGTTAATAATCGTCTGCAACAGGGCCTTTCTTTCTTTATAGTGGAGAACGAGAGGTTAAACTAAAGCTCTACGAGCATTATTTCACCCTATGTATGTTCAAGTAATCATAGCAAATAGAGAAATAAACAGTCACCTTTCTTTGGAATCATGCGACATGTCTTCAGCTGGAACGTTGAACTCTCCTCTGGTGTTCCTGTTATATCTGAAAATTGAAAACAGTTTTTACAATATTTGTATCTCAAATATTACTTAAGATTTAACATGGACAACTGATAAACTTATGTTCAGTAAACAACATTTTGTATTGAATGCTACCATTTAAATACCCCACATACATTTAAAGTGAAATTAAACAAGGCAAGGAGTGTATGCCAAGACTGAGTTGTTTGGCGGTCCGTCCTCTCTGCCTATCCTGCGGGGAAACAGTGTAAGTGGTTTGTTTTAAAGCATTATCAATTTTACCTTGTACGAGGTCTTGTATGAAGTCTTGTGTAAGATGTGCATTTTTAACGTTGACGTTTCAAGCCTCCGCCTATCTTCTGGGGTGAGAGACGATTGTCGGATGAGTCTTTCTCCTTCTGTCCAGAGGGTTTTCGGGACTTCAAGCGGCATGCCAGGTGAGAGACGTCATTATTGCATCCCCAGCCACAATGTATGATCTCACAATCATGGTCACAAATCTGACGTTAACAATGTTCCTAAAGTATAGGCTTCGATACGTTAGCAACGTTTTTATGAGGTGGTAGAACATTTTCTGAAACGAAATATGGAAAAACATTAACCACTAGTACCCATAAGCTTGCCTTCACGATAAATTAAGTATTTCGTTCAAACATCATTCCATCTCTATATTTTAACCTCAAATATTGATTTACAGATAAATTAAGGTGAATGATAATGTTTTATGTAATTAATTACCCAGTGGCGTACCGTGGGTATCAGCCGCCCGGGGCGGAGGAAAATTTTGCCGCCCCCCCCCCCTATATAGGTACTTCTTCAGGGAGGGGGGGGGGGTTAGTGATCCTTTTTTTTAATATTTATTAATTAAATCTGTATGCGGTTAATTAAAACTACACTCAGAACGTGAAAACGGTTTTTCTTTGGTTCTGGCAGCACATAAATTGTTTGCAACTAGAATTTTATATTTGCACTTCGAAAAAAGTTATGTTTTCCTTCGAAATATGTCAGCAGATGAATACACAATTGGAATTTTACATTCTGAACAATAAAACTGGCTTTAATTTTATCTGTATGCGGTGAATTAAAACTACACTCAGAACATGAAAAAGGTTTTTATTTGAATCTGGCGGCACATAACTTGTCTGGAAGAATTTTATTAAGCACTTCAAATAAGTTTTTTCTTCGAAATGTGTCGTCGGATGAATTCACAACTGGAATTTTACATTCTGAACACAAAAGGGGTTTTAATTAAATCTCTAAGCGGTTAATTAAGACTACACTCGGAACATGAAAATGTTTTTTCTTTGATTCTGGCGGCACATAAATTGTCTGCAAGAATTTTATAAAGCACTTTAAATAATATAATGTTTTCCTTCGAAATGTGTCGTCAGATGAATCCACAACTGGAATTATACATTTCGAACACAAAACTGCTTTTAATTAAATATGTATGCAGTGAATTAAAACTTCACTCAGAACATAAAAATGGTTTTTCTTTGATTCTGGCAGCACATAGATAGTGTGCATCTAGAATTTTATAACTGCAATTCGAATAAGTATGCACACACCTGTCAGCTATTTAACTTTTCTGTGATAATAAATTTAAAATATATCACCGTGATATATACGTGGAAGAAAACCGTATAAGTGTAATTTTTAGTCCGCTTTCAGCAGGGCGCACAAAGCTTCACGAATATAATCGAATGTGCAAAAAAAGATGACGCGACAAAATTACAAACAGTATTCTCAAAAGACATCCAGGATATTGAAAGCAAAGAGCTAACAAAAAAAAAACCGACGATGATTTTCAAAGGAATTTATAATGATTATACCAAAGAAGATTTTACTGATGACGTCATAGAACAAAATGAAGACATCAAAATCCTAACACAGGAAATGGATTAAAAAACTATATTCAATGTGAAGGCAATAATAAAAAATAAAGATAATGAAACCGCAAACTATATAGTCGAAGTAGACAAAACGACCAGGAATATTCTACTAAACAAAGAAAAAATAAATATCGGCTACCAACGTATCACCGTTGTCGACGCAAGTCCGACAATGCAATGTTACTACTGCTTACGTTTCGGACACAGTACTCGTACCTGCAAACAGAAGGAGAAAAATGAATCGCCCACCTGCTCGCACTGTGGCCTAGCCCACCAACATAAGGACTGCGTAAATATTGCTACCTCGCCAAACTGTTCCAACTGCATCGATCAAAACAATAGATATAAACTGTCGTTTCCTGTCAATCATAATGCGAACGATAAAAATATCTGTAAATATTACAAAAAAATGCTCGCATTTGCGCTACAAAAAATTGACTACTAGATATTTCTTTAAAAGTATTTCATGTCCGTTCTCAATATCTCATCTACTCGTATGTAAAACTGTTTATCTCCTGTCTGTGTCAAAACATAATCATTTTATATTATTTTCACTTCATAATATGTATATCTCTCAGTCTACAAAAAATAAAATCAGTATAAATTTTATAAAAATTAACAACTTAAAGACATCATATTTATTGAGGATAAAATATTATAACCAGAAAATAGATAAAATAATGACAACATGCCAGTATGAAAGACTGAAAAATATTAAGATTCTATGCTTTATTTATACATCTATTATAGTAAAATTATTATTATTTACGTTACTGGCGCATATCTTGCCCTATCACTTCTATAAATTTTGTGTGCTAAAAAATGAAAATATATTTTTATTGTTCCAACTAATTGTAAATATTACAAAAAAATACTTGCATCTACACAACAGAAGAATGAATATTAATATTAATTTAAGAGTTGTTTATAAAAGTATCCTATGTTTATTCTCAATGTCTTATATATTTACATCTGAATATCCAAAAGATATAAATAAGAATAATTTTATGATCTATACATTAAAAAAAAAAAAAAAAAAAAAACGAAATATTCTTCAACAATCTACACATTATAAAATTTGTATTCGGATTATTAACTCTATGTCACACTCTACTTTGAAAATACTCTATATATTTAAAAGAAATCAATATCACATTAATATTTTTACTAAATGGATGACTTCATAGCTAATGAATAAGAAAATAATTTTAAAATACAAGAATATGAGTGTGTATACACCGAATCATGTAATGACATAATCTCAAAGAATCTCAATAATATTTTCATTTTTCATATAAACATACGAAGTATGGAACGAAATTGGGATGAATTAATTCTAAAATTAAACAATCTAAATAAAAAACCGGACATCATAATATTATCAGAAACATTTACTAATGACGAATCACCTACTTATCATTTACCAGAATATAATTATCTTACAACCAAAATTAACATCAATAAAAATAGTGGTCTCGTCATATTCATTCACGATAAATTTAGTGTTGTCAAAATAACTGAACATCCAATACATCTAGTAAATTGTATTGAAATACAATTAAAACTCGACAAAACAAACTACCACTTAATAGCTGTTTACAGAACACACGGCTCGAATATCTCGACATTTATAAATGAATTTAAACACATACTGTTAAAATTCAGTAATAAACTCTGCTTTATTGCAGGAGACTTCAATATAAACATTAATGAAAACGTAGAAAATAATTTCAAAAATGAATATATTAATTGTATGACTGAATTTAACTTCATATCGTGCATTAATAAAAATACGAGAGAAATAAAAAATCACACACCATCTTGTTTAGACCATATATGGACTAATATAAATATTAAAGATATCGACAAAATGAAATCAATTATTTGGAAAACTAATATAACTGACCACCATGCATGCATTCTTCTGTATGACAACAAAATTAAACATAAAAAATTTAATCTAACAAAGACAAAATCCTACACAAATATGACAATTTTATCCGAAAAACTAAAAAATGAAAAATGGAACTACGTGTTAAATAGTTACGATACCGAGACTTGCTCAAAAAACTTAGAAAATATATTATCTCAACACATAATAAATTCAACTACTGAAAGTACAGTCCGCATTAAACCTAATCTAAGAATTTTAAAGCCTTGGATTTCACAAGGACTTATAATATCAATTAGAAACAAAGAAAAACTTTATAAAACAGCATTGAAAAATCCTCTAAATGAAAAAGCATACATTTTTTACAAAACATTTAAAAATAAATTAACACACTGTATCAAAAAAAATAAAGAAGACTATTTCAAAAATAAAATACTTTCTACAGACAATAACAGTAAACAAATATGGAAAACAGTCAACTTAGCCATGGATAACACAAAAAAAACACAAAAAATAAAATACATTGAACATGAAAATAAAATCATAGATGCTAATATTCAACCTAAACAATGTGCAAACATTTTTAATTCTTTTTTTGCTAATGTAGGAAAAAATCTTGCGAAAAATATCAATAAATCTTTTAACCCGAAAACACAAACGATTGAAAATGTACAAAATCAAAATAATTTATCAACATTTGAAACAACCTCAGAAGGTGAAATTTTAAAAATAATAGAAGGCATGAAAGGAGGTTCGTCTCCCGGATTTGACCATATTACAGTACATTTTCTAAAATCCATGAAAATTTATTTGATAAAACCAATTACTCATTTGATAAACTTAAGTTTAACAGAGGGAATATTTCCGACAAACTATAAAAATACAATTATTTCACCTATTTATAAATCTGGAGATCCACAACAAGTAACTAACTACCGCCCAATTTGTCTAATTTCAAACATTGGAAAGATTTTTGAAAAAATTGTTAAAAACCAATTGATCAGTTTCCTAGAAAGTAATAAAATTCTTCATAAAAACCAGTTTGGTTTTATAAAGTCACTTAGCACACAAGATGCTATTGCTAATGTAACCTCATACATCAACGAATCATTGGATAAAGGTGAAAAATGTGCCGGTATATTTATCGATCTCAGAAAAGCTTTTGATAGTATATCCCATGAGATTCTCCTAAAAAACTGAACAATATAGGTATAAAAGACAATGCGATTAAATGGATTTCGAACTACCTAAAAAATCGACCGCAAGTCGTAAAAATAAATCAGATTAATAGCGATAAAGAAATATCAGACTTTGGAATCCCGCAAGGTACAGTAATCGGACCAATCCTCTTTACCATATATGTTAATGACATTTTTTTTTAACACTACATGGCCAAATAACTTCATATGCCGATGATACGGTACTAATAATTAGCGATAAAACTTGGGAAAAGTAACATTTAAAGCCACCGAAGACATAAATATTTTAAAGAATTTCTTTAATTCTACAACACATAGTAAAAATTATTGTATCCAAAACTGCACAATATTAAAAACAACAAACACAATAAAATATTTAGGAGTTATTATCGATAAAAATTTAAAATGGAAGGAACAAATTTATCGAGTTGTAAAAAAAATTAGAAAATTGATTTACATAACAAATATTATAATCAATAATTATCAGCCTGAAACACTCATCTACATTGAAAAAATCTTCCGAGAAAAGATACTGATATGATTTACATATTTTTAAGAATCAGAAATTTTTTATCTGTAAAAAATTTATATCTAATATATTACGCTTTGGTTCAATCAACTTTACAATATGCTATCATTAGCTGGGGATCCGCATACAAAACTAATCTTTCCCCAATTGAAGTTGTGCAGAGGCTAATTATTAAAATCATATTAAAAAAACCATCTGACTACCCAACGGATAAATTATTTAAGGAATTCCAAGTACCTTCTTTCAAAGATCTGTACAATAGAAATACATTGATTCAAATTATAAAAGAAAAAGAGAAGTATCAATTTATAACTGAAAATCGTACTAGACATAAATATATTTTTTCATGCCCAAAATTAAACACTTCCTTCGCACAAAATTATTATACTTATCAAGGAAGACTTATTTTCAACCGATTACCGGATGAAATTAGAAAAATTAATGATAAAATCCAATTAATAAACTCTGTTAAAAAATTTTTTAAAGATAATCTCAAAAAAAAAAGTTCCCGACTAATCTAATCTCAAGAACAACTTATAACTCAGTTTCCAAGTGATACCCCATTTTTCAAATAAGGTAAATTTTGTTTTGTTTTTAACAACTAATTACAATAACTCAAGATACTTTATTCTAATAGTAAAATTGTTTATTAGTAGAAAAATACTTTTAATTACATATCACCGAACTTACAACTTATTGTTTTTTACATTCACATAGTAATTTAAGAACTCATAACATAATATAGCATGAAAAAATGTACACTACTCTTCCAGACACAAGCTAATGCTTCTATGGAAGAGTGGTATTAACACTCGAACATGAACATGTATGCTAATTATAACATTATCTAAATGTATACTATAATTTATATGCTAAAAAAAAAAAAAAAAAAAAAAAAAACACAAATCGACTATCAATTAGAGCTAAAATGATACTGTTGCCATTTACATTTTTATTTAAAAATAATGTATGTGTTAGAAATAAAAACAAAACGTTTGTCATTAATATTTTGATTTTAACAGTATATAAAACTTAAGAAAGATGTTAAGAAACTATAAACTAGAAAAAACTTTTGACGCGAGAATAGAACCCGCGACTTCCCCAATCCAAATTTTTACAAGATGATTATTGATTGTGAAATTTTGCCGCCCCCCCAAAAGTGCCGCCCGGGGCGGGCCGCCCCCCCCACGGTACGCCACTGTAATTACCTGATTTCTTGATCAACATTAAACACTTTTTCACCTCTAGAATTCATGTAAGCATTTTTTGAATAAAATATGTTCATCGGCAAATTATCAAAACAACGTGCAAAGTAAACATGGCTGACATGGCGGATGGCAAATCCATAGATACGAATACCTGCAGATAGTGCGGTGTGCGGTTTCCTGCATTTGGTACCATAAATAATACATACATTTGGTACCTTTTTTTTAGTGACGTAGGTGTATGAGCATCTCTTTCTGATACACGTAGAGAGCGAGAGATGGCGAAAATCAAAATTACAGACCTATCTAGAATTCAGCTTTGTCTGTGGTGTGTGGCACTTTCGCTAGAGTAAGAGTTATTTATGGTCGCAGGACACAAATTTTGACAGAGTTATACGCCCCTGGGTGAATCACACCCAGAGTTTGTCAATAGTGACCAAAGACATTTCAGAATATTCCACATAGAAACTTGTTAAAAAACCATAGACAAAACATTAACCATAGACAAAGCGCTTTACTGAGCTTATGATTGGAGGAAAAGAGCCAAAAAAATGTAGATGATGCAAAAATGTAGATAGTGAACAATCTTCAAAATTTTTATCTGAGCTTTTCCAACAAACCACTTATATGTGCAGTATGCATCACTGACAAGGACAGCTATCAAATAAATCCCAAGTGTAGGAAATCATCTCGGTGTGTTCACTACAGCATGGGCCCGAGATACTTAAATCTGAGCTTTAATCAGAAAGCTGTTTGTGTGTCCATAATCCAACACTTGTATGATTTACTTCCATAATTGTTAATTTATTTCTGCTGTTGACTTAGGTTTCTATTTACCTATACCACTCCGATGTTCATATTGCTACCACACCTGAGGCCCATCTTTTATTTTTATCTTTTTTTTCGTTTTCTCATTGTCACTATTGCCATTCACACGGATTGCCCATTTGGTAACCACTATTCCAGTGGTTATCTTCTTGACAATTAGGGGTCGGCCCCGGGTGCGATATGAAATACTATACTTTTTTCCTTTACTGTAGGATTGACCTTACCATTTTGTGATAGTGAAACCACTTCAATGTGTTTACTGCTACACTAACCTGGGGCTTAGGAATTGCGCCAGTAATCAGGATCCGCTTATACTTTCGTACTGCAACCACTCGCTAGTATGGGAACAATTTCTTTTCCATTTTTATTTATTTTTACTTATTTTTCTTTTAAGAGACCACTCGCAAGTACTGTATGCATCAATAAAATAAGTTATCACTAAAATGGAATATTCTTAATTACTTCGCTCTTTTGTGTTCTCTGATAATAGTATTTACTGAGAGCACCCACAGTAGACACTTATGGTTTCCTTTCTTATCGTTTCTTTTATTATATTTAAATTAGTTTTTCTTTGTTTTGTGTACTTGATTTTTATTGGTTTTGTAATTGTTTATTGGGTACCCGGTTAACATTGCAGAGGAAAAATTCTAAAATAACGTCCCAGAGACGAAAGCTGAACCAGCGTTGTGTCTCGTCCATATCCCTACTATTGTAGTGGATTGTGACCCCGTCCCTGCATGCGGACACTGGAGAGAAGCCGACCCGGAGCGCTGTCTCATGGATCGCCCACGCCTCCCCTGGGGAGAGGTGTGGGTCGTAAGGGTGTCTTGCGCGAGTAAGGGGACCCTCCGCCCTGCCTCCGATAACCCGACACTGTCCTTCCTAGAGTCTTTGGGCGTGTCGTCAATGCATCACCGGGAAGTCGGCTTAGGGGCGCGGAAACCGATCTCAAGCTTGGCTTTCCTGAAAACATGCACCTCTCAACAGCCTACACTTGAAAATTTTATTTCTCCCCTCTGCTTTTCCCCAAAGAAAGAGGTACGTAATGTATATATTTATTTAATTATTTAATACTTACCTGTACATATAAAGCACTTGCATACTGCTCGTTAACACCGTATGCGGGGGACATTGGGGGTCTAGTTTTGTTAATTAAATGTAGAGACGTTCAAATAAAAAATTAGCTTCCTTGTGAGAGCCCTGAAGGAGTAACCATAAGTTAACTTATGATAACTCATATTAACTTATATTAATTATAACTTATATTAACTCTGATTTGGTTGAGACTCTTGATATATCTGACTGTACTATTGGTGATATTATATCCAAGTTAAAGAGTCTTGATTCCCGTAAATCTGCAGGACCTGACAAAGTTCCACCCATGTTCTTAGTTAATTGTATGCATACATTGTCATATCCTATACATAAGTTATTTACAAAGTCACTCTCATCAGGTGTGTTCCCGGATCTTTGGAAGTTTAGTCTTTTGACGCCCATTTTCAAAAAAGGTAATAAGAGGGACGTAAAAAACTACAGGCCAATATGCACCATGTCTACATTACCCAAACTTTTTAAAAGTCTAGTACTAGACAAATTGATATCCCGAATTAATCCCACCATCTCACCGCTTCAACATGGATTTATTAAAGGAAGATCAACCCTTTCCAATTTAATATTGTATACGAATGATATTGTTAATGCCTTGATTGCATCACATCAAACTGATTCCATATATACTGACTTCAGTAAGGCATTTGATAAAGTAAACCACAAAATCTTATTAAGAAAACTGAAATTGTTGGGATTTAGAGGGAATATTTTGGAATGGTTTAAGAGTTATCTATTGGGAAGGTACTTAGCGGTTAAGGTTGATTCGTTTACTTCTTATACATTTGCAGCCTCGAGCGGAGTACCACAGGGATCTCACTTAGGCCCGATATTATTTTGCTTATTCATTAATGATATAGTTAATATTTTTAGTAATGTTAAAGTTCTGTTATTTGCTGATGATCTGAAGATATATAGAACAATCAAAAACGATGATTATCGCGCCATTCTGCAGTTGAACCTGAACCAGTGTTCCCGAACAGTGTTGCCAACAGCGCTTGGCCTAATATCGCCGTTTCTCATACATTGAGTAGCCTAAAGTAGCCCAAACGCCAAAATATTAATATGAATAAAATAAAATGTAATTTTGATCAATTTATTCAAAACATATTTATAATGTATTGATAAATAGACCTAAGCTTAATTTAAAACAAAGTAATGTATCTTAAAATAATGTAAAGTAATACAGCATTTTAAAAACAAAATAAAAAAATAAATAAACAAAATAAAGATGATTCTGATTCGTCTTCTGCTAGCAATAATAAGGCATCAACAAGACCTTCGCCGTCGTCAGTAGTATTAGATATAGTTGCTGTGCTAGTGGGTGCTGGCGGAACTGGCGCAAGATCCACCGGAGTTGCTTTTCTACCAGGGCGCTGGTAAAAAAATGTACATCTGTGTGTGTGGTAGTTTGGTGACCGGCCAAATCAGAATGAAACCAACTCAGAACCACCTCAGAAAGGTCATTAAAAGTGATGATAAAAAATATAAAAAATTGTTAATAGGTTAAGTTAGGTTAGGGTTACCGACTATTTTTAAATTATTTTTCATAGCTTTTAATGACCTTTCTGAGGTGGTTCTGAGATAAAAAAATATTGCTTGGTTGAAAGTTTATTTACATTTGCGTGAAATATTGTTTTTTTCTTAATTATTTGCTATTCGGCTGATTTAAATAACTTGTTTCTGAAGTAGCCTAATAGGCGACCAGTCGCCTTTTAATTTTTTTCGTCGCCGTTTCTCTTTCCGAGTAGCCTAAATGGCGAAAAATCGCCTACGTTGGCAACACTGTTCCCGAACCCAAAATTTCAAAATCGGGAGAATTTTCGCCAAAAAATCGGGAGAAATCGGGAGAAAACGGGAGAATTTTGAAGAAATCGGGAGATGACTAGAATTATTGTAATAAAATTCTTCCCTTGTCAAAATTCCGAATCCCTTTTATTATTCCGGAGCAGAACCTTAACAACAAATGAAAAAACCCATAAGAAGCGCCATCAATACGATTATTGTAGATGTTGCCTGTGGAATAACGCAATTTTCCCTAACGTTCAACGGGGACTTGCTCTACGTTTGGAAACTCAGCACAATTTTTTGTGAAACTTCGACCTTGGGGGCCGTTCAAGTATTAGGTACGTAACGCAATTTAAGGGGGGTCTTGTTTAACGTTACTATGCGTTATCGGTGCGGCAGGAGGGAGAGTCGAAAAACGCGTTACGTAACATGTTTTTTATTTAAATAAAAAAAACTAGGGAATGCCCAAGTTGGCAAGCCTTTTCGTTAAAGTTTTACAGGGAATTCCTCGACTGTATTGTACGTCATTTTTATTTTATTTTTGTTGTCGGTATTCGTTAGTATTTTAAACATGAAATACGCATAAACACAAATTTCTGTAGTCAGTGTTGTTAAAGTGAGTTACTATAATGTCCTCAAAAGCGAAAGATATACATCATCAACTGTTCTTGGCCTATAAAGGCTCTCGTGACAAGGGAAGAACATTAAGAGTTGCAGTCAGGATATGAAAAAGGTTTCTCTCCACTGTGAATCAGTGAGTGCTTTCTTAGACGTCCCTTTTGAGAACATGAATAGTTGCAGTCGGGACACGAAAAAGGTTTTTGTCAACTATGGGTTAATATGTGATATTTTAGATGTTCCTTGCGATAACATGAATAGTGTCAATCGGGAAATGAAAAAGATTTTTCTCCACCATGGGAAAACTTGCGATTGTTTAGATTTATCTTCGTAGTACATGCATAGTTTCACTCAGAACATGAAAATGGCTTTTCTCCACTATGAATCGCGCTGCGGATTTTAATAACTGCAAAAAAACTTCCTTTCGCGATCTTTAATAACTTCATTCGGGACAAGAAAATGGTTTTTGTCCGCTGTGGATAAACATATGATTTATTTTTTTGTGACTGTGAGTCGGCAAATGATTTCCAAGAAGTTCTTTTGTACAACATGAATAATTGCAGTCGGGACATGAAAAAGGTTTTTTTCCACTGTGGGTAAACATGTGAATTTTTAGATACAGTGTTGTAGCGCATGAATAGTCGCAGTCGGGACATGAAAAGGTTTTTCTCCATTGTGGGTAAACGTGTGATTTTTAGATTTCTATACGTAGTACAAGAATATTTGCAGCCGGAACTTGAATTAGGTTTCTCTACACGAGTCAGCAAGTGACTTCTTAGATATCCTTTTTGAGAACACGAATAGTTGCAGTCAGGATATGAAAAAGGTTTTTCTCTTCCGTGAATTTTACTGTGGATTTTTAAATCTTCCTTTTGAGAACTTGTATAAATGCATTCGGGACAAGAAAATGGTTTTTGTCCACTGTCGGTAAATATGTAATTTTTTGATGCCTCTTTGTAGAGCATGAATTGTCGCAGTAGAAACATGTAAACAGTTTTATGTCACTGTGAGTCAGCAAAATGATTTTTAAGAAGTTCCTTTGTACAACATGAATAATTGCAGTCGGTACATGAAAAAGGTTTTTCATGTTTTGTTAGTTAGCAAATGCCGTTTTAGTTATTTTTTCGAGGAGAAGAATAGTTGCAATCAGGACATGAAAAGAGTTAGAGCGCCTTGTTAGTGCATCTTTTCCAGAGGCAATGTTGATGTCCTTGTTGCAATTTTTTTGCTAGAAGCAGGCCACCTGCATAATCGGACTAAATTTCCCACTCTTTTTTATAATATTGGGAATTTTACTTTTTTAGCAATACTTCCACTCGTACCTGCGCCTGCATCGGGGTCTGAGGTGGTCATAATTAAAAAATATATATTAAGTTCATAGAACAAAGTACTGAAAAACCTTCTGATTCGAAGAGGCGTTAAGTAATAAATTATAAATTCCAACTCATAATTCATAGATGATCGGTTTGCATGGGTCTATAATGGAGATATGCTTAGATTGCGGTTTTTTGTAATTATTCTGGTCAATACCCGAATCTTAAGAATTGTTTTTAACCATACTCAATTAGTTGCCTGTCAAATGATCAAAAAAATCGGGGAGAAACAAATTCGCTCAGAACTTCGAAAAATCGGGAGATTTTGATGCCATTCCGGTAGATCGGGAGATGAAGTGAAAAATCGGGAGATCTCCCGAAAAATCGGGAGCTTCGGTAACACTGACCTGAACAAACTATTTACGTGGTGTTCTGTCAATGATTTACAACTAAACATTGGTAAATGTCAGATTATTAGTTTTTATAAAGGTAAAAATCCTCTTAAGTTTTCCTATGATATGAATGGTGTAAATCTTCTTCGTGTATCACAGATTCGTGATCTTGGTATCATATTCCATGAGAGTCTACAGTTCAATGTTCACATCGATGAAATAACAAGTGATGCAATGAGAATTCTTGGTTTTATTTTGAGAATGGGTGCAAATTTTAAAAATGTATCAACATTAAAAAATCGAAGCAAATTAGAGTACAATTCCACCATTTGGTCACCATTTTACAAAATCCATTCTCAATTATTGGAAAAGGTAAAAAACAAATTCCTTCGGTATATTAATTTTAAAATGAAAATTCCAATTGAACTTATAAATTATAATAACTTACGCGCAAAAACCAGACTCCTTTAATTATCAGATATAAGAGTGTTAATTGATTTGTTATTTTTATTCAAAATTATCAAATCTTTAGTTGACTGCCCTAATTTATTAGAATTAATCTGTATTAATGTACCTGCTAGACTAACTCGCAATAAAGATATTTTCAATTTTAACAATACCCTCAATACTAACTATTTTATTAATTCACCAATCCCTAGAATGCATAGCCTTGCAAATAAACATTGTGAATCTATAGATATATTTGGTGTTGACAGTTTTGCAATTTTCAAGAGACAACTCATCTCTATTTTATCTGTTAATAATTAACTTTTCTTATTTTTGTTCTTTTCATAAAACCTCCTCTCATTTAAAATCTTACCAGTAATTTATAACCTTATTTTATTTTATTTTGCTGTTCTATTTAGTTCTGTTTTATCATCATACATTATTATACACATATAATTGTTTGTTTATACCTACTAACTAGCTTTTACACATTGCACTTTATTGTATTTCTGGTCTTATTTCTGATTTTTTCTTATTACTCATAGTATTTCATTTCTTTTATGATGTTTAATTTTTTTATGTTTTTAATTTCTATTGTAAAAGCCCACTAGGGCGTAAATAAATAAATAAATAAATTACTTATACCGGGGCGGGTATGCGGTGGATAACCTCCAGTGACTCACAGTGACAAAACCTTTAACATATGTCTACTGCGAGTATTCACGTTCTTCAAAGAGGCACCAAGAAAATAATGTTCATTTACAGTGGACAAAACCATTTTTATGTCCCGAATGCAGTTATTCAAGTTCTCGACAGGGAGATTTAAAAATCCACAGCGCTATTCATAGTGGAGAAAAAACCTTTTTCATGTTCTGAGTGTAACTATGCATATTGTTGAAATCTTCTGGATTTATGCTTATAAAATATAACACTTTTATTATATAGGCCAAACAACAATTCGACACAAAGTAAATTAGACCCATATATGGGTCAGCTCATCTTGTCTCATAAAAGTCGTTTTATCTCCCTTACTCTAATGACGAGATATATGATCTAAACCATTGATTTTCAAAGTGGGGGGCGCGCCCCCCTAGGGGGGCGCGAAGATATGTGGAGGGGGGCGCGGGCGCGGGCGCGGGCGCGGGCGGCGGTCACCACTCCGCTCTTCATTCCAAATCTTGTCAAAAACATGCACGCTCATCCATTGCATTGACTATTCTTATAACAAGAAAATGTATAAAATAAATATTTTTATAATAAAACATCTAAAAATGTATTTTTCTCCAAAATGTATTCTTCTATTTCGCTCCAGGAGCGCGATTCTGGTACTTTTTGTGTTAACTCTACCGCTAGCGCTCACTAACAATGATGGCGCTTGTAAGGATCCGAATTAGTCGCATCCTTACATCCATTTTCAACAGAGCGATTCTGTTTCTTCCATTGTCCTTACAGGAGCGGGTAAGGCGAGAGACCTAGTAAAAAAATCTAAACAAAGGTCGTTAAGACTGTTAAGAGATTCTTTGAAAACACTAATAAATTAAAAACAATCAAGAAACGCAAGGTTCTTGATCAAAACTTTTTAAAACAATAACTTTATGTTGTATTGCATTTTATGCACATCTCATATTATTTTAAAATAACGTAAAAAGCCATTTATCGAAGATTTTTGTTTTGTAAAAGGTACCTACCTCACTCTTGATGGTAATGACCTTTTAATTCATTCACTACTTCTTAAAGTGACAGATGTCGCCGAGCCAAGACGGCCAATGGCTGTCACGATTTCAATACAATCATGTCGGTTCGGTTATTTAACGATATTTTGCTGTACAAAGCAATAATGAGGTAAGTAAATGCTATAATGTATGTATCTAAAATGTATCTAATGTATCTAAAAGCATATAAATATACTCATATTTGGCTCGAACCGAATTATCAACAAGATTATGTCTGTGATTTGAGGTTACGTTTTTCATGTAAAAATCGAGACAGTTCATTTAATATTTTACAGAATAATATTCTTTTGACTGTATTGTTGTTTTAAGAAACATAAGAAAAATATATATATAATGTGACGTTAATTGGCGTAAAATTATTTTTCAGCGTTTTGATCATCAAACTGTTTATGGAATGTGTATCACGAAATGGAGAACAAAGGCGGTTGAAGGAATCAAATATGCAGGAATACGTTCCCAATGATGTATGTATTTTTATATTTGTATGGTGCTATATTGTGTTTCATATGTCAACAACTAATATTGATAAAATGTGATGAACTGTTTTTGGAATGCAGCACAGCGTATGTCACCTTCAGCAGACAGAATATGCACTGTCAAATTACCTGATTTTGAGATACAAAAAAATTATTTGTTACACATCGTCGGATCTACCGGATCTGCCCTGATGATGGACACTGCAACGCTGTCCGAAACGTCGGCTATAGTAGGAGGTAGCGCAACACGGCATAACACCCCAAAAACTAACAACGATAATGCTGTATGATACAATTTGATGTTTATTTCTTTTACAGACACTAATGCGGTGGCAATAGGATTCGCTGCAGCTGATGATTGATGTTGACGTCCCGCAAACTGGCAGCACGAGGATAATTATCTGGACGTCAACTAGGATAAACCTTTCATGAAGAGAGGCGGTCGAAAGGCTCAAATGTGCTGAAAGAGCTTTCCCATTGATGAAGTATGTATTTAATATTTTTTATGGTATATTACTAAAAAAACCATTAACATGGTTAGTGATGAGCGTTGGATTATCATTTATAGAAATAATGTTATTATTTATTTTCAATTTATTTATCGACACCGATTCCTTTTGCATATCCAATGCTTGTTTTATTATTTTCCATTCTTGCTTTATGTTTCCTTTAACTTCATGAAGCTTCTTTTTATGATATGACTGTTTGGTCGTTTTTACAATTTTAGAACACCAATTTCTATATCTTTTATAATATGCAAATAGTTCAATATTATTTGGTTCTTTGCGACAACTCTTATGTAATTTGTCACGTTTTATGAGGCAGTCCACAATTCCAGAAGTTATCCATGGTTTCAAGTAATTTTTACTACTATGGATTCTCTTTGTAGATGAGCAATTTTCAATGTGTAATTTTAGACATTTTATGAAATTATCAGCTGCTGTATTGACATCATTTTCAGATAAAACGGTATTCCATGTTTCTTCTTTCAGTCTTGAATTTAGCAGGTCATTATCCACAGTTAGTTTAAGCTTTACGTCTATTTTTTTTGATTTGGTTATTATAGATTTTGGATATCTCAATATTGTAGCGAAATGGTCTGTGATGCTGGTCCTGAATACAGCACTTTGAGGATTATCTTTTGACTTGACCATAATGTGATCAATACAAGTCTTAGTTTTTGAAGTAACTCTAGTTGGTGAAATAATTAATGGTAACATACATGATCAATATCAACTGATATTGATCATATGTGTTGAATTGTTTTTAGTGAAGGTTTAACGCATAGATTCTCAACCTTTTTTTGCCCACCGCCCACTTTGAGGATATTAATTTTTCTAGCGCCCCTCAACTCGTGAATCTGAAACAGCAATTGTCGTCACGATCATATTTACCACAACGGCAATGGAGGGGTGGGACTGGAGGGGGGAGGGGGTAGGTATATACATAAAATAAATCTCAAGATATATGACAATTTCAAAAAAATTGAAAGACATTGCTGGAGTCATCCGTTTTTATCGCTTTTTGCTGTTCGCTGACGATCTAAAATTATTTCTTCTAATAATGGGATGGGGCGAAATGGGATATAATAATAATATTTTTTTATTAATTTCTTACACCATTACAAATTTGACTTTATTATATATAAGAAATAAGGCAAGAAATATGGCAATTTCAAAAAAAAATTCAGGCGGTGGTGAAGATTTCGTCTCTTTCAAAAATCAAAAGAATTTCCCTTTTGAATCTCTCCTCACTGACGCCAAATATATCGATCTCGGAGGAGATTTAGTTCAGAAGCAATATACTCCTCCCTACTGGGAGAACCATTGGCAAGTTAGTCCTACAGGCAGGAAGATCGAATAATTTATGATGCCGCTGTCTAAGTTAGTCATCTGGAACATAGAGACTCACGCACTCCAAAATGGCTGAGTTCTCAATATATCGCAGCAGTCTGAATAAGTGGGTGGTGGCATACCCCTCTCTTCTGAGCTGCAGGGAGTGAAGTCCCAGCATGCCCAGAAGAAAGTTCGTCAGGTAGAGCCATAGATAGTGGTCGTACTCCCTCATGTAGAGAAATCTTAGAAACTTTTTTTGAACCCTTGTTATGATGCAGTACATTTCCGTATTACTTAATATAATTATTAACATCTTTATTATTTGTACTGCATCCTAACAACCCTACCCGTCGAAATCGTAATTAGGTAGGAACTTGTTATTAATTATTAGTGTGCCAGCTCTGATTTGATCGACGGCCTGAGGCGACACCTGGACAGTTCCGGGGGGATACGTCACTTCTTGCGTGGGTAGATTCGGGAGTGTTGGGCCCCGTGTCTAACTACGCGACAGTCAAGAGAGTTTTGTGAGAACTTAGTATTTGAATGGGAAAATAATTCCTTTTAACTTTAAATAATGTCGGGCGGTAAAAGTATTAATGGGTACGCATTGTGTGTTCGGAAAGTTTGAATCCCTGTATTGGGATTAGTCGAGTTTCCTGCAACGTAAACTTAAAATGGCGGCAGGCGTGCTAGAAACCCGGGATATATTTCAATCGATATGTAATACGTGCGATCACACTTGGGACAGAGCCCTGTTTTGACGGATGACCGGTGTACCGTTAGCCCGTGATGCAATTTGCCGTTCTTTGTGGCGGAGAAGTAAATTTACGCCGACCTTGACTCTCGTCTGGACTGAGGGCGGTCTCCCTCCATCATAATTCTTCTAGCGACAGGCCCCCTGATGATTTCCCTTTGGCGGCGGGAAGACTTGCTAATTTGATCGCGGCGTAAGGCCGCTTGATGTTTCCCCTTTGGCGGCGGAACTGTCTCCAGATCTCGGCCTCGTGAGGGCCATCCAGATCCTGCATGGGAAAATGCTGCCTGGGCCTGGCAGCCACTAGATGGACAGTATATTAGTTAGCTAGCGATAGTATACACAATAAAGGAGGTCGGTTCATGGGGGTAAGTGATAAGACATATTTAAAAAACCCTGATTGCCACTTGTTTTTTAAAAATTATAAGCTTGTTCTCACAACTCTGCCTTTTAAATTATGTACCTGACACACCATTCCTTTGGAGAGCGACACACATCATGGTTTAAAATCCACCCCCTGAGCATATTTGGGAACCACAGGTATTCTTGACGGGAACCATAACCCGTCCAGAATTGGCGCTTCCTACGGGATAAAATCTGTGGGTACCTGATCATCACTATAACGCTAAAGTTGTTTTACGAAATGTATTACTTGGCGAAAAAGCCACGTAACACCCTTTCAAACATAAGGGATCATCCCACCTTATGAGGATTCTAGATAAGCGAACCACTCTCCAGCCTATTGCGGACCAGGGAGACGTATAAAATCTTCAGAGCACGGGTATCACGAAAAACTCTGACGGTTAAATGAGGACGAAATTACTAATAAAGCTTACTTACATGCATAATACCAAGATCCTTTATATTTGAAACTCGTTTGAGATTATGACCGAGCATAGTGTACCTGTGGTAGGTGAGACTGGTATGCTCTGGTAAAAGTCAGAACTACGCATTTCAAGACATTGAAATGAAGCTGGTTTCGTTGACTCCATTCTGAAATGTTATCAACATCAGCTTGAAGGCGCTGACAATCCTCAATATTTCTTATTAGAAGAAATAATTTTAGATCGCCAGCGAACAGCAAAAAGCGAGAAAAACGGAGGACTCCAGCAATGTCATTAATGAAAATAGAAAAGCGAAGAGGCCTTAGGATCGATCCGTAGGGAACCCCAGAAAAAACGAGAAATTCAGCAGATTGGAAGATTCCGTGTGTGACAAATTGCTTTCTGTTCTTGAGATAAATTTAAAAAAGCTTTAACATCCGAACGGAAAAATCCAGCTGGGCAAGTTTTATGAGTAAGATATCATGATTCACAGTATCAAAGTCTTTGGAGAAGTCGTTATACGAACAGTCTACTTGGTATCCACTATCTAGGGACCTAGCAACATAGTCAGTGAAAACCATCAGATTGGTTTCAGTGGATATTCCTTTCCTGAAACTATGCTGTTCGGGGATAATGTATGCGTCTATCTGAGGCATAAGGAATTTATGAATTAATTGTTGAAATAGTTTAGCTGTTAGCAGGAGCTGATAGTATGGCAACTGGTCTATAATTTTCGGTTAACTTTTTCGAACCTTTCTTAAAAATAGGACATATTTTTGGAAGCTTTCCATACTTCAGAAAAAGTGGAAGTACTAATAGCGAAGTTAATGATAAGACATATAATGGTGTTTTTAGGAACTCGGTGCACCCTTTAATAAAAAATACGGGAAAGAAGTCTGGTCCGATAGAGGGTGAGTTCTTCATGAGACTTATGGCACTCATAAGGTCAGATTCCGTAAATATATCGAAATCAAAGTTTGAAGCTCCTCTGGTGGTAAATGTGGCCGTATTATTAATGTCTAGAAGTGGAGGGTCTTTATTGTAGACCGATTGAAAATGATCAGCAAATGCGTTAGCCACACTCAAGTCACGAAATTCTTGATTACCTTTCATCATAGTGTGTTCAAGACCACCATCCTTCAGAAGGGATTTTATATAGTGCCAAAACATCTTGGGATCATACGTGATGTTTTCCTCGATTTCAGAAACGTAGGCTCGATAGGCCACTCGAAACTCGCGCCTAACTAACGCTCGGTAAGAACTAAACAGATCGTATTCACTCTGAAGGCCTCCAGTTTTCCAACGCTTATGAAGGGCGTGTTTGATCTCTATATTCGAGATGACTTCTCTCGAGAACCTCACTATCTACTAGTTTCCTCGTTAATATCAATTAGGATAAACTTGTAAATCATTTTAATAATTTTAAAATAAAGGCGCGCAGCGAAAAAGACGTACGTCAACTATCTCGATCACTGAAGGGGTAAGATTGGGTTTCTCTGGGTCTTCCACCGCCCCCCTGAAGGTCTGAAACGCCCCCAAGGGGGCGTTATCGCCCACGTTGAGAACCTATGGTTTAACGGAACCTACGTTATAATCTACGCATTTACAGATGGCGCCAATTTGATTATTTTAGGTTAAAACACTTATTGCAAGTTATGCTTTAAAATATTAAGATAAATGAATTGTTTGCGCTCGCTCGTATTCAATATGAATATGAATACATAGTTTTGTCCATAAACTATTTTCCAAGAAAGGCTTACAAGTCCAATTTTGTATAGGTGACTCAATCCAATATTGTATTTGTTAGCCTTTATGGAAAGATTTGAGTTTGTTTATAGAATAAACTATTTATTCATATTCATACGGAATACATACAAGCTCAAACAATTAATTTACCTTAATATTTTAAAGCATAACTTGCAAAAAAAGTGTTTTTACCAAAAATAAATAAATTGGCGCTATCTGTGAATGCGTAGATTATAGCATACGTTTCGTTTAACCTTAAATGCTGCATATTAAAGCGTATGTCACCTGTGAATGGTAGTAGAAGTCGAAGACGCCCAATAATGACATGGCACGACCAAGTGAATCAGATACTTAAGTTGGGCCATGTCAAGAGTCAGAAGAATGGAAGAGCATGTATGAATGTAAACGAGGCAAGGAGTGTGTGCCAAGACCGAGTTGTTTGGCGGTCCTTCCTCTCTGCCTACCCCTGTGGCGAAAAGGCGTGATGGTTAGTTAGTTAGTTAAATTTCATATGATACAATTTGATACTTTTATTTCTTTTTCAGAGATTTCTTCCAAAACTGATGGAAGTGGCGTGGTCGCTGTATAGTACCTACTGTCGCTGATGACTGCTCTAGAGTAGTGAAGAAATGCTGGTGACTGATCTCTGACTGGATCTCCTGTGCTGGGGATTTCATTTGCATTTTAATATTTAATTATATAAATAATATGAAGTTACTGAAAGAACTATAAATATATGATGTGGTATTTTTTTAGCGAGGTCGAGTATTTGTATAGGAAGGAGTCCACTTGAGAGTGGTTCGGTAGTTTAGAGCCCACACAAAGTCAAGTATTCCCTCATGTTGGAGAAGGTTCAGAAGAAATTTCTGAGATTTGTCTACCTGAGGGAGTATGGCTACTACCATTGGCTCTACCCTACTGACTTTCTCTTGGGCATGCTCGGTATTAACCATCTACAGGTCAGAAGATATGTGCTCATTATAACACATTTCTTCAGACTGATTCGTGTACGGTTCGAAAACTCGGCTATCATGGAGAGCATTAGTTTCTATGTTCCCGATGGTTTTCTCTGTCACCGACAGCATAGACTGTTTTATATCCCCGCGTGCAGAACTATCTTGCCAATGGTTATGCCAGTCGGGAGAGCTGTTTTAATATCGATATGTTTAACATCAATGAAGCATAATTCAAACGACAAACTTGGTTGCTGTTAGTTTAAATTTGTTTATCTTAAAATCTGTAGATATTTTCTCTTTTAAAAACGCTTTAAAATTGTAATTTTATATTATTTTTAAATGAATAAATTAAATTGAATTGCATGTTTTAAAAATATTTTTTTTAAACTTTTGAGTTATAATGTTGCTATTGATTGTTAAATGAAAGTGGGGTTTAAAAGTAGTATTGTTTCACAGCAGAATTGTTTAATCGACACGACGCGACGTTAAGATATTGAAAATTTCTTCAGTGCTAGTTTTTTTAAAGCCTTTCAATATAATTTTCAAAACATCTTTTTGGGTTTTAATGAGAGAATTTATTTATAAGAATATTATAATAATATATTATAGTATTAAAGTTCAGGTTTCCCCATTTTTTTTGTATTTTCACAACGGGTTGAAGTTCCGGGAAGGACAAAGTTACTAGTAAACATAAGAAAGGCCCAAGTTTATGTAGGTAAACCTTAAACAAAATAAAGTTATAAGTAATTATTTGATTTATTACCTTTATGTGTTTTGCAATTTGAGTATTTTTAATAAAATAATGTTTCCTTTCATGCCATATTTTATTTTAACTATGAACCATGTTTTCCTATCTCCTTCAGCCAGATATATCACACATACTTTAAACATGTAGTTTATTGTTATTATCACTATTATTATCACTCTAATCAAATATTTTGCAAGTTATGTATTTTAAAACCCCTCAGGCTAATTTATTTGGTTTTCGGAACAACTCACAGAGGTCTCGTTGTCTCCCTTACCATCATGGTTAGAAATACGAAAGGAAGAATACGGAAAGATAAAATACTTCACTTTTTATTTAAATCTAAAAGTAAACCACAAAATAGTTAAAATGTACACCTATATGAAACCGAAGTTGCTGGTGGCAATTTAAAAAAAAAAAAACAAGAAACTTTGTGAATTTTTAAAAAATTATTTTGCATGAAACGACAAAAAAATGAGGTGGTGATAACCTTTAAAATCTTCTTCTTTATGTGCCTTATCAGGTCCCCCCGACGTTGGCGATCACTCTTGAAAAGGTCTCTCTGTCTTGCGCTGCCCGGAATAGCTCCTCCACACTTCTAATGCCGGTCCACTCTCGTATGTTTCGCAGCCAAGACATTTGTCTCCTACCAGGCCCTCGGCGACCCTCTATCTTGCCTTTCAATATTAAATGGAGCAAGTGATACTTCTCCCCTCGAAGTATATGACCCAGATATGAAATTTTCTTGATTTTAATTAATGTAAGCAGTTCCCTATCTGCTCTAGCCCGCCTGAGAATTTCTATGTTGGTGATCATGTCGGTCCATGGGACCTTGAGCATTCTCCGGTGAAGCCACATTTCGAAAGCCTCTAACCTGTTCATGGTATTTATTTTCAAGGTCCATGTTTCACAACCATACAGCAAGACCGACCACACATAACATTTTAGCATTCTCTGCCTTAATTTTAAGCTTATATTGTCATTGCAGAAGAGGGATTTCATTTTTATGAATGCAGTTCTTGCTGCTTCAATTCTGCACCTAATCTCTTTATCTGGGTCAAGAGTCTCCGTGAGGATACTGCCGAGGTATCTAAATCTCTCCACCTTTTCGACATTACAACCATTTAACTGAATCATTGATCCAGAGTGATCTAGTCGTCCAAAAGTCATCCATTTAGTTTTATTGACGTTGATTGTTAGGCCCAGTTGCTCACCAGCATTATAAACAAGATCTAATAGGTCTTGGAGGTCACTGATACTGTCAGCTAGTAATACAGTATCATCTGCATATCTTATGTTATTAATGACAACTCCGTTGATCTTGAGACCCTTCTGGGTATAACTTAGGGCTCTTTTGAAGACATAGTTGGAATAAAGATTAAATAATAGTGGCGACAGGATACATCCTTGTCGTACTCCACGCTGAATGGCGATTGCATTAGATCTCTCATTCCCATGTCTTATTTCTGCTGTTTGGAACCAATACAGGTTTTTAATGAAATTCTGGTCTTTGGTGTCAACGTTACAATCCGCAAGCATTTTCATTAGGTCAGCATGTTTTACCCTGTCAAATGCTTTTTCGTAGTCAATAAAACAGGCAAAGACTTCCTTTCTTTGGTCACGACACTTTTGCAATAGTACGTCGACAGAAAATAATGCTTCACGCGTACCGAACGCATTTCTGAAGCCAAACTGAGTGTCATCTAAGTCCTGCTCGCACTTATCGCGTATCCTGGCATGTATTATTTTAAGGAATAATTTAAGGACATGACTCACCAAGCTTATTAATCGATAGTCACTGCACTTCTTAGGGTATTGTTTTTTAGGTAATGTCACGAAGGTGGATTTTAGCCAATCTTGGGGTATATTCCCTGTGTCATATATAGAGTTAAATAACCTCAACAGGTAGTCAACATTTTCATTATCAAAGAGCTTCAACACCTCAACTGGAATATCGTCTGGTCCGCACGCTTTTCTATGTTCTGAAGTCTTTATCGCATGAAGAATTTCTGATTTTAAAATCGATGGTCCATGCAATTGATCGTTAGGAATATTAATGTCAGGTCTAATATCTTTGAATGTATCCTGAATATACTTTTCCCATGTTTGTAAAATATCTTTTTCATCCAATATCAATTTATTGGAATCGTCAACTAAACATGATGGAGTAATTCTTCTAGAAGTGCCTGTAATTTCCTTCAATTTTTTGTGAAGTTTAAATGCATTGTGACTACGACTGTACGACTCTAGTTCTTCACACTGTGACTTCATCCATTCTTCTTTGGCTTTTTTAATTTCACATCTAATCGTTCTTTGTAAGTTTTTATATTGTGTCTCATTATGTTTATGTTTACGTCTCTCATCCATTAAGTTCAAAATGTGGTCAGTCATCCAATTCTTTTTTCTAATTTGCTTATCAGCTTTCAAATTTGTATCACAGGTTTCACATATAACTGACTTCAGGTTATCCCACTGTGTTTGTATTTCTATTGATGGATCACGAGGGAGTAGTCTAATATTATCGTTCAAAGTCTGAGATACCTTATTTCTGACCACTTCTTCTTGGAGTTTCGAGATATCCATTTTAATTTTGTTTTTGGGCTTTTTTATTTGTTTTAAGCATAAAACAATATCGGCAGTTAACAAAACATGGTCAGAACCAATGTCCGCACCAGGGTACGTGGTGACTCTCTTTACAGAGTTCCTGAATCTATGGTCTACTAACACATAGTCAATTTGGTTCCTGACAATATCATAGATTGTTCCATCCTGAGGTGATCTCCATGTATAAAGCCTTCTTTTCGGGAGTTTAAACCAAGTATTTAATACAACCATATTTTTATCCTGGCAGAATTCATATAGTCTATCACCTCTTTGATTGCTTATGCCTAAGCCATATTCACCAACCATATGAGAGCGGCGACCTTCACCAATTTTGGCATTTAAGTCTCCAATGACAAAATTGACTTCTCCTCCTTTCAAACTTTGCAATGTACTGGCTAGTGAGTCATAAAAAGATTCCACATCACCATCATATCTCACTTCCGCTGTTGGTGCATACACTTGAATAATATTAATGTTGATGGGTTGACAGTGTAATTGTAATAATATTATTCTGTCCGAGATGGGTACAAAATTCTTAACAAATTTTACATACTTCTCCATGACAAATATAGCAACTCCGTTTCGACGATTTTTGTCCTGCGGGTCACTTCCTGAGTAGTATAGATTTCCCTTCTCATGTTGGTGTACGCCGCTGCCAGTCCATCTCAGTTCACTAATTCCAAGAATATCCACTTTTAATCTTTCCATTTCCTGTATCGTATTATCCAATTTACCGCTGTATAAACTTCTAACATTCCATGTTCCTAATCTTATATTTGAATTCACTATTTTGAGCCGGGAGATTCTTCGCACCCCTGGCCCATTTTTCCATACATTCGTTTAATCAAATATGTGTGTTTTTATATTTTTTTTCATAGCCAGTAATTTTAGTGGGAAAAAACGTAAGGTGAGACATTTTCATGTTGCATTCAAGATTTTTATATTTAGAAAATTACATGGTTACTTCTAATAATAAACTTTGAAAGCGTATTTCATCACCTTTCGAACAAAGTGTTTAGTTTTCGGATAGATTCACAAATATTTCATTAATTTGGAATTTAATGCGAAGCAGAAACATTTTGACCTTCCGAAAAATAGGCCCGAGTCCTGACTAGTTAAAACATCGCAATTACGGTAATTCGGTAGATTAAATAGCATTATTATGTGAAGAATAGTTCACTAATCATGTTTACAGTCAAAACTTACGACAATATTAAGTTTTCTTTTGTTAAAACACGCAAATATCGACAATATTTGTCAATGTCAGACTTTAATGTCAGTCACTACCTCGCTAATGACAGCCCACACGGTCTCCTTTAGATCCTTTCATTTGCGAAGTTCGAAGGAGAGGATTTAGCTGTCATTGTGAGAACGTGAATCGCAATTGGAAAAAAAAATCGTTAAGTTGAAGGAAAGGAGAGGATTACTCAGTGGCGTAGCGTGGGTATCAGCCGCCCGGGGCGGAGGAAAATTTTGCCGCCACCCCCCTATATAGGTACTTCTTCAGGGAGGGGGGGGGGGGGGGTAGTGATCCTTTTTTTTTAAATATTTATTTGCCAATTTTTATTAATTAAATCTGTATGCGGTGAATTAAAACTACACTCAGAACATGAAAATGGTTTTTCTTTGGTTCTGGCAGCACATAAATTGTCTGCAACTAGAATTTTATATTTGCACTTCGAAAAAAGTTATGTTTTCCTTCGAAATATGTCAGCAGATGAATACACAATTGGAATTTTACATTCTGAACAATAAACTGGCTTAAATTTTATCTGTATGCGGTGAATTAAAACTACACTCAGAACATGAAAAAGGTTTTTATTTGACTCTGGCGGCACATAACTTGTCTGCAAGAATTTTATTAAGCACTTTAAATAAGTTTTTCCTTCGAAATGTGTCGTCGGATGAATTTACAACTGGAATTTTACATTCTGAACACAAAAGTGGTTTTAATTAAATCTGTAAGCAGTGAATTAAAACTACACTCGGAACATGAAAATGTTTTTTCTTTGATTCTGGCGGCACATAAATTGTCTGTAAGAATTTTATAAAGCACTTCAAATAATATGTTTTCCTTCGAAATGTGTCGTCAGATGAATCCACAACTGGAATTTTACATTCTGAACACAAAAGTGGTTTTAATTAAATCTGTATGCGGTGAATTAAAACTATACTCAGAACATGAAAAAGGTTTTTCTTTAATTCTGGCGGCACATAAATTTTCTGCAAGAATTTTATAAAGCACTTCAAATAATATAATGTTTTCCTTCGAAATGTGTTGTCAGATGAATCCACAACTGGAATTATACATTTTGAACACAAAACTGCTTTTAATTAAATATGTATGCGGTGAATTAAAACTACACTCAGAACATAAAAATGGTTTTTCTTTGATTCTGGCAGCACACAGATAGTGTGCATCTAGAATTTCATAACTGCGCTTCGAATAAGTATGCACAAACCTGTCACCGTGATGTAGAAGAAAACCGTATAAATGTAATTTTTTGTGCGCTTTCAGCAGGGCGCACAAAGCTTCGCGAATATAAAACACAAATCGACTATCAATCAGAGCTAAAATGATACTGTTGCTATTTACATTTTTATTTAAAAATAATGTATGTGTTAGAAATAAAAACAAAACGTCTGTCATTAATATTTTGATTTTAACAGGATATTAAACTTAGAAAGATGTTAAGAAACTATAAACTAGAAAAAACTTTTAAGTCCTGACGCGAGAATCGAACCCGCGACTTCCCCAATCCAAATATTTACAAGATGATTATTGTAAAATTTTGCCGCCCCCCCAAAAGTGCCGCCCGGGGCGGGCCCCCCCCCCCCCCCCCCCCTAGCTTGTTAACTCGCCGTGCGTCATCGAGGCTTTACATTGAAAAATCCGTTGCGCGAGCCGGACCACCGGTATTTGCCGGTGTCGACGCAGTGTTGTACTAATTCATATAAAGATATAGAAAAATCCGCTGCGTGCCGTGCGTGCGTTGCGGCCAGCGCGGGTAGATGGACGCTCATTTGAAAAGTCAATACGCGCAACATATACACACGGATACGAGACATGCTAAAAGAGCTAAATATGTTGACGGTGAAGCAAACTGTGTATTTGAATGTACTTATTTTATTACATAAAATTAACATGGTCAAGATGTTTATTGTTTAAGGAACTAAAAAGAAAAATACATTATAATAACGAAACCCACGGACACGGGACAATAAATTCAAAGCAATTTAGACTGCCGACAAGAAAAAAATCAAGCACCCAGAAATCTCTAATGTACCAGGCCGTCCAACTGTATAACAACATCCCGAATGAAATAGGGTACAATCACTTTTTTTTTTGTTTTACCAAAAATTAAAGAAAAAAATTACAAACTGGAATATTCAAAAAATTTTTTTTTACGATAGGAAATAGTCCTTCAATAACGTTTTGAATATTCAATTTTCAAATTAGCGCTAAAACGCCCTTTTCGCGCGGTTTTGGCTTGTGACGTCACTGCGCACTTCTTGACAGATGTCATAAGTCGCAAGTCGTAATCCAGTAATCAGTCTGCAGTTGATCATTTGTTTATCGAAGAAAATGTCCGTAGATACCGTTTATAATTACTGTATTGTACTAAAGTGTACAAATACAACATCTTCAACACCAAACAAACTATTTATAAACGTCACAAATAATGTTATTATGTGTAAAAAGCGGTGTCATGCGATGAAAAGGTACATGTAACTGCCACTATAATCGCGTCGATTTTTGACAAATTATCAGACTGTCTTTGTAGAAAACCACTGTCTGTCATGATAGTATGTATTTACAATGTATGTTTTACACAAACGAATGGGCTTAGGATGCATAACTAAACGATTATGACTATCAAACTTATTCAAACCAGCATAGCAACTGGAACAAAAACTGTCAAAAACAATTTGACGTGGGACTAGGTGGGTGCGTTGTGACGTCACAATCTCGCAAGTCAATGATGACTCGTTTTTGATATATGAATTTTCATACAACTTTAAAAGTGAATTAATTAATTTAATAATTTTTTTCGGGGGTTTTAGGTGTGATATTCGAGTTAAGTTATTTTTTTTACTTGTATTAAATGCATTGAAAACACTATATTACATATACTGCATGTACCCTATTACTGTCATAGAAAATATAAATAAGTTTAAAAACGAATTACGAAAGTATGTCTACCTCAATTATTACTGTCTTCATTTATGTGTAATTTTTAAAGAATGATTATGTTTGCCAACCAATGTAAATGTTTATATCTTTATAAAATATTAGCACACACAAAGATGTGAGCTGACAAGATTTTATAATTAAAATAAATAACATGTAGTTGTTCGCCGTGAATTATTTTTAATGGCAGCACCTAAATTTCCACATAAGAAACGTTCTTAATTCTGTAATATCTATGGATAAATCCGGGGAGCTGGCTGTCACTTTTCTTGTTGGTTATGTTGTTTTGGCTTTACTCGTTTAGTAGATTTGTAGACATTGAACGAGAGCAATTAGTCCGTTTCTCAATCCACATCCTTTAACCTCATTTTAAAGTTTAAGTAAAACAGAACTACCAGCTCCTTATGTAAAAGTATGGATTCCACCACCATCAAGTTAGAATCAGGCACAATTGCGGAAGAGAGTGTTGCTGTGACATTTACGGAAATCGATATAGAATATCCTTTTATCAAAAAACGAAGTACGGAATCCAATTCCAAAAACAATTCAGGTACCTATTTCGTTATTTCGTTACTCTCTTTTGGTACATAACTACGCAAAATACAAGTGAAAATATGAATAAAAATGCAGGTTTTTGTTTGTCTGTAACGACATGCTCATATCTACACGTCGATCCTATAAACACTATTATGCTGGATACAATATATTATTTTTGTAAACATTTTCAAAATAAATATGCTTAAAATGCACTTTAAATTTTAAAAGAAAAAAAAACGGTGGTAGTCAGATAACTGTTAGAAATAAAGTCAGTTACCTGAATTGTAAAATAATGTCCTTTAATGGTTATTTGAATGGGAGAGGATTTTAAAGTGGGGGACCAAATAAAAGAATTGTATTGAACTTGACTTCGAAATAAATAAGGCAACAAATGTCTAATGTTGATATGTTCCTGGCGTTTAGGAGAACGCAACCAAGCATTTATAAGCCTTCACTTGTAATTGTGTTGAATCGTGAAAGACAGTTTAGATCGGAATAAAATAAAAATGGCATAATAATTAATTTCATTGACAGGACTGCATTCATTTCGTGGTCGGGTGAAAGAAGTATTGGAAAAAATTCGGTTTAGTGGCGAAATTCCTAAAAATACAAACTAGTTATTTTTATACTAACTATGGGCCGGGGAATACGAATCTGAAAGAATTAGGCGGCGGCAAGCAATATTAACTGAATTATACGACTTTAAAAAATTTTTTGACACCTCTAGAAAAATGGCCATTTTGGAAACATTCTGATTCCTAGAAAATCAAACTAGTTATTTTTATACTAACTTTGGGCCGGGGAATCCGAATCTGAAAGAATTAGGCGGCGGCAACAATATTAACAGAATTACACGACTTTTAAATTTTCAATAAACACAAGCCATCTTTAAAGCATTTTGACACATGAAAACCATAGAAAAAGAATAAAGATGTTACATCACATAAAATTAAGTGTTGCCATTAAGCAGTAATATCAATAACGTAAAACTTTCCGACACGATAATTCTTCACATGATAATTCATCACATAACACATTAACCTGATGAATTATGACTATCTCAACGGCCGTATTCTTAAACCAAAAGTATGAAAATTCGTAGTCTTAAAAAGTTGTTACCTAGACCGGTCACCAATATCAATGTTATTATATAAAACCTAACCTAACCTAACCTAATCTAACCTAACCTAACCCAACCTAACCCAACATGGTTTGTGCCCCTTTATACCGCCTGCTCGCGTCAATTTAAAAAAACATCCCAGTTTTCAAGTAGTTTAGCGGCTACGCTAGGTTTGTATAACATGGTTTGTGCCCCTTTATACCGCCTGCTCGCGTCAATTTAAAAAAACATCCCAGTTTTCAAGTAGTTTAGCTGCTACGCTAGGTTTGTGTAACATGGTTTGTGCCCCTTTATACCGCCTGCTCGCGTCAATTTAAAAAAACATCCCAGTTTTCAAGTAGTTTAGCGGCTACGCTAGGTTTGTATAACATGGTTTGTGCCCCTTTATACCGCCTGCTCGCGTCAATTTAAAAAAACATCCCAGTTTTCAAGTAGTTTAGCTGCTACGCTAGGTTTGTGTCACATGGTTTGTGCCACTTTATACCGCCTGCTCGCGTCAATTTAAAAAAACATCCCAGTTTTCAAGTAGTTTAGCGGCTACGCTAGGTTTAGGTAGCATGGTTTGTGATACAAAAGTGAGTAAAATTTATAAAAAGTAAGTACTTAAATTATAAACATGTCATTTTACGTTATTGATATTACTGCTTAATGGCAACACTTAATTTTATGTGATGTAACATCTTTATTCTTTTTCTATGGTTTTCATGTGTTAAAGATGGCTTGTGTTTATTGAAAATTTAAAAGTCGTGTAATTCTGTTAATATTGCTTGCCGCCGCCTAATTCTTTCAGATTCGGATTCCCCGGCCCAAAGTTAGTATAAAAATAACTAGTTTGATTTTCTAGGAATCAGAATGTTTCCAAAATGGCCATTTTCCTAGTGGTGTCAAAAAAAATTTTAAAGTCGTATAATTCAGTTAATATTGCTTGCCGCCGCCTAATTCTTTCAGATTCGTATTCCCCGGCCCATAGTTAGTATAAAAATAACTAGTTTGTATTTTTAGGAATTTCGCCACTAAACCGAACTTTAGCCGAAGTATTATTTATTTTATATGTATAGTTAAATTACTAATTATGTGTGTACCTTATAAAATGCTTTTACAAAATCCATACATACAATCTTTTGAGTAGTTTAATTTTCAAATGAATATAATGTTGGAATAGAGAGGTTTTGTTACAGACCTTATTATTATTTTTCAGCTGAAACTAATTACTATCACATAACGGGACGCCATCACAGCAGTTCCATGGATCTTCCCAACCCAGATAGTGTTTCCATCAAGACTGAACCATGGTCGCAAGAAGAAGGCTCAGCTGAAATGTCCAATACGGATATAGAAATCCACCTCCCGGATGTAAATGAAGAATGTTTGCAGTATGCTGAGAATGTTCAGCCAACTAGTAAGTTGCATTGCGTATATCACAGAGGTGTTTCAGATGGACGCAGTTAGGACAGATACTTGTTTTCTACTTCCCCACTTATTTTCCTTCCGAATGTTGCCATTGATGAACTAAGAAAACGTTTAACTTATTATGCCCTCAAACTCTTCCTAATTACTTCAGCTGTTGCCTCACCATATTTTGTCACAAAAGTAAATCATCTCTATTTCTCCACTCACTTTTCCATAAGGTATAAGGTAATCGATGTAACATGTCTTCTGTTACTCATTGTAATTCAGAAATTCTTTATTCGATTGACTAGGTACTAGCATGTATATCTAAAAATTCTTAAGAATGGAAGGCTGTCGCTAAAAATTTCAGCAATGCTGACATACTTATTTGTTCATTCCGTGTGTTTATACAGAATATCTGATTAAACAACACAGTTAATTCACACATATGTGCAGATAATTACAAAAAAATTACTCAGAGGATTCATGAACTTTCGTAGGTTCAAATAAAGATTAAAAAACTAAAACAAAACAAATAAAATAAGAATATTGTATAAGAGCTCACTTCAAATAATGCAAAGAGAAGCATGAGAAATTAAAAGAGACACAAGTTGTCTTTATCGATCCGGCCCGCCGCGCAGCCGGTGGGCAGACACAACGGGCGCCAAGACTTCGACAAACCTCACTATACTATAGCGAACCACCTATGGCAGAAGTGTTGGTTTTCTAATAAGTGATTCCCGGAGCGGCGGTATCCATACCCGCCTCCAAAAATGCCTATATTATTGGCAACCCAGTGAGTTCTATATGTTTAAAGCAATAGTAAATTCCGTAATTTTAATTAAGTTGTATTAACGTATTGCGTAAATGCGATCCGCTGCGATTGAGTGCGAACTGAAGTTCGCTGAGTAGATAGGTCGAGAGGGGGAAGGGACCAAGAAACAATTCATTACCACAGCAAAAATGTTAATTTTTTAAACGGAAAAATAATATCTTATGCTGATGACACTGTCATAATAATTAAAGGTGCTGATTGGAATACTGTGAACAACCTAGCGAATATTGACATCAATACACTGAAACACTGGTTCGATAAAAATCTCGTCTCTTTAAATACCGAAAAAACAAACTTTATCCCATTCTCTATCAATAAATTTAAATCTAAACCAGAAATAAAAGTTCTAATACATCAGAGTAAATGTAGTGGAACTAATTGCACTCCAGAATGTTCTACACTTAATTCAACTTCCAAAATTAAATATCTTGGTGTATATATAGATCAACATTTTAAATCGAAAACACATATTATTTGTGAACTTGTCAAAAGAATTAGGAAATGTATATATGTATTTATAAGACTCAGAAATATTCTAAGACTGGAAAACCTAAAAAGAGTGTACTATGCAATTGTTCAATCTATATTACAATACGGTATTATAGGATGGGGAGGATCATATGATATTATTTTTAATCCTCTCAAAATAGTTCAAAGATTAATAATTAAGATTATATTGAAAAAACCATCTACATTTTCTAATGAAAAAATCTTTTCAATATTCAAAGTAACTACAATAGACAATTTATATAAAAAATAAATGAAACAATGTTACTTTGTTTGAACCACTTGTATATTTTTTTAAAGCCGACCGGTTTCGGAACGACCGTTCCTTCCTCAGGGCAAACGTATACTGACTTGACAATTATAAAATAGTAGGTGGGTACAATATATTATTACAGAGTGTTGTGGTAGGGGAGAAGGCGTGGCTAGGGATTAATTAGGAGTGGGTGGGGGAACATATCCATGATTGGGCTATATGATAATATTTTTTTGTTTGTTAATAATGGGTTCATTATTTTTAAGAGATTTTTTTTATTTCTATGGCTTCTAAGTTATCTAACCGTTTTCCCTTAGTGTTAATGTGAAGAACATTTATCCCCGTATTTTTATCAAAACTATGGTTATTTTCAATGATATGGTTAGCGATCTCGGAAAAATTATTATTATTAAGACACCTTAAATGTTCTTTGATTCTTATTTCAAAATTACGAGTTGTTTTTCCAATATAAAATGAGGAACAGTCATTACATTTGAGTTTATATATTCCGGAATTAGACAATTTATGTTCTTTATCTTTAGCGTTCCTCAAAAAATTACCGATATTATTTCTTGTATAAAAAGCTGGTTTAATATTAGAAGGGAAATTTTTGCAACATTGAACTGAAAAATTATTAATATATAAAATTTTACGCCATTCTTTATCATTATTATTATTAGAATTGTATAGATATTTATTTATTGAAATTTTCTTAAGTTTTTTATTTAAAATGTTATCAATTAAACTTGGGTCATATCCGTTATTTACAGCAATTTGTTTTATTATAGAAAGTTCAGAAAGGAAATTATTATTAGACATTGGGACATTTACTAGGCGATGTATCATGGAATGGAAGGCGGAGTGTTTTTGTGAGACAGGGTGGTTGGAGGTCTTATGAATTACTATGTCAGCGTATATGGGCTTGCGATATATACTAAAATGCATTTTATTATTTATAATAGACAAAGTTCAATCCAAAAAGTTTAAGTTTTCATTGCCTATTTCTATCGTAAATTTTATTTGATTATGAAAGGAATTTAAAAGGTTAAGAAAGTTATTTAGTTGGCGTTCCGATCCTGTCCAAATGACGAAGATGTCGTCCACATATCTCTTATATAATAAAATATTACTTAAAAGAGGGGATTTTGAATTAAAAATAGTTGTTTCCAAATCATTCATAAAAATATCAGCGATTAGAGGGCTTGTAGGAGCCCCCATCGGAAGGCCTTCTTTTTGTTGATATATGACATTATCATACTGAAAATAATTTTGATTTAAAACTAAGTTAAATAAACGAGTTAGGTCACTAGACAGATCTGTAGGTAATTTAGAATCCTTCAATAATTTGGAAATAATTACTTTGCTTTCAGTAATAGGCACATTAGGAAATAGGTTAATGACATCAAAGGACACAAGTTTAGCATTTTTCAGTTCAATGTTGCAAAAATTTCCCTTCTAATATTAAACCAGCTTTTTATACAAGAAATAATATCGGTAATTTTTTGAGGAACGCTAAAGATAAAGAACATAAATTGTCTAATTCAGGAATATATAAACTCAAATGTAATGACTGTTCCTCATTTTATATTGGAAAAACAACTCGTAATTTTGAAATAAGAATCAAAGAACATTTAAGGTGTCTTAATAATAATAATTTTTCCGAGTTCGCTAACCATATCATTGAAAATAACCATAGTTTTGATAAAAATACGGGGATAAATGTTCTTCACATTAACACTAAGGGAAAACGGTTAGATAACTTAGAAGCCATAGAAATAAAAAAATCTCTTAAAAATAATGAACCCATTATTAACAAATTGTAACGTATGTGCTTATCTGCACACACTATAAAAACAATACTTGGTATATTATAATATTTATTGGTGACTATCAAGTGTCTGGACTGAGAGAGCTACTGACGCGCATACGATCTCTTTTATACATCTCGTACTCGCTGTCTCGCTCTCATGCTGTCACTCTTACACACATACACCACACAAATAAAAAAATATTATCATATAGCCCAATCATGGATATGTTCCCCCACCCACTCCTAATTAATCCCTAGCCACGCCTTCTCCCCTACCACAACACTCTGTAATAATATATTGTACCCACCTACTATTTTATAATTGTCAAGACAGTTTAGTCAGTATACGTTTGCCCTGAGGTAGGAACGGTCGTTGCGAAACCGGTCGGCTTTAAACAAACATACAAGTGGTTCAAACAAAGTAACATTGTTTCATTTATCTATAATGGATAACCACAAAGTTATAGCTACATTCAAAAGTTTATATAAAAAATATTCAATACTACAATCCTTCAAAGAAATAAAGCTAAAAAAATTACATTTCAATATCTCAGCAAGATATTAGAACAATATTAAAATCCCAAAATTTACTACCAAGCACAACCGGAATTCCTATCTGTATCATGGTATAAATTATTTCAACAAACTCCCATTAAAAGTAAAAAATTATTGAAAATAAAAGTAAATTCCAAACTAAATTAAAAAATTACCTGAAACAACTGTAAGAGTTACATTACTATTTCACTTCATTTAAATCTGTTAACCGACACATCGCAAGTTTCTCTTACTAAATCTATTGTTAACAGTTGCAATATTATTATTCACCTACTCAAATGATAACATTGATAACATAATTGAGTATGAATTCACTCACCAAACACAAGAGCCTTGTCTCTTTATGGTGAGGAAAGGCTTTTATTACATTAACATTACAAATCTGTTTAATATGTAAAAAAAATGTATAATTATTGTAAAAACAATCAAATATTAAATTTAAAAAAAAAATTAAAAAAAAGATCAATGTTAAAAGCACTTCGTCAAGTTATTATCGACCCACAACGATTTTTTAATGTACTACACCTTTTCATTGTAATCTTGTTATTGTTATTACAGGTAGCATTAATGTGGATATAGTACCCACCAAGGCAGAACCAGGACCCCGAGAAGAAGATGAAGGTGGACTTCTTTATACGAAAATTGAAATAGACCTCCCCGATTTAAAAAAGGAATGCTTAGAATACTCTGAAAGGGCTTCTGGTAATTTGATCGAATATTATTTGTCTGAATTTGTTTTAATATTTTTCTTGTTTAATTATAGAAATCTACTTATTGAACTTTATCCGCCATTATTTTCAGACATGGTAACGGACCTGAAGACACATCCTGGAGAAAAAACTCATTCGTGTTCCCATTGTAACTACTCCTGCTCAAAAAAGTCAGCGTTAACAAGGCACTTACGCACCCATACTGGAGAAAAGCCTTATTCATGTCCCCATTGTAACTACACCTTCTCAGACAAATCAGATTGTACAAGGCACTTACGTACCCATAATGGAGAAAAGCCTCATTCATGTTCCCATTGTAACTTTTCCTGTTCACGTAAGTCAGATTTAACATTGCACTTACGCACCCATACTGGAGAAAAACCTTTTTCTTGTTCCCATTGTGACTATTCCTGCTCAAACAAATCACATTTAACGGTGCACATACGCACCCATACTGGAGAAAAACCTTTTTCGTGTCCCTATTGTAACTACTCCTGCTTCGATAAGTCACATTTAACAAGGCACATTCGCACCCATACTACAGAAAAACCTTTTTCGTGTCCCCAATGTAAATACTCCTGTTCAGACAAATCAAATTTAACTAAGCACTTACGCATCCATTCTCGATAAAAAAAAAAACTTTTTGTCGTCCTGCTGCAGCTAACCACGTACTCTAAAGTGAAATTAAAAATTCAAATTTGTAAAAAAACTACTGATCCAGTGGAGTAAATAAGACGCTGTTCAGTTATCTGAATAAGACGTTGATCTGCAAATGTCAGTTCCTTCATAACATTCCGTTGTATTTATTTTTAGGCGCTACTAGTGAATCTACTATTGAAATTCATTCATAACATTACGGTCTATTGTGAAGTATACTCAATCCATTACGTCTTTATTTCAATAATCAACTAAAATGTCGCATAGCCCTGTTCATGTAAAACCATTGATTATGTCAAAAACTATGTATATGTGGGTGTTACTTTTGTGAAATCGGACCTACACTAGGCCGGAACGATATTTTTTTTTTCGAATTTTTATTTGGAATAGTTGAATTAATTTGCCAATTGCCATCAATTACCTCAATTAAAATTATAAAAAAAATATCAGAGAGCGGTAAAAGCCCCCGCCAAGACATCGAACATTTACAAAAATGACAGTTTAGGGGCTATTTGCACGGCCTTCAAAATAGTACAGAATTTATTAAAATAGGTTTATTTTATTTAATAATATATTTAAATATAGTTAACTAGCTGTTGCCATAAAATTTTTCATTATTTTAATATACTTGGCGCTGTGACAGAGGAGCAAAGTGCGGGGCAAAGCGGGGGGCGGCACGTGATAATCTACGAAATGCAGTGTTTTGTTTGAACTAGTGTCCACTATTGTCTCAAGGCGGAGGGTTGAAAGAGAATATCCTACCCACGTATGAGAATGTAATGAAATTCTATGAATGGGTTCTACAAGACTTAAAAGTAAGGAATAACACAACAAAATAACCTACGTTTTTGGAAATTTACGAACTAGTTGGAATGAAAATGGAAAAATTGTGGATAAAATCTTCTATTCCAATTGTCACACAAAAACGAGCCTTACAGTCAGTGGCGTACCGTGGGGGGGGCGGGGGGGGCGGCCCGCCCCGGGCGGCACTTTTGGGGGGGCGGCAAAATTTCACAATCAATAATCATCTTGTAAAAATTTGGATTGGGGAAGTCGCGGGTTCTATTCTCGCGTCAGGACTTAAAAGTTTTTTCTAGTTTATAGTTTCTTAACATCTTTCTTAAGTTTTATATACTGTTAAAATCAAAATATTAATGACAGACGTTTTGTTTTTATTTCTAACACATACATTATTTTTAAATAAAAATGTAAATGGCAACAGTATCATTTTAGCTCTAATTGATAGTCGATTTGTGTTTTATATTCATGAAGCTTTGTGTGCCCTGCTGAAAGCGCACAAAAAATACACTTATACGGTTTTCTTCCACGTATATATCACGGTGATATATTTTAAATTTATTATCACAGAAAAGTTAAATAGCTGACAGGTGTGTGCATACTTATTCGAATTGCAGTTATAAAATTCTAGATGCACAATATCTATGTGCTGCCAGAATCAAAGAAAAACCATTTTTATGTTCTGAGTGAAGTTTTAATTCACCGCATACATATTTAATTAAAAGCAGTTTTGTGTTCAAAATGTATAATTCCAGTTGTGGATTCATCTGACGACACATTTCGAAGGAAAACATTATATTATTTAAAGTGCTTTATAAAATTCTTGCAGACAATTTATGTGCCGCCAGAATCAAAGAAAAAACATTTTCATGTTCCGAGTGTAATTAATTAATCTTAATTCACCGCTTAGAGATTTAATTAAAACCCCTTTTGTGTTCAGAATGTAAAATTCCAGTTGTGAATTCATCCGACGACACATTTCGAAGAAAAAACTTATTTTTTTAAGTGCTTAATACAATTCTTCCAGACAAGTTATGTGCCGCCAGAGTCAAATAAAAACCTTTTTCATGTTCTGAGTGTAGTTTTAATTCACCGCATACAGATAAAATTTAAGCCAGTTTTATTTTTCAGAATGTAAAATTCCAATTGTGTATTCATCTGCTGACATATTTCGAAGGAAAACATAACTTTTTTCGAAGTGCAAATATAAAATTCTAGTTGCAGACAATTTATGTGCTGCCAGAACCAAAGAAAAACCGTTTTCACGTTCTGAATGTAGTTTTAATTCACCGCATACAGATTTAATTAATAAATGTTTAAAAAAAAAAAATTAAAAAAAAAAAATCACTACCCCCCCCCCTCCCTGAAGAAGTACCTATATAGGGGGGGGGGGCGGCAAAATTTTCCTCCGCCCCGGGCGGCTGATACCCACGGTACGACACTGCTATATACGTGATGTTTACAATATATTATTCGATGCCTGTCTGAATAGGGTATACCTGTGTTGTAACAGGTGTAGACCTAGCCGACGTAGCTCAGTTGGTAGAGCAGTTGACCGGATATCAGAAGGACGCGGGTTCAAGTCCCGTCGGCGGCATTTATCTTTTCTCGGGAGATTTTTTCAATGTTGATGAGTGTTTCAGGCTAATATTGCTTATAATAATTGTTAACATATTTTCATTTGAAACTAAATGAGTACTGGCACCACTATCAATATACCAGTCTTTCTGACTGAATTCATTTGTCATGAAAACTGCACTAAATGCATTCGTATCATTCCCTTTAGGACATTGACTTTTATATTGCCCAATCTGTTTGCATTTATAGCAACGAACCATTTTTGATGATCTGACGTTTGGGTTGTCAGAAGGTTGACAATATTTTTTATCGCTATTGTCGCGATGCTTCGTAAATTTTCTGCTGCCGCCGCCGCCGCTGCTGCGTCTCTGAGAATTTCCAACGACGAATGCACTCTTCGATTTATCCTCAGAATCCGTGCTCATGTCCAACAATTTTGTTTTTATAGCATCTGCACTCATTTTCATACCGGAATGTTCAATGGCCATTAACATTGGGTCATACATCTGCGGGAGTCCAGCAAGAAGCAATGAAGCGATCCATTTATCGTTTATTTCGAAACCCGTACCTCTCAACTTCTGGGCTGTTTCCAATAATTGAGTGACGTAATCAGTCATACAATTGCAAGTCTCCAAGCGAATCGATATTAAATTCCTCAGTAGACTGATTCTGTGTGTGAAACCGGAGTCGTCGAACAATGATTTCAATTTCTTCCATACACTTTGCACTGTAGTTTCGCCTTTAATATGGACATACATTGAAGCTTTCACCCACCTATTCCCACCCCGGTATAGGCGACTTATGGTCGCCCCTTCGGAGTTCTCGCAAGAATCTAATTTTTTTGAATGAACGACTCTACATTTAAAATATGTAACGATTCTAGAACTTCAATGTCCCCGCATACTTTGTTTAGAGGGCGGTATGCAGGCGCACCTACAGGAATGTACTGTGATGGTCAATTCTACAATTCTAAAGCCCATGAAGGTAATCACTGCTAAAGCAGTGAGCCCCATGGACAGTCAAACAAGGTGTTAGTAACAAAACTAGGTAATAGAGAAAATATAAGGAAAAAAACAAAATATGGACATACAGAGATGGATCAATGGTCATTATCAGCTTTGCTCTTACTTTTCTGTCGTCTTTTTCAGCTAGCACCTGCGTGGTATTCAAATCCACGCCTTCCAGGATGAGGAAATTTTCAACTACGTATTAGACCAATCGTCGAAATTCTCACGCCCTTTCAACCTGGGAACGTTTACTGAGTAATTCGCCGACATTTTTCCACACTGTGCACGATCAAAAAGTTAAAAAAATATACTAATTGCGTATTTTGCACCGGAATTGTTCACTTGGCCCATAACCTAATGAAACAGCAGAGAGGTTTTCACTGTGTTTACCACCTTTGTAAATGGGTCGGATGATGCTACATTTGAGATCTTCTGGAATAATTGCCTCCTTTAAAATCATATTAATAATTAGAGTTAAGATAGGTCCTAAAATATCGAAATGTTTTTTAATATCAGACATTCTAATTTTATCTCCGGCGACTGACTATTTTTTAAACTTCTGACAACTTTTTCGATGTCGCGGAGTTTTGCTTGTGTTAAGAGCATGCTATGTGGAAGTCTATGTTTTTGAATATTCAAAGCTTTTTTTATCACAACTATGTAATAATTTCCTAACATTTTCTGAATAGAAGTTAGCAAAATTATTAGATGTTTGTTCAGTCGTTTGTTCTTTTAAGAAATAGTTTGATATTACTTGATCACAATTACTTTTGCTCTTTCTTCCTAACAATCTGTTTATTTCATCCCACCTTTTTTTTTGAGTCTGCATAATAATTTTTAAATTTTGAGTTGAAAAATTTTAATTTGCACATGCTGATTTATTTTGTAACTTTGTTCCGAGTGCTTTTATACTCTCTTTCATAAAATTTATTTTTAGGATTATTTTTCCATCTTTTGTAAAGTGCATCTTTTAATTTGATTTTTGATAATAAATCATCATTTATCTATTCATTTATGGCATTTGGTCTGGTTTGAGGTTTATAAGTCTTAACTACAGTACTTTTTTCATAGATTTCATTAAATTTTGTTTTAATTTTATTATACAGAGCAACGCAATTCTGTTCTTTCAAAAGGATATTCCAATTACATTTTTTTATTTCTTTATCAACACGTTTTTGAGACAGAGTTGTTATTTTTTCATTTTGTATAATATTTTTGACATCATGGTAATGTATATTTAGTTCCGTTATAAAATGATCAGCAATTGTCGAATCAATTACACATGCGGACAAGTTATTTATTTATTTAAGGAACATAAACAGTCTTAGTAATAAAATATACATAAGAGGATGGCAAAAAAACAGACCAATTATTAATGTGACAGATAGGTATTTAGAAACATAAAAGTAACTGAATGTAAACTAGAAAATTTAAGAAAAACAGAACTAAGCAGCAATTTAAAAAAAATAATAATACAGATGTTAATTCAACAAGTGATAAACATGTTATACACAATAATAAAATAATTTGAAAAAATACTTAAATAGGCTGCGAAATAGGTATTTGGGTTGGGACGGGTAAGGGGAGGAGAGGGATAAGGGAAAGTTGCCACGCAAGTAATATAAAAATATTAGGTACTATAAATTTAGTCATGAATATGCGTTATTCGCACCTACATAGAATGTAATACAAAGAAATCCTGTAACGACAGTAACTAGCAGTGAATATGTCAGCAAGTGTGTCTATATGTGCAAGTTTATTATTATAGTATTTACCTGTCCTTTGTATAAATTCATTTTGGTTGGAATTAGTGTTGCATCTATCAATGTAGAAAATGGTATTTTGTCTGCTGTATCGAGTCGGCGTGTGGAAATTTTATTTTATTTAGCAGCTCCGGGCAGTCAACTTTTGAGTTAATAATTTTGTTCAGGAGCATCTGATCAGCGACAAGCCTCCTATTGAGCAGTTTCGAGATTCGAAAATGTTTCTTGATTTCGTCGTAAGAATTGTATATGTTGAATGATTTAAAATTGAGGAATTTGAAAAATCGCTCCTGAACTCTTTCTAACCTGTTAACATAAACAATATAGCGCGGGTTCCAAACCTGTGAACAGTATTCCAGGTGAGGACGAACATGTGAATTGTACAGAATCAGATAAGTCTTAGTGTTTTTGAAAAAATTGCATGTTCTCAGTACAAAGCCTAGACTCTTTGTTGCTTTGGTGACAATTTTATCAACGTGTTTATCAAAGGTAAGTTTAGAGTCCAAAATAACCCCGAGGTCATGTATATAATCTTTATTTGTTAACAGCGATCCAGAAATGGTGTATTCATGCAGTATTTTTATATGGTTACGTGTGAATGTGACTTTGCAACATTTGGAAATATTGATAAAAAGCTTATTTCTGAGACAGTAATCCGTCAGTCGGTCAAGATCTTCTTGTAAACGCACAGAACAGTCATGGGAGCTTATAGGAAGGTATATCTTCATATCGTCGGCAAATAGTAAAATTTGAGCGTTGTGAAAACATGTCGTGATATCATTTATATAGATAGAGAAAAGCAAAGGACCCAAAATGGACCCCTGAGGCACACCAGAAGTAATGATTTTCCAGATGGAAGAAAATCCACCTACTGTCACAGCCTGGGACCTGTTTGTTATGTATGAAGATAACCAACGAAGGAGATCTCCATGAATACCATGATTAGCAAGTTTTCTAAGCAGGATCCTGTGATTGATCTTGTCAAAGGCTTGGCTATAGTCAGTATAAATTGTATCAACTTGCACACGTTTATCCATAGAGGCAGACAAGAAATTTATAAATGTTATAAGATTTGTAGCAACAGAGCGACCTGCAAAGAATCCATGCTGAAATTCGTTGATCGAATTCTTTACCACAGGGAATAACTGGTCATAGACTATGTTTTCGAACACCTTTGAAAAAATGCAGAGCTTGGAAATGGGTCTATAATTATCTGCTTCGCACTTAGTTGCCGATTTATGAATTGGTGTGATGTAGGCTCTTTTCCATATATCTGGAAATGTACCAGTCTTAAGCGATATAATATACAGTATTGATAGCGGAATTGACAAATGATTTGCACACTCGGTAATGAACAGTGGTGGGATACCATCTGGCCCAGCACCCTTGCTGGAATCGAGCCGTTTTAAATATTTAGATACAAGATCAGCATCGATAAAAACTGATCCTATCTCACAAACCTGATTAACTACGGAGTCGTGGCAGGAAGTCCCCAGAGGGTCAGCCGGTTCATAGACGGAATGAAAATATTCAGCAAATAAATCACAGACTGCCTGGCCATCTTCGGCTGTTAAATCCTTAAGATTTAATACGCTAGGAATAGATGCTGATAGTTTTTTTGATTTAACATATGACCAGAATGCCTTGGGATCTTTGGCGATATTCTCTTCAGCATTATTAATAAAGTCTTCATGACACTTCTTAGCCATTTTTTTCTGTCTGGTGCGTAGCCTAGAAAAAGTAATGTAATCGGAAGGGTTCTTATAAGTAGTATATAATCTGTGAAATTTCTGCTTTTCGCGAATAAGTTTTATTAATGATGAGCGGGGATAGGAATGTTTATCAGAACGCCTCAATGGAACCTTATCAGAGATCAAATTATTAATAATATTATAAAAATATGATAGTGCAGGATTGACGGAATCGGTTAAGTTAAGTGTGTTCCAATCTACTTGCGCCAGGCTGTCTCTTATGTCATCGTAATTAGCTTTGTGAAATGAAGGCCTTTTAATTGAGTTTTCCTTTATGACCGGGGGTTCTAAAAACTCAGCAGTGATAATTATGGATTTATGGTGAGTATCCTCAGGAACCAACGGGTCGTTCACGGGAGCAACGCGTACCGAGAAATTACAGAGAACGAGATCAAGAATTCTTCCTAACGTATTTTGAACACCATTATATTGGTGGAGGTAACAGTAATTAATATTATCGATAAATGTTACGTCATAATCACCGCTCGTAACACTGCGAAGAAACGTGTCATTTTTTGTTCTCAGTCCACGTACGTTCTGATAAAAAATACTTAGAGGCAGGGACTCTTTTTCAGTTTAGTGTCAATAACAAAAATATGCAGAGAATGTGTGAACACAATATGAGGTGTAATATGTATAGACACTTGAAATATGGCCAAGTATATTAAAAATAAAAAATTGAGTACAGAAAGTGAGAATATCTTGCAGTTGACAGGAGTTGAGAACAGGTAAATATAATAAGGTAATGTAATAAATATAATGGTTCTGCGATGGCAATGTGAGATGCGGGTTAGGCGGGCGTGGGGAGGGAGAAGGAGGAGTATGCATTAATAATCGGATGAGCAGTAGGTATTTTCTTATGTTATTTTCTGGAGGTCGTCTTCTCTCGTGACTAAAAAAGCTGGTGAATTTTCATTTTTCTCACCAAGATCTTGCAGTCCTTTACCCAAACAAATTTAAAACCTGCTTCCCGTGCTTTGCTTTTAACCTTTGAAAGCAGAATCTTATTATTAATTGTCAGGTGGTTGTTGACATAAATTGTAGTTTCTGGTCCAGAATATTTCAGGTCGGTGCTGCTTATCTTCTTGGCCTTTTTGTATTTATCAGATCTAACATATATGTGGTCCATACTTGGTCATTTGACCAGCAACTATTGCTTCTCTTGTCGTAACATTAATACATTTAGTTAAGTAATTACTGGTTAGTATATTTTCATAAGCCATTATATTTGTATCACTTTGATTTAGTAAGTTGAGATTAATGTCCCCAAAAAATATTACATTATCATTAGAATTTACATAATTGCGAAAAAAAGAAGAAATTTCATTCAAGAATTCCTTTTTATTAAGGTTAGGTGGTCTGTATATTGCTAAAATATAAAAATTACATTTATTTGGTAGTGTCAGTATTCCAAACACATTTTCAAAGTTAATGGTTTCGACTATTTCTTGTTCAAAATGTAAATGTTCCCTTATATACAGCAAAATACTGCCTCCTTGTTTATTGCTTCTGCAATAACTAACTCGGTGACAGTCAGGCGATTCAAAACAGAGATAAAAAATTAAATAAATCTAATTAGAACCCATAGCGAAATAGTAAAAAGTGCAGAAAACATTTAAAGTATTACCGCGCGTGTATACGCGTAGTTTTGTAATAAAAATAAGTGATTCCGTTGCCAAAATCCATAAATCATAGTTGGTAATCTCAAGTGAATTTAGTGATCAATAAAAAATAACTAACAACAAATCACTATTATACTTGTGCCTGTGTAAATCTCAAATAATATACAATAATCCAATTAAATAATACTAAACATAGTGATTCTAAATGAATTGTAAATATAAAACAATTTAAATAAGTGAAAAAACGTTCATTCCAGTGACACAAAGTTCGATACAGCATAATTCAAAATAACAACTACGAATTAAACACAAAAACAATTAATAAACAACTACAGAGCTTTACAGTTTATATTGTGATTAAAAGGCACTGCCAATATACCGAGAGTAGTCCAGTGGGCATCGCATTTGGCTCCGGTTCTACTCACCCTCAGTTCGAAACCGAGTGATTCCAAAAATTTTTGTTATTTCTTCTTTTATTATTAATAATCCTTTTATTAATATAATTTGGAATAACGATTAGCACCATCTACCCACATATCTAATCATATTGCAGAACTAAAATAATTCAAAATGAGCAGACAGAGAAAACCAGCGACATCTTGCGACGCAGAGGTAAATGACACACCTTCAATCAAGACTATTTCCAAACCAAAGACTTCTCTCGAACCTTTGGAGAACGAAGTGCTATGTAAACTTCTGGAACAGAACACACAAATTCTTGCAACACTCGCGATCATGCAGAAACAATATGAGGATATTATATTACGTTTTAACGGTCTCGAGGATAAAAACAAGATGTTGGAAAAAAAGAACTCTGACCTCGAAGCAAGAGTTGAAGCTTTGGAAACTCAAATAGAACATTTCGACAGACAAAATAAATCAAAAAATGTGGAAATAAGGGGGATCCCGGAATTCAATGGGGAAAACTTAAAAAATATTATATTTAATATAAAAAAAACCACCAACACAAACGAGGATAACAATATCGATGCAGCGTACCGCATCACTCAAAAATTGACCAAAAATCAACCCAGACCTATCGTTATCAAATTCAAAACCCACACGGACCGCGATGATTTCCTGAGTGATATTAAAAAGTTCAATAAACAAGCGACAACTCGAGAAGACACTCTAAACACCACCCTCATCGGAATGTCAGGACCCAGCTCTCCGATATACATATCAGAACACCTGACTTTTCACGCTAAACACTTGTGGTTTCTTGCACGAAAGGCTACGCGCGAGAACTTTTACAAATTTGCTTGGACCAGGGGAGGCCAAGTGTACGTACGTAAAGACGTTGGAACACCTGTCATTATTATTAATGACAAAAATAAACATCTTCTGTCTCCCTCACCCAGTAATCTGTAAAAAAAAATCGCTTAGCTACAAAACCTACTTTTTTATATTATTATATTACTTTTATACGTTTTTATATTTTCTTAATGTCTTCAGTACAAACAATAGTAGAATATTATTTAAAATTTCTACCTCAAATGCATTATCTTCAAACCCAAATTTTTCCATTATCACTGCATTAAATGTTAACTTCAACCTCTTATATGAATATGTTGAACCCGTCTACTACTTCAACCTTTACTTTTATGTATTATTATATTATTTGAAATTCTTTATTGAGATGTCAAATCCATTGTTATATTTAATGCGACTTATGACTGTGTTTTGTTACAAATATTACTAATGGTAGAAATAGCTGATCACTTGGATAATTTGTGTCAAATTCCATGTATAGAAACCAATAGTGCTCTTGCAGTTCAACAAATATTAACGAAATCGGCCCTAAAAATTTTCTCTATGAATATCAGAAGTATAAACCGAAATTTTAATGACTTAATGATAGTTCTCACAGACCTAAACTCTGACTTTGACATACTCATTTTAAGTGAATGCTGGATCAATGACAATTACGTCCCCAAAAATATAATAAACTATACCCACTACAACACACAGAGTAACACAACTCAAAACGATGGAGTTATAATATACATAAAAAATCACATATCTCACACAGTAAATGAAATAATAATCAATCACTCTAACTGTCTCAAAATAGTCATAGATAAGCGCATAACCATTTTTTCTATATATCGATCACCAGGCACATCTAACATTACCCCTTTTCTAAATTCACTAAGCCTATCTTTATCTTCTGTGAGTGATTGCGACAATATCCTTATTATTGGTGACCTCAATGTAAATATAATTAATTCCATGCATCCACAAGCCAGTGACTATTTAAACCTATTAACTCTTCAAGGTTTCGTCCCAGCCATCACAGCACCCACCAGAGTATCTGGCTCGTCTGTAAGTTGTATTGATCATGTATTTTCAAAATGTAAACTAAAAACTTCATCTCTCGTATACCAATGCACTGTCACAGACCACTACGCTACCATAACTTCTCTTTCTCATAAAATACACAAACCACCACCGCATGTAATCCCACAAAAGAAAATATGCTACACCACACTTTTTGAGCTGGTCTCTCAGGAAGATTGGTCAAATCTTTTTAAACTGAATGATCCCAATTTGGCCTGCGAATCTCTTGTCGAAACACTACACAACCATCTAACCAACGCTACATCCAACACAACTCCCAAATCAAAACACTATGATACTAAACTCAAACCTTGGATTACTGTTGGTATCCTTCATTCTATCCGCAAGCGCGATAAGCTACATGCGCTCTGTAAAAAAAATCCCAACGACCATGAATCTAACTTATTTTACAAAAAATACAGAAATGTTTGTAAAAAAATTACTTCAAAGGCCAGAGAAGATTACTATAAAAAACAAATCAAAAACGCCGAAAATGACACGAAAAAAATATGGAGTATAATTAAGGACATATCCTACACCAAACAAACGACTTCACCCATCAATAATATTAACATTGAAGGCCGATCACTAGTAAACACAAATAAAAACTCTGAAAAAATAGCAGATCATTTCAACGAATTTTTCACCACAATCGGATCTAACCTTTCCAATAATATTTTAACCAGAAATAATGTTTCAGAACATGACCTCGCGAATGAAATATCCATGGGCCACCTGAGTTATACTCCATTCACTTTCACTCCCACCACAGAATTGGAAATTACAGAAATCATCTCTACATTAAAAAATAGCCACTCAACAGGAATAGACAAAATCTCTACTAAACTTATGAAGCATTTAAAAAACCTTATTGCCACCCCTCTCCAACATATTATTAATTTAAGCTTCCAATCAGGTATATTTCCAAATTCTCTTAAACATGCCTCAATCATCCCCATTTTCAAATCAGGTGACAGATCATCCCTAAATAATTACAGGCCTATATCGCTATTAAGCTCAATTTCCAAAATCTTTGAAAAGGTAGTAAAACTAAGACTCCTTAAGTTCCTCGAGATCAATAAAATCCTCTCAAAAAACCAATACGGTTTTCGCAAAAATCTTAGTACTTCTGATGCAATCGCAACCTTTACCAAACTGATATCTGATAACCTCGATAAAGGCAATAGACCACTTGCTGTCTTTCTAGATCTGTCTAAAGCCTTCGATACTATTTCACACCATATTCTTCTTAAAAAAATGCAACAGATTGGGATAGAAGGTACTTCCCTGAAATGGTTTGAAAACTACCTAACACAAAGAACACAAACAACTGTCATTCAGTCAAATCAAGAATATAGGAGTAAATGTTTACCAATCTCCTACGGCGTGCCCCAAGGAAGTGTTTTAGGTCCGCTCTTATTTCTCATATATATGAACTCCTTATTAAACTTGAATATTGACGGTAATATAATATCTTTCGCCGATGATACTGTTATCATATTTACAAGTAAAACGTGGAAAACATCAATTGAGAAAGCAAATTGTGGACTTAACATAATTAAAAAATGGTTAGACTCTAACCTCCTTACCTTAAATGTTCAAAAAACACAATACATACTTTTTTCTATCCGAAAATTATCTCTCTCAGAAAACCTTCCTAAACTAATCATCCACACTTGCCCACAAAATCTAGACACTTCCCCACTACTTCTTATAAATAGCTGTTCGTGCCCAATACTTAAACCGTCTAATGAAATAAAGTACCTAGGTGTCATTATAGATTACCAATTACGGTGGGAGGCCCAAATTAGCTCCATAACACAAAGACTCCGTAAGTTATGTCATATTTTTTACTCTCTACGATCAATTCTTGATGCAAAAACTCTGAGAAGTGTGTATTTTGCTCTATTCCAATCTATATTAACATACGGCATTATAGGATGGGGAGGTTGTGCAGCATCCATTCTCTACCCTCTAGTAACCGTTCAAAAACTTTTACTAAGGATCATCTTCAAATGTCCCCCCTCTCATCCATCAGAGCCACTTTTCAAGAAGCTCGCAGTACTAGACATTCGTCAACTGTATATGAAAATAGCTCTCATATATATATGGAAAAATGGTCTCATAAACTCCACACAAAAAGATATACACACACGCTACTCAACACATGGAAAATGCAAAATACCTAAAACAAAAACCACATTTTCACAGAGACAATACTCATACATCGCACCTAAAATATTCAACGCATTAAATAACAACATCAAAAGATCTGATACAATTACTCATTTTGCATGCGGTGTCCAACAATGGATATCCGGAAAGGGGCGAAGTTTCTTTAAAGATTTTCTTCAAAGAATATAGATTAAAACATTTAAATAGCCGTAAAATAAAACTTTAATTTTTTTTCTATTGAATTATTTTTACAATTTTCTTTTTCACTCATGACTTTAAATTGTTTTGGCACAACTGATATGTTCAATGTACTCTACTCACTCTACTGCCTTACTTGTATTCTGCTGAGATAAAAATTGTTAAAATAAGAATTCACTGCAGTATAAATAGGATGAATACAGGAATTTATTTGTACAAAAATTACTAAAAATTAAAACTCCTTTAGTTATTATTTATTTTAGGGAAATCAACACTTTACAATTGGATTAATTTATACATGTATGATTTACCAAAACGAGAAACCAATTATAGATTTTCGCATCATACCATTATATTGTGTCTAGAAATTAAATACTAATCTTGCAATTACATTATTATAACAAGAGGGAAGTAGTACAAAATATATGTCAATATATTTATGCAGTTTTGTACTCATTTAATACATTTCTAATGCACTTTTGACGGAGTTTTTATATTTATATTTATTTTTTTATAATTATGTTACATTATATTACACGAACGTCTGATTGTTATTGCACTTAATTATGTTAAATCGACCACCATAACACGGGCACCAGCCTAGCATGGTGGTCGAAAAATCCACTAATGTTACCTCAATTTTTGATTTAATGAATAAAGAAAATTAAAAAAAAAAATAGTAATACGATTTATAGCCTGGAATATCGTATAATTTAATAAGTTCCTCGTGAATTGCAGTTTCGCAAAGCATTATTACATCTATACCTTTCAAACAGTTTTTCAAGTAGGCATGAAGAATATCCCAATACTTATTTAATGACCTAATATTAATTTCTACGCAAATTAAGTTAGTATTGCATTTATTTGTATTTTGCGCGGAGATCCAACATTCTAAGTTGCTTGCTCGGGTAAATTCTACATCATAGTCATTATCAATATAGTTGAAAGCCATGTGGTGGTACCTACATTCGACATGAATTGAACAGCCCAAAAGGTATTTTCTGAGAAGGCAACACCGTTGATGACAGATACGGGTGACTTGCGATTTACGGCAAGCTCCGAGCTCCGAGTTTATTCCCGCTGGAGACTCGCCTTCCGTTGGTCGTTCTGTGTAGCTTTCAATTATTGTAATTTACTAATTAAATATTGTCGCAAGTAAACTTAAATATATAATGCAATTTTATACAGCCTGATACTAAGTGCTTTTATTTCCCTCCTGTGATAGAGAGTTAAATATCGTAATGGTAGTAACTCACCCATACGATACATTGGTGACCCGACATTTTACACAATTTTTAATCCATCATCGAGTTTAAATCGTGATGTTATTCTTTTTTGCATTAATAAATATCGAACACCACGGGAGGGGGTCGCCAGCGGGTTTCCTGAGACTTATGTAAGTACAAATTCAATTTTAAAAATTCTTTCAAACAATCAGTAACTTAGAAATTTTAGTAGCTTTATTAAATGACGTCTCAGTAATTTTAAAATAGTATGCACGTAGTGCATCCCGTTGCGATTTCGATCGTATCGGAAATACAGAAATCTGTGAATTTTACATACATTATATGATTATATGATATGATTATTGTCCCAACTAATGATTTTTAAAAATTATCGTGTTTGCAATGACCATTAACTGCGTAAAAACATCAATTTCAGAAACAACGGCCACCAGAGAGAAAGCAGCTCGCAGCCTGTTCCGGAGCACACCACCAGCTTCCTCCACAGCAGATGACTTTCAACAGAACAGCTGACTTCTACCAGGGCAGAGTCTACGCATCAGCAGAGAAGCAGAGCCGATGTCCAAGCATCAATCGAGCAGCTGCTGGACAGCAAGATTCATCCGGACGTAACGTTCAATCTAATCCATAATATTATCCAGAAATTTTCCTACAATTTTTAAATGCATACCTACAGTTCAAATGTTGCAAAATTTTACGAATCATTGAAATTGAAAACCTACCTCTCACGTATTCAAAGGTCATTGTGCATTATAATTACCAATGTAGAAAACTGCAGATCACAGTCAAATAAATTTAACAAAACGCAATAAAATTATGGTTTGAGTCTTGGATTACGCAAATAATATAACGTTTTAAAAACACAGAGGTCAATGATAGTATCACTTTCGGGATTTAAAAATATATTGTTCTTAAAATTATAAATCTCAACAATAATATGATGCAAGGTTGCGATATTTTTTATATAGCATGTTGTGAAATCTATTGGTTTGAATATTGTTTTTTGTGTACAATTGAATAGCACGATCTTATCTTTAATATTTTTTAATTTACGTCTGAATATTACTAAATTTCCGCCTATTATGCGTAAGCTCTCCTACATCTGAAAAAGTTTATTATGTCAACGGAAGAAGAAATTACCATATCAATTAACATGGAATTCTCAAGCGGAAGAAGCAGTGAACCTGATATTCACCATGTATCGGTGAGACTTTCACCGTACTGGAAGAACAATATTGGACTTTGGTTCATACAAATTGAATCGCAGTTTGCAATTTCCCGTATCACGGAAGATTTTAAAAAATATAATATTATAGTCGCTGCGCTGGATACACAGACATTGCAGTGCGTCAGCGATATTGTCACGAAACCACCCACGACGGACAAATATTCAACCTTAAAAGCCGCACTGATAGAAAGATTACAAGATTCACCAGAAAAAAGGCTCACGCGACTTCTATCCGGAATTCAGCTAGAATATTGCAAGCCATCAGTACTTCTTCGGCATATGATGGAACTGGCTGGACCATCATTGGCAAACAGTACAATTGTTCGTGTACTTTGGCTTCAGCGCTTGCCTCAACATGTTCAAGCAATCCTATCCGCCCTCACGGATAATGATATTAATCAACTGGCGACGGCGGCAGACAAGATTACAGACGTCTACCAGTCAACGGAATGTAACGCAATGGAACATCTGAGCGAAACAAACACATCTAAATCTGAAGACATTAAAAACAGCGTATTACAACAACTGCAACAACAAATTTCCGCGCTCACACAGGAAATATCCCAACTGAAGAGGTCACAAAACGACAATCATACTACCGCCCGAGGACGGCGAGATCAGGACCCTCAGAGAAAGTAGCCATATCAGAATTCATATCAAAATTCTTATCAGAAATCATCTCAGCAGAATTCCGCTAGAAGGCCGACGTCTGGGTCTCGCGGTCGATCGCTCCAGGAAAAACCAAATGGATACTGCAGTTATCACAACAGATTTAGAGAAAAGGCCTTCAGATGTTATCAACCTTGCTCTTTTAAGAAAAATTCCAGGAAACGACAGCGGAACCTCTCAGTAGGGACGTGCGAGATTCCGAGAAACACATGTCGTCTCTTCGTTTATGATCGACAAACACGAAAGAAGTTCCTGGTGGACACAGGAGCTGACGTTTCGGTCATCCCTAGAAATCCCATATACAATAGGAATAACATAACTTCCGACAACTGCCCAACTACATTATATGGAGCAAATGGAAATCCCATCAAAACATTCGGGACAAGAACGATAGAACTAGATTTTGGTCTTCGCCGGGCACTGAAATGGCGATTTATCGTCGCCGACGTATCGAGGCCAATCCTGGGTGCAGATTTCCTTCATCACTATAATCTGACAGTGAATCTTAAACAAGCAATTCTCTTGGACTCATCTACGGGACTAAAGATTAGAGGAAATACATGCAAAGGACCATCATCCGGTATATCCACCATATCCTCATCACAAAAATATAAAGATATTATAAACAAATATCAAAGCTTGACGCGACCAGACATCAAGAACTTGGACAAAGCGAAACATTCTGTGACACACTGTATTGAGACGAAAGGTCCACCTGTCACAGAGCGGGCGCGCCGCCTGGCACCAGCTCTTCTTGAAGCAGAGAAGAAAGAATTTAAATTTCTCATGGAACAAGGGATTTGCAGACCGTCCAAAAGTAATTGGGCGAGCCCACTACATATGGTCAAAAAACCGAACGGGGAATGGCGTCCGTGTGGAGACTACAGAAGACTCAACGCAAAAACGATCCCGGATAAATACCCAATTCCGCAACTTCAAGACTTTGCACATAAACTGGCAAAAGCGAAGGTCTTTACCACACTAGACCTCACCAGGGCTTATCATCAAATACCTCTAGAGGATATCGACATACCTAAGACTGCAATTATCACACCCTTTGGTCTATATGAATTTACCACCATGCAATTCGGTTTATCAAATGCAGCTCAAACCTTCCAGCGATTCATGCATGCTGTGACACGAGACTTAGAATTCTGTTTTGTATACCTAGATGATATCCTAATAGCATCCGAAAATGAAGATGAGCACAGAAGGCATTTGGACATACTTTTCCAACGCCTCGTAGACAACGGTTTGGTTATCAATCTGAACAAATGTCAATTTGGTCTACCAACCGTCAACTTTCTTGGGCATACAATTACACCTGAAGGTATGCGCCCAATAAAAGAAAAGGTAACAGCCATCACAGAATTTCCTTTGCCTAAAACTGCAAAGGACCTCAGACGCTTTCTGGGAATGCTAAATTACTATCGAAAATTTCTTCCCAACTCAATTAGCACCCAAGCAAAACTTTTTGAGCTAATATCAGGTTACAAAAAGAACGACAAGCGCATACTGACCTGGACTCCGGAGCTAACAGCAGCGTTCGACGAATGTAAGCATCATCTCGCAACGGCTACTTTACTGGCACATCCAGACCCAGAGGCCAAGATTGCCATCATGGTGGACGCCTCTGATATTGCCATGGGGGCATCACTCCAGCAAACTAAAGGAGACTCATGGCAACCTTTAGGATTTTTCTCACGAAAATTCACAACGGCACAAAGAAAGTATAGTACATTCGATCGTGAACTTACTGGTATCTACGAGTCAATAAAATTCTTCAGAAACCACGTCGAGGGACGAAACTTCACCATTTATACGGATCACAAACCAATCACCTTCGCTTTTAACAAGAAGCGAGCTTCAAGTTCTCCACGTCAAGAAAGGCAGTTGGACTACATAGCTCAATTTTCAACGGACATCAGACATGTTTCCGGACAACAGAACACAGTAGCTGACGCACTATCTCGTATAGAAGAGATTAATTGTCCTACTTCTATTGACTACAGGCAGATGGGAATAGAGCAATGTCAAACTGACGGTATTATGAAGGCAAAAGATGACAGCTCCCTCGCCTTACGTCAAATGGTGATTCCTGGCACGGATTATTCAGTATGGTGTGACGTATCAACAGGACACATCAGACCATTTGTACCTGATTGCATGCGTGATCAAGTGATCGCAAGTGTACACAATGTTTGTCATCCTGGCATTCTAGGAACGACAAAGACGATTAAGCAAAGATTTGTTTGGCCAAACATGGCAAGGGACATTAAGAACTTCGTCAAACAATGCATAGCCTGTCAGAAAGCTAAGATTACCAGGCATACTGTTGCTCCATTAGCAACGTACGTACTGCCAGAGGATCGATTTAAAAATATCCATATCGACCTAGTTGGACCGCTTCCTACATGCAACGAGTACCAATATATACTGACAATGATCGACAGATTTACTCGTTGGCCTGAGGCCGTTCCCTTGAAGAATATGACAGCGGAAACCGTCGCTACGGCATTAACAACACATTGGATCGCTCGTCATGGAACTCCTGACAGCATAGTTACTGATCAAGGACGGCAATTTGAGAGCTCCCTTTTCAAAAAACTTACGGAGAAGTTTGGTATTAAACATCTAAGAACCACGGCTTATCATCCACAAGCCAACGGTATGATTGAAAGGTGGCATCGCACATTAAAAGCATCTCTTATGGCATGTGGAGATCAGAATTGGGTGGAGAAGCTCCCACTTGTTTTGCTCGGCTTGAGAGCCACAGTGCGTGAAGATCTAAAATATTCACCAGCAGAACTGACATACGGTAGAACGTTAAAATTACCTTGCGACTTCTTCACAGCAACTCCACGTGAAGAGCCAGATACGTATATTGGACGACTCCAGAGAAAGTTCGATGACATCAAATCGACACCAGCGAGCGCCCATGGTTCAGGAAAGTTCTTCGTACATAAGGATCTACCTAATACGACGCATGTGTTTCACAGAACAGACAGCACAAAAAGGCCCCTCCAGTGTCCATATGATGGCCCATATAAGGTTGAGGAGCGCAATGAAAAGACATTCACCATTACAATTAACGGAAAAACAAAATGCGTTTCGATAGATCGCTTAAAGCCAGCTTTTATCCCCATTGAAGATAATGTACCTGTCTCTACAACTGTTCCAGACTCTTCCGCCACAATACCAACAAGAACAACAAGATCTGGGCGAAAAGTTCATTTCCCAGACAGATTGGGGCAAGCTTAGAGCATAAAAAGGCATTTCATTTTTATCAAAAATACATAAGAACTCTCAATAATTAATACTAAAAATCATAAAATTACTCTAACAAGATTTCAAAAGTAAAACTATTTTTAAATTACTAAGAATAAAAAAATAACAAAGTCTACAATATTTCATACAAATGTTGAGCTTTTTGTTTATTATCATCATTCATAATTGAATATTTTTTACAAACAACATAATTAGAATACAATACTAATATATGCAATTCATTGTCATAGAAATGATGCATTATCAATTGATGAAAAATTTCATCCTTCAAAATCATGTACCTGCATGTAATTAATTTAAGCATATTTAAAACATTGTATATCAATCAATGAAAACTGCGTGTCTAGCTATAATCGCTTTTCACAAGACTTGTAATCATTATGCTAAAAATAACCTTTCATAAGTGTATAACTCTGACAGCGTGGAATCTTAATGTATACTATATGGGATAGGTATCCAATATAGCATATATTGACATTCATATACTTAAAATAGTATCTAGCATTATGCGAATAACTTTTAACTAACAAAGGTATTAGATATAAAGAGCATTTAAACTAAAATAATACATTACAAAATTATCAAGCTATGTAGAGTAAAGTTTTGTTTTTAATAATCCCAACCATGATTACTCAGATGTACTTACAAAATACATACATGTGAGTGGGCATGTTGATGAAACTGTCACATAATATTATGTTATGATTATTTTCAAATGTTTACAAAAATCGAGTATATTTTATTACTCATTAATAATTAATTGCAATAATCTAATAAAAACAATAATATATCTAATCTGGACGCTAAATCTTAACCAGTCTAGTTACCTTAAAAAAACTCCTTAGTATGTTGAGTAAAAATAAACCAGATTCAGTAAACATTTGAAAATAATTTTATTAGTTAAGAATTTATAATTGTAAAAATAAGAACGGTTGTCTGCGCAGTAAAGTATAGTATAACTCAAATAACAATTTTCATTTGATAACATTTCATTACATCTAATGTGTTATAAGGAATTATTTTCCATTCAACTCGCTCTACGCGAGATATCTTATACAGCGTTTATATTATAAAAATAATTCAGGTAAAAATGATTATGTAAATAAATATATCTGCTCAATATTGCTGCATCGACTTTGACAGCAAGTATTGAGTTTGTATAACTATATAGTGTATACTGAAACACATCTGTTTTCATATCTCGTTAAATCAATTAAATATTTACAATATGAAAACATACCATACCAACATAAACATAACAGATGATTACCATGTGTGCTTCAGTAAACATAGATTAATATATTTTTAAATTTTTGGTATAATCATTCTTGTATACAACTAGACACTTTAGTTATTATTTTCATATTTTTATGACATGGAGTCATGAGTAAGTTGAATAATAAAAACATTATTTCAACGTTTAGTGTCAAACTAACCTTCGCAATCAATGCAAAATATTATATCTAGTATAAGTTAAGTTAATCAAGTATGTATTTAAAATAATAATCTAACTAACTAACTAACTAACTAACCATCACGCCGTTTCCCCGCAGGGGTAGGCAGAGAGGACGGACCGCCACACAACTCGATCTTGGCACACACTCTTTGCCTCGTTCACATTCATACATCGTCTCATACATGCTCTTCTATTATTCCGACTCTTCACATGGCCCGACTCAAGTATCTGATTCACTTGGTCGTGCCATGTCTTCCTCGGGCATCCCCGACTTCTTCTACCATTCACATTTGCATCATATATTCTCCTTACACTCCTTTCCTCGTTCATTCGCTCTACATGCCCAAACCATCGGAGAGTCCCTTTCTTAATCTTACACATCACGCTTACGTCAGCCTTGCATTCTTTGCGGATATCCACGTTTCTCTCACGATCGTACATGGTTTTACCACACATTCGCCTCAGGGATCTCATTTCTACAGCATTCAGTCTGCTTTCATCCTTCCTCTGCCAGTTCCATGCCTCACTGCCATACATCAGGGTAGGTACCAGCACTCCATTATGGACGGCTAGTTTCGCGTCTTTGGACAGTTTTTTATTACCGCCAACGGCATTCAGTCCTCCATTAATGGAGTTACCGGCATTCACCCTTCTTTCAATATCTCTATCAGCCTTCCCATCTTAATATAGGATAATTTACTATAGCGTACTGTGATACTTATACCAGCGGCTTATTAATTACATACATCCATATTTTTTTGTAGATACAGTTTATATTTCAAACAAATAATTACTTATATCAATATTTCCTAAACATTTTAAACATTGAAAACAAGTAGGTTTAAAATAAATTAAACACTCAGTTATTTTTTATTATTATTATTTATATAACAGAATACAGGTGTGTATCACAAAATAAGGTGATTCAATTATCTTTTGTTTAAAAACAAGTTATATATCATGCTATTTCTATAGAACTTGGCAACTTTTAACACAGCCAATGTTTGGTTATTGATTAATATAAGGATGTATATACAAGTAAAATTATGTTTAAAAACTTCCAATGCGTTCACAAATTTATGGAGATATTATTCATAAAAATACCTTCACACATATACTATATATTTCTGAACGCATAGGAACAAAATATTTTACAATGATGTCAAGTATAAAATATATTATATTTTAGCAACTCATTATATTTTCACATGATCTCACATCGTATCAGGAAGCCTATTGCAATTCAAGACGCTTTTAACAGCGACTACCATCATTTATTAAAAAACCCAGGCACTGACACAATGTGACGTCATAAGTTAAATTTTCCTTTGTCTTGTCCGACACGCTACACTCAAAAAATATCTTTTGGAATCCCTACCAAATATTTTTCATATCGTTTAGCAACTGGGGGGAAGGTATGTGGTGGTACCTACATTCGACATGAATTGAACAGCCCAAAAGGTATTTTCTGAGAAGGCAACACCGTTGATGACAGATACGGGTGACTTGCGATTTACGGCAAGCTCCGAGCTCCGAGTTTATTCCCGCTGGAGACTCGCCTTCCGTTGGTCGTTCTGTGTAGCTTTCAATTATTGTAATTTACTAATTAAATATTGTCGCAAGTAAACTTAAATATATAATGCAATTTTATACAGCCTGATACTAAGTGCTTTTATTTCCCTCCTGTGATAGAGAGTTAAATATCGTAATGGTAGTAACTCACCCATACGATACAGCCATATGTATTTGCAGAATGTGTCATAATCGATCGTAGCTGATGAGCGCCTTTCATAATCTGTCATACGTACTTGGACTTCTATAGCTGCTCTGTGGGCAGGGCAAGCACGATCTCCCGTAGAGTGGTTCGCTGGTTTTCTGAACTTGGAGCAAGTAGCGCAGATAGCGGCCAGTGCCTTTTTGGGGCAATCTTCATAGTCATGGCCGGTTGCGGCGCAGTGGCGGCATGTTGTCGTCTCCTGGGTGCAAGATTTGCTCACGTGGCCATACAAGTGGCATTTAAAGCATCTCGTTGCACCGAAGTAATCCCGAACACGGCAGGCGTTCCATCCAAGGTAGCAATGTCCGCTGTCTATTAGAACCTTCCTGCAGTCAGGACGACATGTAATAATCATATTCATGGTAGGAGCGTCCTTCCTACCAAAAAGTGAAACCCTCCTCATGATTCTGAGGTGGTCGTCTTTAGTAAGGGTGCAGTTCCCTGTGATATTATTTACGAAGATCTCCTCAAATAGGGCGGCATCTTTTGAGACGTCACCCCTCGGGACATCGTAAAGTACAATTTTCGGTAGGCGACCCTGTGGACTGATCATTTTTATACCATTAGCAGAGAGTTTCTCAGCAGCTTTCTGTATATTTTTCAACCCCCCGGCACTGGATGTTTGTAGGAGAAAACCTCCTCCTTTAATACTTTTAGTACGGACCGCTTGGAATCCGTCTGACTTTGGGTCTAAGATAGAGGTGATCACTTTTTTAGTCTCCTCCGACGTTTTACCCTCCGGTACCCTGGGGTAGAACAATACTGTCGGCTGTTGAAGGGGTAAGTCGCGCTCCTGTCCATCGACAATGATTGAGGCTCTAGGTGTCGCGCCAGCTGCACTCGCATACGTTCTTTTGCTCGCGAGCGCCGTATTTATTTGTTTCTCACCTGAGGGAGGGGCAACAGTGGGTTTATGTTTGATTAAAATGTCGATTTTTTCAACTAAACCAGCTTGAGAGGTAATGACTTCCTCTAGAGTGTTAGCCCTTGCTTTCAGCGACGCATTTTCCACAACGAGGATAACTAGGTCCCTTTTGATTATGTCGATTGCTTGAGCGACGACCTGTTTCTCCTCCTTATTCATTTTGTTCCTACCCTCCGTGACAGCACCTGTAATTTTTGCGAGATTTTCCCAGAACTTATTCAGCGAATCTTCGAAAGGTGTAGCTTCCTCAGAGCGTGGGCGCTTTTTGCTTTATTGATTTGGAGACTTAGTTCCCACGTTCACACTATCCTTACTGCAGAAGCCTGTCGTGAGTCGCCTCAGGTGATCTGATTCCTGATCCTTATCGGGAGACTGCGTAATCATATCAGCAAGCTGCAAGGACAAGCCCAAGTTAGTTGTATCTCTTACCGGAGATTGATGAGAGGTTCCCGCGGTAGGGTCTGTGGTCTCCAGCGAGCGTGCAAATTCTACTGCGTTGTCATACTCCATCTCCGCCAGGCGTGCCCTGTAGGCCGTTTGTAGGTCTTCCGAGATCCGCTTTAAAATCTCATCGGCGCGGTCCATTTTTTATCTCAACATTACTTACACAGTGTAGTTTTTTAGAGAATTTAAATGTATTGTATGTTGTATTATTTAAAATGTTTCAAAACTCCGTTTACACTGTAAAAAGTTATGATGAGTTCACTCTTTAAACAGTTCGCACAAAGTACATATAACGTACACTAAGTAAATATAACGTACACTTTTAAAGAACTGTTTTTGTGAGTCTTGCCGGTGGAAAACCGGTAAAAAACTGTTATGGGACGAAAGTCCTCACAAAACACCATATGTAAACATAACTTATTTAGCACAAATGAAATAATAATGTACAAATTAACCTAAAAACAACAATAGCACTTTGACAGTCCGTTTGACAGTTTGACTTATTAAACTGTTTTTTTTCAAGCTTCCCGGTAGATAAACGTCAAACGACTCTTCATGTATATTAGCCGTGTTTGGTGATCAGATCTGAATAGTCAGGTACTTCTCAACCTTCCTCTTCCCTACCTCATTCCCCTCCCCATTACATTCAGTCTCAAAACATACCCCAATTGGGGATGCCATAGTCCCACTGGCTCCAGACGGGAGCAGTAGGGACTCTATTCATAAATAAAGTCAATTATAAAATATAAACGGAAAACGCGGTTGCCTACCTCGTATTGCATTTCTCTAAGTATTAAATAAAATATTATTATATTTATCAACTGTCTTGTGTGATTATTTTCTTCAATAGTTCGTTGTCTATGGAAATGTCAGTGAACATTGTGACATTTACGTCGCGCCTCGCGTCATTACATCATTACATGATACCAGTATTGATCCGCTTTTTGAAGTAATATTGTATTACGTGCGCAATATTTGCGTTCCATTTATACAGTTTTGTGTCCCTTCAGTGACCATCACATTTCTATACCAAAGTTATTCACATTCTTGCACTTCTACTTTCTAGTGACCTTTCTTCAACACATTGGTATTGACCGCCGCGCTTCGTCTTGTACGTAAGTAGGCGGAAAAAATTCGGTTTACTGGGCAAATTCCTAAAAATACAAACTAGTTATTTTTATACTAACTATGGGCCGGGGAATACGAATCTGAAAGAATTAGGCGGCGGCAAGCAATATTAACTGAATTATACGACTTTAAAAATTTTTTTGACACACATAGGAAAATTGCCATTTTGGAAGCATTCTGATTCCTAGAAAATCAAACTAGTTATTTTTATACTAACTTTGGGCCGGGGAATCCGAATCTGAAAGAATTAGGCGGCGGCAAGCAATATTAACAGAATTACACGACTTTTAAATTTTCAATAAACACAAGCCAGCTTTAGCATTTTAACACATGAAAACCATAGAAAAACAACAATTTGAGTGTGGCCATCCCTAAAACAAAATCAAAAACTAATTATATCAATAACGTAAAACTTTCCGACGCAATAATTCTTCACATGATAATTCATCACATAACACATTAACCTGATGAATTATGACTATCTCAACGGCCGTATTCTTAAACCAAAAGTATGAAAATTCGTAGTCTTAAAAAGTTGTTACCTAGACCGGTCACCAATATCAATGTTATTATATAAAACCTAACCTAACCTAACCTAACCTAACCTAATCTAACCTAACCTAACCCAACATGGTTTGTGCCCCTTTATACCGCCTGCTCGCGTCAATTTAAAAAAACATCCCAGTTTTCAAGTAGTTTAGCTGCTACGCTAGGTTTGTGTAACATGGTTTGTGCCCCTTTAAACCGCCTGCTCGCGTCAATTTAAAAAAACATCCCAGTTTTCAAGTAGTTTAGCGGCTACGCTAGGTTTGTATAACATGGTTTGTGCCCCTTTATACCGCCTGCTCGCGTCAATTTAAAAAAACATCCCAGTTTTCAAGTAGTTTAGCTGCTACGCTAGGTTTGTGTAACATGGTTTGTGCCCCTTTATACCGCCTGCTCGCGTCAATTTAAAAAAACATCCCAGTTTTCAAGTAGTTTAGCTGCTACGCTAGGTTTGTGTAACATGGTTTGTGCCACTTTATACCGCCTGCTCGCGTCAATTTAAAAAAACATCCCAGTTTTCAAGTAGTTTAGCGGCTACGCTAGGTTTAGGTAGCATGGTTTGTGATACAAAAGTGAGTAAAATGTATAAAAAGTAAGTACTTAAATTATAAACATGTCATTTTACGTTATTGATATTACTGCTTAATGGCAACACTTAATTTTATGTGATGTAACATCTTTATTCTTTTTCTATGGTTTTCATGTGTTAAAATGCTGTCAAGATGGCTTGTGTTTATTGAAAATTTAAAAGTCGTGTAATTCTGTGAATATTGCTTGCCGCCGCCTAATTCTTTCAGATTCGGATTCCGCGGCCCAAAGTTAGTATAAAAATAACTAGTTTGATTTTCTAGGAATCAGAATGTTTCCAAAATGGCCATTTTCGTAGAGGTGTCAAAAAAATTTTTAAAGTCGTATAATTCAGTTAATATTGCTTGCCGCCGCCTAATTCTTTCAGATTCGTATTCCCCGGCCCATAGTTAGTATAAAAATAACTAGTTTGTATTTTTAGGAATTTGCCCAGTAAACCGAACTTTAGCCTAAGTAGGCTCATATTATATTGACTATGTAAGACCTAAACCTCCTAATTAGTGCATGTTTTTTTATGAGAATATATCACATTTTACAACTTTCGCGATATGTTAAATTGAGCTTCCCCGAAACAACCAGGTTAACACGCGACAGACAAGTAGATTTACGACTGCTGTCAAAAATGCCAACCGAGTACCTAAGTTTTTTAAATCTTTATCCTACTTCTTATTTCTCGATTCCGAATGAAAGCAGGGTGATACTAAAGAGTATTTACCACTAACTGACAATGGAATCAACTTGTTCCACCCACATACATTTGCAGTATAGTAAATTTGACAGTTCTACACATTGTGTGGCTACTAATAATACTGTGGAAAATAACTAATTAATGTTGATATTAAACCGTTCTTGTTGATTTTGCCGGTCATGTTTGTTAAGCCACCATTGCATTTAGTTCTCTTAACTTGAGTCCTTAACTAATCCGTCTCTATTCCGTCGTTTAAATGTGAAAGTGTCCGTGAGATATTTCTTATTTACGCACAAACAACTGAATATTACTACTTGTAGTTCCTCGCATGCAGCCGGGAGTGAGTGATTACAGTCCTCTGCAAACTCAACTATGTAATGAACTACCCGCATTGTGTGGAAAACGGAGGCCGCCGCTTAACAGTTTCAAAAACAACAACAGGTGACTGGAGACTGGAGATGTAATGCGAATAAATATTATTTACTAGCTGGTAACCGGCATGCCTTGCAAATGCATTCAAATAAATATTTTTCTCCTTTAATATCCATGTTACCCCACCGCGTATCCCTTCCACCTTCTCTACGTTCCCCCTCCCTCGTCACTCCTCCCGCAAACCCCACCTTCTTCGTTTCTCTCCCCCTCCTTTCCCTCCTTGATGCAAAAATATGTGAAATACCCAAATTTTCATATATACGAATTTCATAACGCCAGAGCTTTCCATCATATATAGAAACCTTCGCGGGCTTGCGCACAACAAATCACCAAAGTTTCATCGCAATCAGATGTTCAGTATGGCAGCGCATAAAATACGAACAAACAAACAAAATATATTGATTTTTATATACAAGAATATTTATTTATACTACAATAATTTAACGACGTAAGTTAATCGGTTTAATAAAATGTTTATTTAAAAAATATATTTCAATGACTTCTATAAACGCAATAAACAAGCTCTGCACGGGACACGGGAACGGATAGTTTTACAAAAATGTTTTGCTGCCAGAATCTTTGGTCTAATGCGGTTTTTTTATAACGTACTCGCCCATCTGTTAATACTTTTGTATTCCTGCATTCCGCCTTGATAGTTGACGGTCAAATAACCGTCTTGAATATTCAATTTGATGTAGAGTGGTCCACCTCACCAGATCACCTCCAACCAGTGGCGACCAACCAACGACCTATTTATATACCGGCCGATTTTTTTAATAATCAAATTTTACGAGTATTCTTCCAAAGAAAATCATGTTTATAAATTTATTCTACTACAAAGTTTATAACTGCTGTCGGAAATCGAAAATGGTATCCATTTAAGAGGATTTTGCATCTTGAACTTTTACACCGTGGTCAGAACGCAAGGCAGGTTTTAACTAACGATTGATTTTGCGTTAGAGTTGCAACAACCAATTTCTCAGAATTTTGCAGTATTCGGTATGCAACTCAAATTTAAAGCTTTGTATTCTGAACACAAAAACCAGTTTGTATGAGGTGAATTAAAACTACATTCAGAACATGAAAATGTTTTTTCTTTGATTCTGGCAGCACATACATAGTCTGCAACTAGAATACTATAACTGCACTTCGAATAAGAGAATTTTTTCCTTTGAAATGTGCCAGCAGATGAATCCACAACTGGAAATTTACATTCTCAATACAAAATTCGTTTAAATTAAGTCTGTATGCGGCGTATTAAAGTTACACTCAGAACATGAAGAGGTTTTTCTGGCATTAAATAAATAGTCAACAAATAGAATTTTATAACTGCACAATAAGAGAATATTTTCCTTCTAAATGTATTAGTAGATGAAACCGCAATAGAAATTTTACATTCTGAACACAAAACTGGTTTAAATTATATTTGTATGCGGCAAATTAAAACTAGACTCAGAACATGAAAATGGCTTCTCTTTGATTCTAGCAACACATACATAGTCTTCAACTAGAATTTTATAACTGCACTTCGAAAAAGAGAATGTTTTCCTTTGAAATGTGTCAGCAGATGAATCCACAACTGGAAATGAAATTTACATTTTCAACACAAAATTGGTTTAAATTAAGTCCGTATGCGGCGTATAATATTAAAAGTACACTCAGAACTGGAAAATGGTTTTTCTTTGATTCTGGCAGCAGGCAGCCCATACAGAGCCTGCAACGAGAATTTAATAAATAAATGCACTTCGAATAAGATAATCTTTTCCTTCGAAGTGTGTCAGCAGATGAATCCACAATTGAAATTTTACATTCTGAAAACTGGTTTAACCCTTCGAATAAAAAGAAAAAAATATTTGTAAACTTTTGCCTGTCAAGGTTTTGCGCACAAAATTCACGGTCCTTCCCATGCATTTTAAATGTCCCTTTTTAATAGTTACTTTTTTTTACCCCTTTGCAGAAAATAAAACTGTTCTAAAATCTTGATAAAATAATTTTTCCGAAGTGCTTATTTGAGTTTTTTTTTCTAAATATTCAAATTTTGATATCGGAAATGTAAATTGGCTCAAAAATACGCACCTGCGAATATTCGAATTAAAGTACTTAAAATTGAATAAACTTAAAATTTTAAAAACAGATTCTTTTTCTTAATTTTTTTTTTAATAAAACTGTCTCTTCAGTTTTTATCGAATTCATAAAATTGTATTTTAAAATTAAATATGTTGAACAATTCGCGTCTCTGTGAGTAGAAGAGTTAAATTAAATCTGTATGTGGCGAATTAAAACTATACTCAGAATAAGAAAGTGGTATCTCTTAGATTCTGATAGCACATACATAGTCTACAACTAGAATTTTATAACTGCACTTCGAGTGAGGGAGGTCTAGTTGAGGGGCGGGTATATACTGGATAACTTCCAATACACTTCGAATAAAATAATGGTCCGCTTCGAAATGTATCAGCGGATGAATAAACAACTGAAATAAATCGTTACATTCTGAACACAATTCTGGTTTTAATTAAGAGTGAATTTGTTTACGAGTTCCCAGCTTTAATTTATGCCTGTCTCAACGCAGCTATACCCTAGTGAGACAGGCATCGAATAATATAATGTAAACAAACCTTATATAGATAAATAAAAAATATTATTTCTCTCGTCATATGCGTACGGTTTTCTTACGAATTACAAAACTTGCAGCTTAAAAAAATATTATTATTGACATTAGTTATGATAAATAATAAAAGAAAGGTTTGGATTCGAAAACTAAAGTATCGTAGAACGTTTTCAAATAATCATTTGCATTAAAAAAAATAACTTACTGTACACGACCACGCTACGCCACTGAGGCACAACTATGTTTACATTATGTTTCACTCTAATGATAATAATTATTTTCTTAAATAATTTTTAAACATTATTGCAAAAATTTGCCGCCCCCCTTAAAAGTGCCGCCCGGGCGGGCCGCCCCCCCCCCCCCCCCGCCCCCCACGCTACGCCACTGCCTCCAACACTTTAAATTTTTCCTTCCAAATAAAGGTGATTATTTAAAAAAAACTCTTATAACCACTTGTAAATTGAATTAATTAATTAATATTCTGTTGCAGGTCTAATTTAATGTGACCAATAGCTGGGACGTATAACCCTTATTGTATTAGAATGCTATCATAGAAAGCCATGGATCTTCCCAACCCAGAGAGTGTTTCCATCAAGGTGGAACCAGGCTCCCAGGAAGAGGGCGCAGGTGAAATGCCCTATACGGATATAGATATCTTCCTCACGGATGTGAAGAAGGAATGTTTGCAATATGCGGCAAGTGCTCCGGCAGTCAGTAAGTTGCATTGCAAATATAATTTTTTTTTATTTTTTATTTATTTATTTGTCCAAACTGATTAAAAAGTACATATAAAGTTTTTTATTTTTTTATTTATTTATTTATCTATAATAAAATATATTTACATTTGTTTTATGTAAAATATATTTACATTGGTTTTATGTCTCACTAGGGTATACCTGTGTCGAGACAGGCGTACAGGTATATAAATGAATATTGTAGTTACAAGGATATTTAAGGTAAAATACATATCACTTTGAATAGAATTAAAACAGAAAGGTGATTGGAAGGGTGGTAAATCTTTTAAAGAGAGTTATTTTATAAATGTTGGAGATGAAGTAGAGAAGTAAATTCTGCCTAATCTATTTAAAGGTCAATTTGACAGGATTCCATTATTTTCATTTATTTTATATGGGTTATGTTGTATGTGCATAGTTATTTTTGTCTATGTGTGATTTATTTTACAGTTTGTAATAGTGAGGCGTCCAATACTTATAATCCATTTTTTAATATCTTGTTTGAATTTTGTAAAGGAGTCTGTTTGTCTGGTCGTAGTTGGTAGTGTATTGTATAGTTTGCAAGCTATGTATTTAGAGTGCCTTTGCCCGAAGGTGGTTTTGAAAAAAGGAGTTTGGAGAAGTTCGTTGTTTTTGGCACGGGTATTGTGTATTGTTTGTGTTTGTGTAGTGTTTTGTTGTTTTTGTGTAAATTAATTAGTATGGATCTTGAGTAGAGCTGTTTTATGTCCATAACGTTGAAGGAATTGAATATAGTATCCGTGCTGGTAGTAAGTGGCATTTTAAGAATTATTTTTATGATTTGTTTTTGTGCTTTCATGATGGGATCGTTACATCGAGTTATCGAGTTACATCGGTTACATAGTTACATAAGTTTTTAACAAAGAAACAAAAAAATGCCTTTCCTCACCATAAAGAGACAATGCCCTTATGTTTGGTGAGGGAATTTAAGCCCAATTAGTAAATTAAAAGATCTTGTAAGTTAGTAATAACGGATATTGTAAGTAATAAGTAAGGTTAGAAAATCAAATATAAATTTAAAAATAAAAATCTTGATAAGTTTAAAAAATCCTAATTTAAATTTAAAAAATCATTATAAATTAATGAATCATGTAAGTTAGTTACAAAAACTATTCTAATTAGTGAGTAAATAATATGTAAGAAAGAACGCAAGATTTGTATATTATATTTATATTTATTTTATTAAATTTATATTTATATAGTTAGATAAAGAAACTAAGAAATGAGAGAGAATGAAGGAATGAACGATTTAAATAGTAGTAGACTTTAAGATATAAAAAGTAAAATATTTGGGACTATTATAGCAGTTTAAGGTAATTTTTTAATTTGGACTTAAATTCCTGCATATTTTCGATAGTTTTTAATTTTAATGGGAGGTTGTTATAATAGATTATGCCTAGATAAAGATAGGAATTTTTAATGTGCTTTGTATTAAATTTTGGGATTTTTTTATAGTTTTCTTGTATCTTGCTGATGTATTGAATTGTAAGTTACAAGTGTTCAACTGTATTTCTCTGTAAATTTGAATTATTGAATATTATTTATACATTTTGTCTATTGTAGGTACATTGAATATTGAAAAAAAGAATTTCAGTAGAAAATTTAGATGGTTTTTTCAAGATTACCTTAATTATCAACCTTTGAACTATTTTGAGTGGATTTAAAATATTATCATTTGTTTCTCCCCAGCCAATAATACCGTATTGTAATATAGATTGAACAATTGCATAGTACACTCTTTTTAGGTTTTCTAAGCTAAGAATATTTCTAAGTCTAATAAATATATAAATACATTTCCTTATCCTTTTGACGAGTTAACATATATGTGTTTTCCATTTAAAATGTCGATCTATATATACACCAAGATATTTGATATTGGGAGTTGGTCTAAGTATAGCACAATCTTGATTGCAGTTAGTTTTGTTACATTTACTTTGGTGTATTATTCTAATTTGAATTTATTGATAGAGAATGGAATACATTTTGTTTTTTCTGTGTTTAAAGAGAGGAGATTTTTATCGATCCAATTTTTCAATATGTTTATATCAATATTCGATAGGTTATTAACAGTTTTCCAATCGATACCTTCAATTATTATGACAGTATTGTCAGCATAAGATATTATTTTTCCGTTAAGTTTTTGTATGAATATAATAATAATAATAATAATTGGACAATTTGCAGAGCGCCGTTTTTGTGAAATATCACCTCAAGGGCGCTTAAATATGTCATTAACATAAATGATAAACAGTAACGGTCCCAGGACTGTGCCTTGAGGTATGCCGAAATAACTCATTTTTTGGTGAACTAAGCACACCGTTTTAATTTTTACAACTTGGGGACGTTTGAAAGGGTAGCTTTTTATCCATTCTAGAGCTGAACCATTAAATCCAATTTTTCTTAATTTACTTATAAGTTTGGCATGTGATATACTTTCAAGTTCTTTTTTGAGATCTATAAAAATTCCCAGGCATTTAAATGATGTATCGAATGAATTATGTACAAGGTTACTTAATTTTGCAATTACATCCTGTGTGCTTCTACCTTTAATAAAACCAAACTGGTTTTCATTAATTATCTCATTATATTTTATAAATTGGCTCATTCTTTATTTAACTAGTTTTTCAAAATTTTTTGCTATATTTGAGATTACTGATATGGGACGGTAATTGTTAACTTCTTATGGATTACCTGATTTAAATATTGGAGTAATAGTAGTTTATTTGTAAATTGATGGAGATACTCCGCTTTGGAAACTTGTATTTATTATGTGCATTAATGGTTTAGAAATTTGATTTTTAATGTTTTTTAAAATATCAACCGTAACTGCATCAAAGCTCGGAGCAATCCTCCTTTCATACCGGTTATAATAGAAACTATTTTCTCCTCTGTGGAGACTTCAAATGTTGCCATTTTATTTTTAGCATCAATATAACAGTCTGGGGATGTTGTAATATTTGGGTCAATATGAATGAGATTGGCAAGATTTTTCCCTACATTTGCAAAGAAGGTGTTAAACATATTTGCAGCTTTTGAGGGGTTTTCTTTACAACATTTTTTGAGTGATCATGAATAATAGCATTGATTTCGTTATTATTGTTTTTTGTCTTATCAATTATTTCATTTATAACCGTCCATACTCTCTTTCTATCATTTTCAACTTGATCCAACTTCCGTTTATAGTTACTTTCTTTAGTGTGTTTCATGATATATGAAAGTTTATTTTTAAATGCTTTAAATTTTTTGAGTAAGTTTTTATTATTAGGTTGTTGAGTTGTTAATTTATAAAGAGCTTGCTTATGTCGTACCGATACTATAAATCCATGCGTAATCCATGGTTTTTTAGGTTTGAAGTTAGACAGTTTGGGTTTGGGAATTATATTATTTGACGAGTCATTTATGTGTTTAGATATTTTTTCTTCAAATATTTTACAGCAGATATTGTCATCATTACATTGTAATAATTCGATTCAATTTTCTGATTGTAATTTATTTTTTAATGTATCCATATTAAGTCCTTTTTTGGAAGATTTTGTTTATTTAAATTATGGCAATATTGGATTGCTCGTTTTGTGTTTAAAAATACATGAATAATAATCATTAATAGTTGTATGAATGATAGCTGCTGTCATATTTTGGATATCCGGTATATTTGTAAAAATATGATCTAAGAATGAAGGTCGTTGACCTTGAACGTCTCTAGTGTACGAATTTACGCACGATAAATAATTGAGTTCCGCTAACATGTTCAGATAGTTATCTTTATCCTTACTAGAGTAGTCGCTTGCGATATTTAAATTCACGTCTCCTACAATAATATTATTTTTTAATTTTTATTTCTAAAATTTAATAAAACATTTTTTAATTCATCTATAAAGTGTGACACTATCGACCTATGCGTTCGTTAAATAGCAATAATGTTATACTATTTATTTATGTCTTTAAATTCAATATTTAATATGTTAATGTTACTAATACTGTGAATCTCTTTAATATTAAGTACATTGTACTGATTAGAAATAAATATTCCAATACCAGAGTTTTTGTTTAACTTTGTTGTCGTTGTATAGTAAGAGTACCTTGGGATAGTGAAATTCAATTCACCGGCTGAGTGCGTTTCTGTTAAAACTATGCAGTCTGGGAAATAATTTAATTCTTTTAATGATATAATTAATTCATCCATGTTCCTTTCTATGCTTCTAATATTTAAATGAAATAGGCTAAATCCTTTATCAGGGCAAATTAGGTTGAAATCTTTTATGGAGTGATACAAATTTTCTTCTACAATTTTGTTTTGTTATCTAAAGTGTTACACAAAAAATCATTCATTTTGCGGTTTTAAATTAGTTATGCTATGGAGACAATCATTTAATTTGTAATGATAAATGGTAGAGACAAAGTATTTTAAATATACACTATGTATACATACATAGATATGATGGATGAATAAATAACATACAAATATTAGGCGAACATGTCACGGGAATTAAATATTCTGGAAGTTTTAAATAATGTATCGGTTTTTTAACACGTAAGAAGAGACGGTCAAGAGCACAATTTTAAATTAGTAAGTATTGTAGCATACAGAAAATTTAAAAAAACAAAAGAAAAAAAAGCGTAAATTTCTAGTAAATAGAATAGAGATTTTTTTTAATGTTCTTTATTCAGTAAAGTTTATACAATATTACAGAAAATGGGTAATTTTTTGGCCATCACACTAGGCACATGCCCGTGTTGTAGTGGCCAATTTTATGTTAAGTATAAAATAAGTTGAATGAAAAACAGAATAATATAAAAATAAAATAAAATAATTTATACATCTAAAACAAGTATGAAGTATAAAGAAATTAAAAATAATACAAAATATCTACATACGTTTAAGATATATGAATATAAAAATAAGTATGGAAAAACAGAAAAATTAAAATAATATAAAAAGTATATGAAAGAAGATACGTATTATTGAATTAAAAATAATACAAGGAGCATGTATCAAAAAAAAAAAATACAAGTACATTTGTGTAATTAAAAAAACAATAAAAATATAATAAAAATACAAGTACATTAAGTACAAGTGTATTTGTAAAAAAAATAGAAATATAATATAAAATCAAAGAAAGTACTATTTGGTAAGAAAGTATGGATAAGTTATATCTTGATGAGTGATTTGCATGTGCGTGTTATGGTAACATAGGTATATAGATATATATCAGCAATTTTTGTGTAAATCCTCGTTTGAGCTAAGGCTAAAAATATGTACTCAAATATGGAATTATTGTCACAATATTTTTCGTAATAAATACTTGAGTATAAGAAACATGTCAGTGGTGTTAAACATTTTTTAATGATGAATATGAAAGAGGAATATATTGTTCTGTAATATACAAGTTATTTTAATTATTTACTGGTGGTATAGGTTCATATATTCCTTAAAGAAATTTCGCCCCTTTTCAGATATCCATTTATGCACACCGGTTGCAAAGTGAGTAAGTGTTTTTGATGTTTTGATGTCGTTATTTAACGTGTTGAATATTTTGGGTGCGATGTATGAGAACTGCCTTTGTGAAAAAGTGGTTTTTGTTACAGGAATTATGCATTTTCCATGCTTTGAGTAGCGTGTATGTATGTCCGTTTGCGTAGAGTTTATCAATCCATTTTTCCAGATATGGATAAGAGCTATCTTGATATACAGTTGGCGAATGTCAAGGACTATGAGTTTCTTGAAAAGTGGCTCTGATGGATGAGAGGGGGAACATTTGAAGATGACCCTTAGCAAAAGTTTTTGAACGGTCACTAGAGGGTAGAGGATGGATTCTGCACAACCTCCCCATCCTATAATGCCATACGTTGCTATCGATTGAAATAGAGCAAAATATACAGTTCTAAGAGTGTTTATATCAAGGATTGATCGTAGAGAATAAAAAATGTAAATTATATAATATTTCATCTTATTGTAGCAAATTTTAATGCAAGAATTAAAAAATGAAAATGAAAAAAATAAAGTTAATTAAATTCCTAAGTAAATAGAATAAAGATAAATGTAAATTATATAATTATTCATCTTATAGCAAGTTTTAGAGCAAGAATTAAAAATTAAAAATGTAGAAGAAAAAAATAAAATTACGTAAATTCCTAAGTAAATAGAATAAAGATAAATGTAATTTATATAATATTTCATTTTGTAGCAAGTTTTAAAGCATGAATTAGTTATATGTTTTTAACTGTATTAATTCATAATAGAGAGGGTTTTAATTGAATCAATTGTCAATATTCTATTTTTTCTTTTGCTAAGATATACACTTTTTTATACACATTGCAATTAAATTCGTCGTTCGCTGTATGCCTTGTGTCTATATTTCACTTCCTTAGTTTATTTTTATCATCACAGTTTTTACACTTTGGATCTTTATCTTTCTTGTCACAGTTTATGTATAAATATTCACCCGCACAGTGCACGCAAACAGGTTTTTCCTTTTCTTTGTGTAGACATCTAGCTGCTGTATGTCCGAATTCCAAGCAATGGTAACATTGGACCAGAGGATTCGCATCCTCCACTTGTATTCGCAGGTATCCTATGTTAAAATAATTTTTGTAATAAAATGTTGATTTCGGATGTTCGGAATTAATGTTCGTTTTGCAATGTTTTTTTCTCAGACGGACATTTTATAGTAGTTCACAAAGTCTTTTATTGCCGTTTGTTAGTTATTTATTTAATCCATATATGCCCCCTGATTCGAAAACGATCTATCGTATATGCCCAGAACTATTTAGGACTTTATTTACTAAACTTTAGACATGTTAGTGGTAATAAGTCTCTAATAACGTTAAAACAAGTTTCATTAAGGTCAGATTTGGATATGTACCTTTTTAAAAATCTGGTAATTGGTTTTTCTTAATTTGGTAGGCGGGTATGGGTACCGCCGCCCTGGGAACCATTTATTGGATGACCAACACCTCTGCCACAGGTCACCCCAAGTGGTTCGCTACGTTTGGTGACTTAGAAGGGGTGCCCGGGTTCATAGGGTAATGTTTGTCTGGGTCTTGATGGCGGGTGCGTCGGCCCACCTTCTGCGTGGCAGGCCGGATTGGGAGATGCTGGTTGAGGGAGACCCTTTACAACCGGTTTCCGTTGTCCGGGCCGCTCGGTAGTACAGGGGCCTGACCCTCAGGCTCACGACTGAGGGTGGGCTGCCCCATCAACGAGTGCAAAAACCCTGCCGCTGCTGTTGTGCCGGTTCGTGACCGGAGAGGACCCAGCAGTAGCGTTTGGGGCACATTGGGCGACCTCTCCAGCCGGACTCTCCCAGCCCATTGCCTTGCACCGCAGTGGGTGGGTTGGACTCATGCGTCCGTCACTTCTGGACACTCTGATCCCCAGCTTCCGACCCACCCCTCAACCTTCCTTTCCAGACCTTCCTTTCCCCTCAAAAAAAAGAAAAAAAATTAAATAATATAAAATCATGAATAACACAATAACATCAAGTAACGTTATTACAACGGCGAGAAGTAGGAGTCCCCGGTGCATTGAAGCTTTCACCCACCTATTCCCACCCCGGTATAGGCGACTTATGGTCGCCCCTTCGGAGTTCTCGCAAGAATCTAATTTTTTTTGAATGAACGACTCTACATTTAAAATATGTAACGATTCTAGAACTTCAATGTCCCCGCATACGTTGTTAGAGGGCGGTATGCAGGCGCACCTACAGGAATGTACTGTGATGGTCAATTCTACAATTCTAAAGCCCATGAAGGTAATCACTGCTAAAGCAGTGAGCCCCATGGACAGTCAAACAAGGTGTTAGTAACAAAACTAGGTTGTAGAGAAAATATAAGGAAAAAACAAAATGAACGACAACCGTCATGAGTGGGAAGCTCATGGCGGCGAAGGACCACACAATGATCCAGCAGGCAGCACCTTGCAGTGTACATAAAAAAAGGAAGAAAAAATAAACATATATACAATGTAGAACTGGTGATACCGAAATCCAGCCACCGGCAGTCCCAGAGACAGTGGAAAAGGCTGGTTGTCAGGCCTCCCGATAACCGGCAGCGTCGTCCGTAAGCCAGCTACCCGGTGGTGCCTAGACGAAGAGTGTGTGGAAATCAAAAAGAAGACCCTAGAGAGAGAAGCGTCGGGTCGCTGGAGGCAGGACGGACAACTTTCGGATGACGTTTAGCCCTCTCCCCAACCTCTTCATGTCACGGGGGGTAGCGCGGTGGCCGGGTGCAGCCCCACCAGTTCCAAGAGATCGGCCATGGCACGTACACGGGGACACGTTCTAGGGTCCGACCCCTTAAATGGGGATAAGGACGATACAAAACGGGCAACGGAGTTCAGTTCTCTCACGTTAAACAAAACTAAAAGAAATGAAAAAAAAAACAGTAAAACAACCAAGAAAACCAAAATAATATGAAATAGGCATGTGCGTTTAATTACGCTATATGTATCCGGAACTAAAAAAATCTAACGTATAAATAAAAATGGCAAAAAAATAAGTGTAAAAAAAAAAGAAGACAAGAGCGTAAAATCACGCGGACATGTGTGAACATAATAGTGCTAATAGGAAAATCAAGATGTAAAAAATAAAAAAAAACAGCATAAAGTTACATATGTAAAATAAAAGCAAACTGTAAGAAAAAACATTAAAAATATACATACTGTACAGTATTAAATTATAAAAGTCGAGGGTATAAACAATAAGCATAAAAGTGTAAAATACAAAAACAAAGAAAAAAAAACTGTCATCCTTGACAAATTAAGATGATAGAGTAATATGGGATAGTCCGTGGTTAAACAGGAACAAGTACACCTGGTGTCAAAGTCAACTAGTCAGCGACTCTAAGCTCAGGCCATCTCTCAACCCAGATCCTTGCAAATTTCTTCAGACACTCGAAGTTCGTCTTATTCGAAACCAGATCAGTATTCCATACTGGTCTGATAGGTACATCCAAACCATCGAGCATTTCCTCTCTCGCATCCGTCAAGATCTCACAGTGCCACAGAATGTGCTCGGCTGACTGGTTCGTCGATCTGCATGCGCAGTTGGGATGGGGAGACAGGGCGAGGGTATGAAGTCTCCCCCTGAATTCCCCATGCCCGGACAGGTAGATATGCCCCTTCCATTCTGATTTTAACTGATGGGAAGAAGGAGAAGGTCCATCTTCCAATATTCGACCTATCCCAACGGACCTGCCACTCTTGGAGCGACAGATCCCTCATTTGACGGAGCAGTCCAGGGAGAGTCCCCGGCCCACCCGGTGTCAGAACAACACCTAGGTGAGTGGCCGGGGTTCCTCTGGTTAATTTCTGCTTAGTGAGCTTATTTTCACTTCCCTAATTTCCAGATCGATTGGCAATATGCCAGCCAAAACGGGTAAAGCGTCCGAAGCAACAGTTCTATACGCACCAGAGAGTGCCAGCAAGGGGGTTCGTTGGCCACGCTTGAGAGCTAAGAGAATCAGAGAGTTGTCCAGGCGGTGCTCCCACACAGAGGCGGCATACGAGACTTGCGCCACGTACACACACCTATATAGCGTTCGCAGAGCCGGATTTCGCAATCCCCACTCAGCTGTGGAGAGTCTCCTCAGCTTCAAGAAGAGAGCCTGGGCCTTGCTGGATACTTCTTTAACGTGAGCCAGGAAAGAGGACGATCGATCTAGTGTAACGCCTAAATATTTAACAGTTTCGCAAAATCGGACAGTAGAGTCCCCCATTTTGATGACAGGATTTCTTTTTCTGCTGAGAAAGCCCTTCATCAGGAGGCCCTGGGTCTTGTGGGGAGCGAAGGTCATCTTGTTTCTTTTCCCCCAATCAAGGAACATGTTCAAACCTTCACTGCCTTTGCTCTTAACTTCCTTTCTGCTGTCCCCAGCGACCAGATGCGTTTTGTCATCAGCGTAGTCGACAGCGATACATCCTCTAGGCAAGGGTAACCTGGAGGAGTCGTCAAAGTTGATGTTCCGCAGGTCAGGTCCAAGAATAGAGCCCTGCGGGCATCCCATGTCAGCTTCCCTCTGGATCAAAAAGTCTCCGAAGCAAATCGTGATAGTACGATTGGAAAGGTAATCGTCGATTGCTTGGAACAAAAGTTTGGAACACTGCCTGTTTTTCACCTTTGTCCGTATCATGTCCCACCACGCGTGATCGAAGGCACCAGTGATATCGAGTCCCCGGTGCAGGCCAAAACTATTGGTGAACTTCACCAACATTCGCGGCCTGCACAAAAACTTAAACTCAGTCCACCACCAACTTCTCACCCAACGCCCCAACCTTCTCTTCCTTTCCGAAACGCAGATAGCTGAGCCTACAGACGCCTCCTATCTGGATTGCCCGGGTTTCACCCTCATGGGCAAATTCAAACCCAAAGGAGATGTCTGTCTCTTCAGCCGAGCTGATGTCAACTGTGTGCGGCTATTGAATCTGGAGAACTCCAAATTCGACGTAATGTGGGTGCGCGTCAATCTTGCCAGTACGGTAAGATTTTACGCGTGTTTATACCGCTCACCGAACCTTAGCGTTTCAGATACGTCCGAACTCTTCAAACATCGAAGCAATACTGTTGATGACCTCTTTCCCTGTTGATGACCGCTTCCCTACGGCAGAGTTTGTGGTCCTGGGGGACTTCAATGTTCATAACGAACCTTGGTTAATGTTCTCAGGACCAACGGACTCTGGACGAGAGGCTGAATCTTTTGCCCTCTGCTACGGACTGGAGCAAATGGTTCAGGAGCCTACAAGGGTTCCTGATGTCCAGACTCACCGCTCCAATCTGTTAGACCTGTTTTTAACCACTGTGCCACACGGTTACAAGATTGAGGTCACAGCGCCTCTAGGATCGTCCGACCACTGCCTGGTGACGACGCCAATCCCCGTAACCTTCAGACCGCCAAACGAGCGGCTGAAGAGAAAAGTGTGGCACTATAGATCAGCAGATTGGTTTGGTCTGCGGGCTCATTTCAATGCTTTCCCGTGGTCAGCTGTCTGTTTTCGGACATCGGATCCCTCAAGATGTGCCCAGGAAATTGGTGAAGTCATCACATCCGCGATGGATGGCTTCATCCAATCCACTGTCAAAGAAACTGGTGTGGGCTCAAAGCCGTGGTTCAGTCGACAATGCTCCGAAGCAGTGCGACGAAAAAATGCGGCTTACCGAGCCTACAACACATCTTGAACGTCCGAAAACAGAATAGTATATAACAAAATGGATGAGGAATGCAAGAGGATCATTAACAGGTCAAAATTCGAGCACGACCTGCAAATTAGCAGAAAACTGGCTGCCTGCCCGCACGGCAGCAGAGCGTTCTGGTCCCTTGCGGGCTCAATAGGTCGCAATTTCTGCAAACCCAGTCTGCCACCTCTTACCAGACCTGACGGCTCTCTAGCAAATACCGCCGCCGAAAAGGCTAACTTATTAGGCAAAATGTTCGCGGAAAACTCGACCCTCGATGATCAATGTGCTACCCCGCCGTCGGTTCCTCATAGCGGTTTTCGTATGAAAAAGCTGAGGATCCGGCATCGGGATGTACTTCAAGTCTTACGAGGGCTTGATGTTAAAAAAGCTAGCGGGCCCGACGGAATTCCTGCCCTGGTATTGCAGAGGTGCGCTGTAGAAATAGCTTCAATTTTTACGAAGCTCTTCAAGATGTCCCTGAAGTCTGGCTCTGTGCCCTCTGGTTGGAAAAAAGCTATCATTCACCCCATTCCAAAGAAGGGTGACCGCTCCAACCCAGCCAACTACCGCCCCATAGCGATCACATCTGTTCTGTCAAAAGTGATGGAACTTGTGATCAATGACAAACTGCTCACATACCTCGAGAAGAACAAAATTATTAACGACCGTCAATACGGATTCCGGCGGAACCGCTCGTGTGGTGATCTTCTCGCGTATGTGACGCATGTTTGGGGACGGTGCCTGGAACGTTTTGGTGAGACCCAAACGGTTGGACTGGACATTTCCAAGGCCTTTGACCGGGTTTGGCATCGAGCGCTTGTCAACAAACTGCGTTCTTACGGACTTCCCGCATCCTTGTGTGCGTGGATTGCCGACTTTTTGAGGGGGAGGTCGATTCAGGCGGTTGCTGACGGTTTCACCTCTTCCTCGCATTCGATAAATGCTGGCGTCCCACAGGGATCGGTTCTGTCTCCGACTTTGTTTCTGTTGCACATCAACGACCTCTTGTCATGTGCACCGATTCATTGTTACGCGGATGACAGTACAGTCCATGATAGCTTTTTGTTTGACAAGCCTCCAAAGAGCACACAAACCCCAATAGCTCGGAGGGCTTTAAAGCAGAGAATGGACGGTTACCTCGAGAGTGTTTTCTCTTGGGGTAAGAATAACCTCGTCGAATTTAATCTTTCAAAGATCCAATCATGTTTGATGACGTCTAAAATGGATCGAAATGATAATCTAGTCTCCTTCAACGGAAGCATTCTTCCGAACAGGACCTCCATTGATATGCTTGGTGTTACTCTAAGTGACCAGCTCAGGTATGGGGGCTCCATCGAAACCAGAGTTAAATTAGCCTCTCAGAAACTGGGCGTACTGTACAGGGCCCGCAGATACTTTAATAGTACACAACTGCTAGCCCTGTACAAATCGCAAGTGCGCCCCACGGTTGAATTTGGCAGCCACCTCTGGTCTGGAGCTCCAAAAACCCTTGACTCTGTGCAGAAACGGGCGGTCCGTTTGATAGATTCTCCCATCTTAACAGACGGATTGCAATCTTTAGAGCACAGGCGTCAGGTGGGAATGCTGTCCTTGATCTACCGGTATTACAATGGAAAATGCTCCGAGGAACTAGCGTCGTTGATCCCCTCGGCACCGGTGCATAGTCGGGAAACACGCCAAACACGCGCCCAACATTTGTACATGATTGACATTAGTCACATGAGAACGGGTCGTTTTTACGACTCGTTCTTGAGTTCAACAGCTCGGATGTGGAACACTTTACCAGCCTCTGTGTTTCCTCCCTCCTACAACATGGGTCTCTTCAAGACCCATGTTCACTCCTTCCTTTCCTCAAAAAGACCCTCCACACAGCATCCTCAAAGATGACATAGGCTCTGAGGGAAATTATGTTCCTCAGGGCCTCCCGTGTCGAGTCTATGTAAAAAAAAAAAAAAATTGTTCGAAAACGAAACATTGAGCACTTCCCATACATTTTTTATGAGTGAAGAAACAACAATATTTTTCTGTATTAATTTTTTTTTAATTTTTTTTTTTTTAATTTTTTTTTTTTAATCTTCTTTTTTTTTACAGTGAATACCGCACAAGAATCTCAACTGCTCCCGTCTGGAGCCAGAGAGACTGTGGCATCCCCAATTGGGGTATGTTGTGAGGCTGAAGGTAGTGTGGGGAGGGGAAGGAGGTGGGGAAGAGGAAGGTTGGGAAGTAACTGGCTATTCAGATCTGGTCACCAAACACGGCTAAAGCCATTTTCAAGCAACGTTTCAATTCTGAATGGTGGTCTTACACCAGGGCGATACTGATAGTATCTTCCACTCTGGAACGTGCCGCAAATATACTATATATTATTTTTAATGAATTAATTGTGAAATAACACAAATAAAATGTATTTGCGCACGCCGGGTTCGAACCCGCGACCTCCGGATTGTGAGTCAAGAGTCTTAGCCACTGGACTACGGAGGTCGTCAATGACATATTCATAAATCTAAACATACTAATAAAAAAATTGATTCAAAATTTAGTAAATACCTACATATTTTAGGAGGTAAGTAACCGTCAAACTTTTGTATTTTTTTTTATTGAGCATCTCAAACAAGGGGCGCACTTTGGGCGTTTTGTCACCCAGAACTAAATTTGAGTTATCAGACACATGGAAGTATCGCAAAATTTCTTCAAACCGGTTCCGTCGCATAATTGTGGGTATCCTCATTACTCTCCCAATACATACGTCGTCGCGGCAATGAACAGAGTAACCTGTCAATATAAGAATGCCGATGAAGCAATATATTTCATCATCAGACAGGGTAAACGCCATACTTCCTTTTTCCACATCTTAAATAACTGTATGACGAACAATATGTATTATTACTTCGTGTCTAAAAAATAATCCAAAGAAATGGACTGGGTCCGACGCATCTCATATGGTCACCACTGATCTTGGATGTGGTACAATCCACTCGTTATCCATTCTAGATAGGTCTCGTATTACCCACTTAGGGGATTGTGGCTGTCCTAGTCGACTCGATAAAGGCACATCCGATGTTGTGTTTCGATTAGCTAATAAGGCTGAAAGCGGAAGATCATCTTCTGACTCGCTGTCATCATTGTCTTTATTCCCATAAAGCACCAGCTCAGCAGGAGCTAGAAGTTGTCTACGTGATAAATTTTCAAAACTTATATTTGTTTCGTCGCCCGAATCGGAGTCCGAAACTAATCCATCTCCGGGGATCTATATAAATGTCTATACCTGTCTCTTCATCGTCCGAATCCAAATTTTGAACAATATCAACCATTGCATAAGTCGATAATGGCTTGCTTCATCTGAAAATAAAAAGTGCTTATTGAGTACATTTCATACGTATATTTTCCCAATGTATCGTTTTCGACACACTGGTATTATAAAGAGCTTTTAGATATTTGAATACAACAATATAGTTTTTATAATTGCACAAACATATATTAAAACTATCCAATTTTATCATTAATTACGCAAAAACTCTAATCTAGAGTTAATTTGGATAATGACTTACTTTTTTGTGAAAGTAGCCATGATTTCTGCACACCGTAAACAGATCACAACTTGCACTGATTCATTACGGGATAATAAAATTTGTTTAGTTGAAACATTCGATTGCCATTAGAAGAAGATACCTTAACCTTGACATATATGGCGGTAGAATGCACTTTCCGAACGAAATGCGTAAGATAATTAACATTGAAAGAAAGTGTGGAGTGTCGATACTCCCACCACCATTGGGACGAGAGGTGGGGAGAGACGCGGCACGGCCCGTCACTCCGTGACGATACGTGTATTAAGCAACAACTGCTCATTGTTATTTAAACATTGTATTTATCAATAAACCAAATGAGTACAATACTTCTTATTTTATTTTAACAGAAACCTACAAATTAAATTTTATATTATGAGAGTTAGGAAACCACTCCCATAAAAGCTTAAATTTTAACATATTTCTGGGCATATATGGGTTAAAAATGTTATTATTGCATTAGCTCCACACAAGAGACCATGAGGAAAAAAATCTCCTCAGGACCTAATGTCACAATATAAGTCCTGTGTGGATGGTATTTTTAGGAAAAGCAGGAGACAAAGGCCTTTTTCTCATTTTCTCCTCATGCTTTTCCGTGAGAATGAAAAAAGGCATGAGGTGTGGGTGGGAATCGGGGTTCAGTGGGTCCAGGTCTCCTGCCACCAAAACCCAGACAAACCTTACCCCAAGACCTCAGGTACCCCTGCTAAGTCACTAAAGGTGGCGAACGACTTGGGGTGACTATGGCCGAGGCGTTGGTTATCCAATAAATGGTTCCCGGTATCCAATAAGTGGTAAAACTAAAAAAGTATGAAGTAATTAAATTTTTTTTTTAAATTAATATATCTTCTTAAAGTAAAATCTCGGGGAAGGACGATCATTTATTTTTTTTTTTTTATTTATTTATATATATATATATATATTTTTTTTTTTTTTTATCACAAACAAGTCCTGCTAAGCCAATTCAATTGGCTTGTCAGCAGGTGCTTATAATTAAGTTACATATACATTTTAAATGTTATAATTTTACATCTTATATCTACAAATTCAACATTATTCATACAAATCAATCTAAGTATAAATATTTTTTTTCCGATAGCCAATTTTTCAGCATATATTTAACCTTATTCATAGAATGACATTGCTTTATAGTATCAGGTAATAAATTAAATATTTTCGGTATGTTGTATTCAAACGTTCTCTGTCCGTACTTATTATTAAATTTCGGAACTATTAACCAGTCGTTGCGCGTGAATCTAGTGCTGTATTTATGTTCTAATTTCTCTTTATGCTGCTGGGTAAATATATACTGAATTATAATTTTGTGCCATAGTATTGCCTTAACGGGTAAAATTTTAGCACTCTGAAACAGTAATGGTGTATCATGTCTCTGTTTGAAAATATTCGGAACAACTAATAATTTTACAATTGCGTTTTGTACAACTTGGACTTGTTTCAGATTTGTTACAGAAGTATTTCCCCATATTGTTAATCCATATCTTATAATGGATTCTGCCAGTGACATATAAATTATTTTTAGTGTTTCAATGGGTAAGAAAAATTTCAATGTCAGCAATTGATCTGAGTCTTTTACAGGTTTTTTTAATATGTTTATCCCATTTAAAAAAACAATCTACGGTTACTCCAAGATACACATATTCCGTAACTAATTCTAAACTTTCACATTTACAATTAGTTGGAATATTTTTATGGATGCAATTAAAATTATGAGAAATAATATTAGGATTAAATTGGAATTTGGCATTAGGTGATCTTATATGCATTACATTATATGGTTTTTTATGGCATTATATGGTTTTTTTGGCATTAATTAATAATCCTGCATCATGAGACCATTTACAAAGTTGATTAAAGTCAATTTGCATGAGTTCAATTGCAGTTTTTAGATCTTTATGTGATATGACCAATGCTGTATCATCTGCAAATACAAAATGTTTAACAAAAGAGAAAAGTTTTTTCATTATAGTTACATAGATTATATACAGTGTAGGTCCCAATATGGAACCTTGTGGAACTCCTGCAGATACATTTTTTGTTTTACTGAAAGTATTATTTATTTTGGTACATATTTTTCTATTTCTAAGATAATCTTTAAATAAATTTAATACATTTCCTCTTATTCCAATTCTTTCTAGAGTTTTTAGCAGTTTTTTTTAGTTAATTGTGTCAAAAGCTTTAGAGTTATCGATAAATAAAACAATGACATGTAATTTATTATTTAATTGATTATTTATGTAATTGGAAAACTCTTGCAGTAGTTTTTCAGTATTTTTTTTTCTTTGGAAGCCATATTGATTTGGGTCTATGATAGCGAATTTTTCAATGTAATTATTTAATTTATTTGATAAAAATTTTTCGAAAATTTTTTCTAATGCTGGTAGTATACTAATAGGCCTATAATTTCCTAATTCAATGTGTTTTCCACCTTTAAATATTGGTCTAGTAATACTACATTTAAACTCTTGTGGAATTTTTGCTTGCTTTATTATCATATTGATTAAATAAGTAATTATTGGCCCAAGGGTTTTTATATTTCTTTTTAAATCAAACATTCTTATATTGTCAATACCTGTGCTTTTAGAGTTTTTCATTTTTTTAACAATGTTTTCAATATCAGTTATATTAGCTCTTGGTATATATAAACTGTGAGGTAGTTCTTCCAGTACTATATTAGTAGCTTTGTGATTGCATTTATGTAACATGTTGCTGATGCTATCCGAGAAGTAATTCACAAAATCATTTGAGACAGAATCCTCAGTTCTATCTTTTAACATATATCGTGTTATAGTTTCATCACAATCGTTTTTGGGTTTACGTCCTAAGATATTATTTATCTCGTCCCAGGTTTTTTTAGTATCATTAAAACAGTTTTTAAATTTATTATTATAGTAGTTAGTTTTATCTTTATTTATAAGTTTATTGACAAGGTTACGAGTTTTTTTGTATTCTGTTTCATATGTTTTGTTTGTTGGTGTACTTTTCCATTTTTTATAAAGTTTATCCCTTTTATATATATGACATAATAATTCACTGCTTATCCATTCATTTATTGCATAAGGTCGTGTTTTCGATTTTTGCACTATCGTTTTAGAACTACTCTTGTAAAATTTGTTAAATAAAGTTTTTATTTTTTCATATAATGAAATACAATCCTTCTCTTCTATAAGTTTACTCCAGTTATAATCTCTGATATATCTATCAATAGCCTTTTGTGAGACGATTTGAATATACTTATTTGCAAGGTCTCAAGATCTTATATTAATAGCAGTAATAAAATGATCGGCGATATTATTTTCACAGACGCAAGCAGTTATTTTCTTGCCTCTAAATTTGGCAAATATATGGTCAATACACGTACGAGTAATTTGTCCATTTAATACAGCTTCTCTGGTTACTACATTGATGCATTTAGTTAAATAATGGTTTATTTATTTATTTATTTATTGAAAAAAATAAGAAATACATGAAAACATAAGCTGCACATCTCACTAGGGGATTCCTGTAACGAGATATGCAGTTTTACAATAAAGTAATTTAAAAAAAAAAGAAACATACATATACCTAAACTTAAAAGAAATATAATAATAAACCTACAAAAGAAGCACTGAGTACAGTTATTTAAACATTACTAATTAATAATTATTACAGCTGGGCAGTATGCTCATTGTTGACAAAAATAACATTATACTGTAAACTAAATATTAAATATGTAAATACAAGGTACCTGTTGTGGCTTACCAGATGCAATAATAGGGTGATCATACCACAGTAGCATTAAATTATTAACAAAAAATAAAGAATAATAAACAATTATGTAATAAATTTATAAAGTTTATGAAATAAATATAATATATTAAGTAAATATGTAGATATAAATAAATTAAACAAATAATATAATATAATATAATTATGAGTAAACAATAATAAACAATTTAATAATAATAAGTAAATAAACATAAGTAAATAAAGTACATAATAATTATGAGTAAATACTAATAAACAATTATAATATTGTATAGTAAGTAAATTATGGTACGAAAGAAGTAGAAAATAGTAAGTAAATACTTATAACAATAAGCAAATTAAAAAGTACATAACAATAAATAAGTTAAGTACATACAGAGTAATTAAATATGGATTGTATCAAATATAGCTTAATTCCATAGTGATTTATGATATAAGCGACAACATGGGTAATCCAAAACCATCACTCTCAGTTAGTATACATATTTTGACCATTTTCTTGAATAAATGTGATGTACAAATAGTTTTTATTTTTTCATTGAGCATATTATAAAGCAACGGAGCTTTATATGAAAAACTTCTTTGTCCAAAGGATGTTTTGGTATATACTGGCTGATACATTAAAGAAGAGCCCAATCTAGTGTTGCGTACTTGTTGAGATCTTTTAGCAGTGATAATGTTGTTGAAAAATTTACAGAGAGCATGTATTATGTACAATTGCCTTATTGTCATAATTTTGCTTTCGCTATATAATAACTGTGATGAATACATAAAACTTTTCTTGAACATTATTTTTAAAATTAATTTTTGTGCAATATTTAAAGGCTCTAGAGTAGTCTTGTGACAAGAACCCCAACAAATAACGTTATATGAAAGTATTGATTGAACAAGAGCATAATAAACAGTTTTTAGTGTAACTTTGTCCAATATATTTCTTAGAGTCTTGAAGATATAGGCTAGCTTTCTTATTTTGTTTGTTAATATAGCAATATGATTGTTCCATTTTAAATGTTTATCAATAACTAAACCAAGATATTTGATATTGTCTACTCTTTCCAAAGATTGACAATTACACTTCTGCATGCAACAATGTATTTTTAAAGAGCGGTCCAAAGATGGTTGATTTACAGAAGAAATACTAAAGGTAATATATTTAGTTTTGTTCATGTTTAAGGTTAACAAGTTTTGATCAAGCCAATTTTTGACTGCCCTTAATCCTGTCTCGCACTTAGCATACGTTTCATCCCAAGTATCACCAGAAAACACTAAAACAGTGTCATCTGCAAATACAATTGAAGAACCAGAAAATTGCAGTTTACAAAGGTCATTAATATATAACAAAAATAAAATTGGACCCAGAACACTGCCCTGAGGAACACCATATACAATTGATTTGTTTGAACTAATATGATCATTAATCATGACTCTTTGTGTTCTATTTTCAAGATAAGTTCTGAACCAATCTAAAGCTTTATTAACAATACCCATTGAACTGAGTTTTTTCAATAGTAAACCGTGGGATACGGTATCAAATGCCTTAGACAAGTCCAAGAAGACAGCCATTGCTTTATTGCCAGTATCGAGAGCTTCTATGACTGTGGTGATCATTTTTAATGCAGCATCACTAGTTCCCATGTTCTCTCGGAAGCCAAACTGATTATCTGAGAGAATTTCATATCTTTTTACATAAGACATCAACCTAATTTTAGCTAACTTCTCTATAATTTTTGATAAGGTGTTTAGCAGGGATATAGATCGATAGTTATTGACATCTATGTTATCTCCTCCTTTAAATAAAGGAATAATTTTGGCATTTTTGCAGTGATTGGGGAACAAGCCATTCTCAAAGCTAACATTTACAATGTGTGTAATAGGTATAACTAGCTCAGAAGCATTTTGTTTGTAGACCATTGCACTTATACTGTCATTTCCACTCGAAAAACCTGATTTTAGCTCATTAATCACCTTTAGAACTTCATTACAATTTAGTTAATCAGGTTAGTAAGTAAGTTTTCATATGAGCTTATGATATAATCTTGTTCATTAAGCAAATTCAGATTTATAACTTCAAGTTTATTTTTATTTATTTATTTATTATTATTACATTTATAACATACAAGAAATAACAATATAAAAGGAAGCTTTGACTGCCCAACTAGGAAGGTTTCCCGTTTTAGGACAGTCAACTTGGCAGGTTGCGTGTACATAATTTCACATTAGTGGATTCAATAATAAATAACAATAATGGTACATATTGGGGGAGTTACTTAGATATTAGGTACAATATCGGATATAAGTTGTGTTATTCTAGGTATACAGCAGTAATAAACAATAAAATCCAGATAGGTACATGTAAAATATAAAGTAGAACTAAAATATAACAAATGTAAGAAAGAAAAATAATAAAAAAAATAAAAAATAAAGTTTTTTTTTTTTATGAAAATACAATTTAGCAGTAATAAGCAATAAAATCTAGGTAGGTATATGTAAAATATAAAATAAAAATATAATATATAAATATAAGAAAGAAAAATAAAAAAGAAAAAAAAGAAGAAAATAATTTATAGGAAAATACAAATACAAAATCGAAGAAATCAACTCAGACTACGTTTTTTAATAATTTTTCGGAATCTGTCCTACCTAAGTCTAATAACCATTTTGTAATTTTAGTACCGAAGGATGATAATTCACACAGTTTCAATTGAGAGGGGATTTTGTTGTATATTTTTGGTCCCAGGTATGAGAAAACTTTTTGATAAGCCGCAGTATTGCTTGTTGGAATAGAAAGGTCGTTTCTGCTTTTACTTCTGGTTTGATGATTATGATCGATTGTTATCGTTTTGTTTTTATTTTTATGGACGCAGATTGTTATTTTTTTTATGTAACATTGTCGAACATCAAGCACCTTAAACTCCTTGAAGAGAGCGTCGCTCGAGTATCTGAAGGGTTTCTTCATAATGACGCGTAGAATGGATTTCTGTACCTTCAGTAGCGGGTATAATGTTGTTATACCTGTTCCACCCCATCCAATGCAACCGTAGGTTATGACGGAGTTACAGAGCCCGTAGTATAATTTTTTAATGTCTTGAGTTTTTATAATTTCCCGCAATCCTATAAATATATAAATAAGCTTGCGCACTTTATTAGCTGTGTTTTCAATTTGTTGTTTCCATTTAAGGTGGTTATCCACTATTATACCTAAATATTTAATAGATTTAACACATTCAAGGGTTTCGCATTTACAAGTATGGTTATTATTTCCAAGGCTACACTTAATATTATGTATTGTGAGGTGATGAGGTGTTTTGGGTTGACCTGCAAGGGTAGCGCTAAATGTGAGATATTTTGTTTTTTGTATGTTTAGTGTAAGCAAATTAGTGTCCAGCCACTGTTTTACTCTGTTTATACCCGTGTTCGCAAGGTGGTGTGTTTCTTTCCAATCATCTCCTTCAAACAAAATAACTGTATCGTCAGCGAACGTGATAATTTTGCCACCAATGTGTTGGTTACAAAGTTCGTTTATGTATATAATAAAGAGAAGGGGCCCAAGTGTACTTCCTTGTGGTACCCCAAAAGTGTATTTTAGTGAAGTGCTAATAGCCTCGTTAATTCTGGTTTGTTGAAATCTATTAGATATATAACTTTCTATCCATTGAAAAGCTTTTCCTTTTATTCCTATATTTCTAAGTCTCTGTAAAAGAATTTTATGAGATATTGTGTCAAATGCCTTGGCCAGGTCCAGGAAAAGGGCAATAGTTTTCTTGCCACGGTTCATATTCCCTGCAATAGTTTCAGTGAGACATGCGATGGCATCATCCGTTCCCTTACCCGACCGAAAGCCGTATTGGTTTGGACTAAGAATGTTATGTTCCTCCACATATTCGTTTAACCTAGTTTTGAAAAGCTTTTCAATGACTTTGGATATCGCGCTTAAAAGTGATATTGGCCTATAGTTTTCTACAAGAGATTTAGGTCCACTTTTGTGAATTGGGACAATTATTGATTTTTTAAAGTGATCAGGAAATATTCCTGCTGTAAAACTTAAGTTGTAAATATATGATAGCGGAGCAGAAATCTGATTTTTAATTTTTTTTAGTATTTGTGTATTTAGACTATCTGGACCCTTTGCATGTGTAGTATTGAGGCTGTTGATAATTTTTAAGACCTCTTCTACAGTAGTTGGTTTAATATTAAATGAAAAAGATTGTTCCTTAGTTTCAATTGTCGATGCTAAAGAGTCTTCCGTTTTCTGGGTTTCTAATAAGATTTTATTTGCTAGATTTGACCCAACAGATGCAAAATATTGATTAGTGTGACATGCAATTGATTGATTGTCAGTTATAATGAAATTTCCGGTATTTAATTCTGTTACAGATGCACTAGTATTTCTTTTACTTTTAGTTATTTCTCTGACAACATTCCACATGTTATTGCTGGAATTATCCTTATCAAGTAAGAATTTATAATAACGCTCTTTACATTTGCGAATAACGGTTTTGCAGATATTACGGTATCGGTAATAGTTTTGCTGTTTAGTGGCGTTCAATGGGTCTCGTTTAGCTATTTTATGAAGGTGATTTCTTTTGTGTATAGATTTAACAATGCCGTTTGTAATCCATGGTGTGAGATGTATTTTACTATATGGAATGCGTTTAGTTATTGTGTGTTTTGTTATGATTATATTGATTTCATTAATAAAATAGTTTAGAGCATTGTTAACTTCAGTCTCTTTGTAAACATATTCCCAATTTTTATTATTAAGATCATTTAATAAACCCTCATAATCGATAATCTGTTTGTGATTAATTTTATGTTTTTTGGGTGTTGAGTTTGGGATACTGATTGCAGTGGTGTAATGATCAGTGATTGTATTATGTATTACAAATGCATTTGAATTTGTTATATTTCTGGTATATATATGATCCAAACATGTGCTAGAGCTATCTTGTACCCTAGTTGGAGAATTAATATTGGAAATAAAGTTACTTTCAGCCATAGCACAAAAGTAGTCGTCGGACTGCCTATGCAATACTTCTCCTATAGTATTTATATTCATGTCCCCGATCAGTATATATTGTGCATAATTCTTAGTTTTTTTTAACTCACCAATAAGATTATCCAGGAAATCTTGGATGTCATTGAACGATGGTGATCGGTAGATGGCTAGGATACCTAAATTCTCATTAATGTTGATTTTTAAACAATTACACTGATTTATGTTAATTTCTTGTACTAAGGAATTTAATGTGATGTCGATATATACTACTATTCCGCTATTTTGGTTAATATGCGATGTTGTATGGTATTCGTTATAGCCTGAAATTTGTTTGGCTATGTATGAATCATTTAACCTGCATTCAGTGAGAATTAGTACATGGAACTTTACCACAGATTTTATTTCTTCTAAAAATATAAGAAAATCATCCAAGTTTCCCATCGTTCTAATATTTTGATGTACAATATTAATCCTATTTGATTCCCAATTAAATTGCATAAATTTGTTAGTGTTTTCAAAAATTATTTCAGTATTTGGCACTATGATACTGTCGATTTCATGTTGAAGATCGTTTATTACCATTAGAATTCAAAAATTAATTGTTGTTTTCTGGGTAAAGTTTTAAAACAGTATTTAATTATCATATAAATACTTGTAGTACGAAATATGTAGCGACAAAACTGTAAACAAAATGATGTAATTAGGAAAAATAAAATATATCTGAGTAAGAAATAATATCTGAAATAAAATCCAGGAAATAAATAACGTATGTAGTTAGTGTGTGGCATTTGCTCTTTCAAAAAACAGTAAAAATTAGTATAAGTATGAAAAATAAGTAATATCTGGGTTATATAAAATATGTTGATTAGAGTTCTCTTTTGCAGAATTATTAGTAATATTACTAATAAATCAATTGATAATCTTATAATAAGTGTAGTTACCATTCTAGAGAGAATAAAGATTGCAATTAAAGTTAATGTTAAAATTAGAATTAAAATTATTCCAGTGCAAAAACCTAGGTGTTCATATAAAATAGTGATGTTATGTAATAGAGAAGGAAATGGCGATATAAAGCGGTAGAGAGTTGTTTTATCACGATAATTAGAATAAAGAGCAGATAGTCATAGTTTCGGTATAGCTTGTTCTGAATCAATTAATATAGGGCGAGAAGAGTCATCTTTTTTCATGTAGATTAGACCTACTTTCGTCCAGACATACCTATATTTACATACAGTCGCACGTTGGCGAGCTAGATACCAAAGCCGTTTGCCTTTAGACGTGAGGAGTTCTGAGACGTAGATGGGTGTAACGGGGCCAGACAGTCCGATTGATCCCGTGTTTAGTTTGTCCCCAATCTTTTCGCGTGACCTGTTATATTTTTTTATAGCATTAAGGAGCTCCTCTTTTAACGCTATTGAATTAAAATTAATTACCACTGACCTAGGTTTAACTGTTGGAGGAATATTTTTGTTTCTCTGTGATACTCTGTATATATTATAAATATCATTAGTATTTAGTTGGCAGTCTACTGTTTTACTGGTGTTGAATATAATGTCTTTTAAGGTTTGTGATGTTTCCTCTTTGAATTCTGGAAGCCCTCGAAGTTCCAAACAAGTATTGTTAAATCGTCTGTTCCTGTTTTCTTGGTCAATCTCGATCGCTATTATTCTTTTTTCAAGGTCTTCATTTCGTTCTGTCAAGAGACAAATTTTTATTTCATTTTCCTTGTTTTTTCCGCTTTCTTTTTCTAAAACCTCAATTCTTGAATTTAAGGCTAAGTTTACTTGTTCATGTAGTTTTTCCAAATTATTTATTCGATATTTTAAATCTTCTTGCTGTTGAGATATGCTTTGAATGGATTTTAATATTTCATTATTTTGTAGCAGGATTGCATCGTATTTTTTTCCAACAGATTCAATAACTGAGTCTTTAAAATTAGTAAATTCAGTTAACAATAGCTCTATAGTCAGCATACTAGAGCCATCTGTGGTTGTAGGTTGTAAGTTCACACTGCCGTATGATGAGGCGGCAGTTGCAGTTTTTGGTGTTGATGACGGTTGCTTATTTGGTTTCTCCATAGATGTCAGTTCTGGATTTTTTCAGACGTATTTTTTTTTTGAGTTTTTTGTGTTTTTGTGCAAAATTTGCAGCGCCACTGTAAAATCTTAGTTCCTCGTCGTGAGGTCTCTGCGATATCGGCACAATTGAGGTGGTAGTTTTCGTCGCAAATACTACATGCGATGAAGTCTGACGGGGTGTCAATGTTTTTTTTACAGATGAAGCACAGTGTATTCATTTTAAGTTAGTTGATTTCAAAGTTTCACACAAAAAGAAAGACGACACAATGCTTGTTTCTTGTATGAGAGATGGCAGAGCCTTAGTGACGCTATAAAATCGCCTTTGGGATAGGTTTTTGTGTTTATATAATGATCGAGTCACTTTTTCACTGAGTTGTATTTTGTGGTACAAACACCAGAATAAAGACGAGTATTCCGCCTTAGCGAGATACTTTGTGGGATAAAAAATGCACTGTCCCAACGCGCACTGTCCTGTTTAGACGAGTTAACCACTTTTTTTAGTTTGATTTTCTAGTATGTGATTGTTAAAGATGATAAATTGAAGCAGCTGTCAAAATACGTCAACACTGTTATACGTCACAATGGCATAATATTTTAAGATAATATTTTCCTTAATATTAATTGTATCAAGATATGATGATAATTCCGTTAAAAAAGAAGATTTACTGAAATTAGGGGGTCTATAGATAGCTATTACGTTAACTTTAGTTTTGTCCTGGAGTATGAGCTTTCCTGTTATATTTTCAAAATGTAGTGATTGGAACGATTTTAGTCTAAACTCAAATTTATTTCTTATATACAATATAATACCTCCTCCTGACTTATCAGTCCTGCAGTAGTTATATGAATTATATCCGGGAATATTATACATAGACGCACTTTCAGTATGAATAGAGGTTTCACATAGCATTAGAATGTCAATATGCTTCAAACAATTAAGTAAATATATATGCAATATATCCCAATATTTTTGTATAGATCTTATATTTAATTGAATACAAACAAGATTATCAGACGCATTTATGTTTTGTTTTTTTATCCAATGTTCTAAATTATTTACTGTACTACTTTCTATTTCATTATCATTATCTATATACGAAAAATTATTCTGTGCCATTTAATTCGTAGTTAAATTTGAAACAATACAATAAGATTGTGGTACGAAGTTTGGTTAATTTTACAAATAGAAATATTTCTATAAGAAATATCTCTACAGAATGCAGTATAAGGTTCAATTTAATACTTGATATAATTACATAATTTTTTTTTCTAACACTTGTTTTTATACTTAGCATATTAAAGCAATGAACAGTTATTATACACGATAATATGATAAAGCATTCGTTTTTATCAAAGATACCACAATTATTTTTCTTAAAGTAAAAGCAGGTATAACATAATGATACAAAATGGTTTTCAATGCATTTATCATTAAATAATATTACAAATATTTTATTTATAGATAAAACAATAAAATTTAATATTTTTGTTAGGTTGATTAAATTCCATACATAAATAGTATATTTAACACATATTCTTTTTATCTTTCTGGTAAATATGAAAAGAGAGCAATATAAAATAACTCCATTTATGAAGCCTATACAATAATTAATATCTTTTGTAGGTTTCAGCCCGTAAGAATGAATTCTTTTCTTGTTTTGTTTAAAAAGAGAAGTATTTTGAGTATAGATTGAAGGATTTAATGTTAAATATTTAGCAATATAAAAGTGCTTGTGTCTAGAGCTAATTGGTACAAGTACTTTTTGATAAAGACTTAATAAATATAAAATAAATTGAATGTTTACATCTAGGGTTATTTCAGAATATTTATCACATTTTAAGATTTTTTTTTTAAATGTTATATTTATGTATGTGAAATATAGTACACAGTGAATATATATATATATATGTATAGGTAAACAAAAAAATGTTTTTGAAGGTGTCGTTATGATATTACCGTTAAAAAAATAATGTAATATAATAATATTGTTTTTTTTAGTATTATTGTGATTTTTTATAATTTTTATAACAATATTTATGTAATAAAGTGAAAGTTCAACAACAGAAAATGGCGATGTTTGGAAATCTAGAGTCTTTTTACAATGATTTTTTTCTTTAATATAATATAGAAATAGAAATGTGTAATGTTTGGAAATAAAAACGTAAATTGTATTTATTGAAATATAGCAAATTCTACGAGAAAAAATCATACGTATTATAATAACACTATATCTACTTTGAGACAGGTTTATTGTTATTTCTAGTCAATATTCTATTTGTTCTTTTGCTAATATGCTCATTTTTTTATACACATTGCATTTTGTTTTATCGTTTGCAGAATGCCTGATGTCAATATTCCAGTTCATTTTTTTATTTTTGCTATCACAGTTTTTACGCTTAGGTTCTTTATCTTTGTTAGCACAATCTTTGTAGGAATGATCACCAGCACAGTGTGTACACAATGGTTTGTCCTTTTCTTTATGAAGACACCTGATAGAAGTATGTCCAAAGCCCAGGCAGTAATAGCACTGCACCAGAGGAAGGGAATCCTCTACTTGTATTCTCTGGTACCCCACATAGATTTTACCGGCACAAACTAGCCATCTTCTTATTTTAGTACTAACTTCTATTATGTAATTAGATGTGTTATTGTATTTGTTTTTTAAGATATTTTTTAAGGTCATCTCAATTTCTGGTTTATCTATCATCACAGCCTTGATATCTTCATTCTGTTCGATAATATCTTGTATAATTTAGAATGTTAAACACCTTTCTCCACGGTCAGCGCCGGATCTGCCATACGTTCAAAAACTTGCAAAAAACCTGGCGCCAACTCCGAAAGGGCGCCGCAAAATTGTATTAAAATTTAGTTATAATATTCCCTGAATCGTTTAAAAATTACCCATAGTACGAAATAATTATTACGCTCCATCAACACTTTCCAAAGAAACAGAATGCGCACGCGTCAGGTTGGTATCAACGGCTTACGAATTTATGGTCAGTTACAGAATTTTTTTACAAATTCCATATATTTAGTTTAACGTGAGATCTATTTTCCCATGTATCTTTTACGACGAATGGGTGCAATCCAAATTCAATAACCAATCACAGCGCGGTATTTTTATTCTGGAGAATCAAACAAACCGACTTGCGCCTTTCAAAATGCTGACAATTTTAGTTAGTTAGTTATTTTGTACGATTTAAGTCTCTAGGAGAAGGTAGTTAAAGATCATTTTCTTTTGAAATCTTCAGTAAATTCCATTAACAAAAGCATTGCACGGTTTGCAGGATTTGCTGGTTGCAACGTGTTGACACTGTTGACAGTTTCATCATTGATTTGACATATTATTTGAAGTTCGTCAAATGTATAATTAATATCTATTAGATTTGTTGGATTTGTTATTTTACCGTGTCAGTGTACATAAGCGTCTTTCGTAAGCCGTTGATACCATATGTCAGTGTTTAGTGTTTGTATTGTATTGTATTGTGAGAAATGCAAGGTACAAATACGAGGTTATATTCTTATTAGATTTTAGAGCTAGTCAGAAGCTGTAGATGCTATTCTTGTGTTGTACGTTGCCATGGAAACTTATTTGTATTTGCTTTTTCTATTAATATTCGCGTTGGGTATATACATAAACGCAGTAAATCTCAAGAATGTCTAATGGACCTAGTTCAGCGAAACCACCCGCATTGTCTCGTAACATTTATTTTAAATCATGGTAAGGGCACAAACAAACAATTCGTTGTATTATTTTAAAGCATAACTTGCAAAAAGAGTTTTTACTAAAATAATTAAAAGAGCACCATAATTTTATGTTTACCCAATAGATTCAGAGAGTATAGGGCTCTTGGCTCTGGCGATTCTCTCTTTTAAAAAAAGCGAGTTTGAGAGCTACCGCCAGGTCACTTGGAAAAGTTACACCCTTTATGTCTTGATTTTATTTGATAAATTAGTGTAAAAAAAAAAAATTAAATAAAAAAATTGGGGTGAACGAATTTTTAATCAAATTAAAAATGATGGGGGGGGGGGGGGCGCCATCGGTACCTGCTGCACAGGGCGCCAGATTTCGTAGATCCGGCCCTGTCCACGGTATATCAATGTGGGTATTATATTTTGTTTCTACAAGAAGCAGTAATTTGGAGACTGTACCCGTCAAGGCCGAATCAGGTCCTCGAGAAGAAGTTAAAGGGGTAATTACTTATTCAGAAATTGACATAGATCATTCGGATGTTAAAAAGGAATGCTCAGAACGCTTTGGAAGAATTTCCCAAACAGCAGGTAAATCGAATTTTCGTTTTTTTAAACCTGGTTCGGGGAACCTGTATTATGTCGGGGGACATTTGGATGTTTGTTGTATCACCCGCGGGCCGCACATAGATTTGGAAGTCTGGTCATGTTATTGTCTCAATATGTTATTATGACCTCATTTTATCTAAAATAGTTACCTTGTTTTCTATGTCATATGTGACTGAATTTATCGAATCAAAGAGAAAAGAAAAAAAGCCAGGTTTACAAACTTTCCAACAATATATTTATAAATTAAGATGTTTAAAAAATATGTATTTATTAAACTAGGTTATTTTTTCAAAACCGTCAGGGCCATCCTCATTACAAAAATCCACAAAGATTTACATGACTCTTCGTCATTAACGGGTATATGGAACTATCGGATGGGGCAGTGCAATTGAAAAATTCAGAAAACCTTTTGGATAAAAGGAAATGCATGTTGCATACATTGTCATTTGTAAATAATGATTCTTTTATAATATATGATTCCGGAATTTTTTATTTGATTGATTGAAAACTGGACATTCTGCCTAAAAATTAAAGTGTAGAAGCTTTCCCAAAAATTCAATTATTGGAGGACCGAATGCTGTGTCCAAAACATTGTCCAAAGAAGCGAATCTAGTAATCCACAATGGAGTGCTGATACCAACCCTGATGTATAGCAAGATAGAACTGACAGAGGAAGGATGAAAGTAGATTAAGAACAGCACTCTTAGATGATTTGGGCAAAGAAAGTGTTTGAAACAAAAAATGAGTGTTAGGAAAATACATGTCTTGGAAGTGAATGTTAGAAGTCCGGGAGGCCAGAGGAATACATGTCACTATCAAATGAATCAAATATTGGAGTCGGGTTATGTAGAGAATAAGCTCCGATATATGAATGTGAATGTGTCAAAAAAATGTGCCCCGAGACAAACTTGTATAACGGTCTATCCTTTCTGCCTACCCCTGTGGGATAGCATGTTAGTTTTAACCTAATTTCACATTCTTTGTAATTTCTTTGTTGTATCTGTTTTACCTTTTTCTTTGTAATTGTGAAGTATTACTTCTATATTTAATACTAATTCTCAAAATAATTGCCCTTATTCAAAATTTTGTAGAAAATGTATTTAACCAGGTTAGCTCTTCGATGGGGTAGAGCGGTGATTGGCTGGAAAGTTGTGACATAGCTTCAAGTCTATCCTCTACCGGGAGATTTGAAATGACTGCAATACAAGTTGATGGCGTCAACCCACTGAAAGCATCTATAGATGATTTATTTTTTTATTTAAACTAGTATTCGGATTGAAAGTTATTCGGATTATTTCCCTTTTTACTTCCTTTTTTTTTCTTCTCGATTGATTAGTGCCTAATATCGTGATACTTGTTGTCAGGCAAAAATAATGTTAATTTTCCTAACCAAAGTATCACTTATAAAACTAAGAGTATCAGGCGCGGTTTACATCTAACACACTATATAAAGAGGTAACAAATATTATAATCAATAATTATCAGCCTGAAACACTCATCTACATTGAAAAAATCCTTGACAAGTTAAAGTATTTCAGCAAAAAATGCAGACATAATTAGTCTCGACGCCACCTAGCGGGAGATTTAGTATTAAAAATACCTCTCTCACAAAAATAAAGTTGGTTGTTTTCAGTTGGAAAAATGTAATAATAAGTAATTGTCGAATGAAACACTAGTATATATTAAATTATTTGGCGGGTATTAGATAAGCCGCCATAGCTCAGTGGTCAGAGCTGCTGACCGGCAATCAGATGGTCACGGGTTCAGTTCCCATTGGCGGCCAGTATCTTTTCTCGGAAGATTTTTTCAATGTAGATGAGTGTTTCAGGCTGATAATTATTGATTATAATATTTGTTATCTACCCTTTGTGCTATGCATAAAAATCTTGTTTAAACGTTAGTTTATCAATTAAAAATAATAATAATAATTAATATAAAGAGGTAATATTTGTTTGTTTGTTTGTTTGTGTGTTTGTTTGCATCGAATAGGCTCCGAAACTACGGAACCGATTTGAAAAATTCTTTCGCTGTTTGGAAGCTACACTATCCCTGGGTGACGTAGGCTATATTATATTTAAAAAAAATAGGCATCCTTACTAAAACTTCAATAATGTAACCCAGGGTGTAAAAAAATTTCCTTAAATATTCTTTAAATCGCGTGCGCTGCGAAAACTATTGATGATAGAATAAAATAATGTACTACGACTTTATAGAACACATCATTATTTACAAAAAAGATCGCGACAGCATATGTCTAACTATTATGGTTATGCCACAATAAGTATTCTTTTATTTTAAAATTTTAATTATTATGTCACCGCTTGAAAAGGCTCTTTATTTGTATCTTGGTTTTAATCCTTATCAAAATAAATTACTTCATATTCAAGACAGCTTCAATACCTTTATTTAACTTTTTGAATTTTTCAATTCGGATATTTAATTAGAAAGATATCACGAGTTTAAAAATGTTAGTATTAGAAAAAAGTTTCGGCTACGGGCCGCGCGGGAGAGGAGTCAAGAAATGCCGTGCCAGGGGGGTTGGCGGGACGGTGGAGCGGGAGAGCGGTGGCGGGGAAGGTGGAAGTGGAACGCTGGAGGGGAACGCACGGGAAAGGACATGTAAGGAGTAACATTTTATTTATTTGAATATGGCATGTATTATAAAAGAAAGTCCAAAAAACGTGCAGCTCGCAAAAACTCAGAAACGAGTCCCGGTTCGATCAAGGGAGTTATATGGTGTGGTAGATCTCTATCCCCCCTAGGGAATAAGGGTATCCGTTTTTACCTAAAGGCCGTGCTTTTAAAGATATAAGGGCTGAAAATTTCGCCCTCTTGAAATTTCTAGAACAGTCTTCCGGAAAGTTCTAGAAGGTTCCATAGAGCTGTAGAAAGTTGTGGAAGGAGTGGAATGATCAGGAATAGGAAATCGGGAACATCATTGTGCAACATTCCAGAACACTATCTTATTGTCCTGAGCGAAGCCGGGTAACCCAGCTAGTATTATATACAATAGCCAACTTTCAAATTACCAATTGTTTCGGATGTATTCCGGTCGATATTTCTGTCCCGTTTAAATGGCCCGGCTCCTTTGCGGTCAATGTCACTGTATTTATTTTTCCCAAAGTGGTGGCTATTTTTGGAGCCGGTTCTTTGTAGAATATTTAGGTAAATTAAAAAAAAAATTGAATAACTCTAGATACCCTCCGATATTTTGTTTTCATTAGAAGAATCGCTTCGAAAAGTATATGAAAGAACCGGTTCTACATCGGCTCTGGTAACTGAAACCGTTGGGACAACCCATTTCAGGTACCACCCGTCGTTTCGGGACTTCAAGCAACGTCACGAGCTGCCTTGCTAATTATTACCTAACATTGTTGAATACATTTTCTACGAAACTTGGTCCTTAAAAAATGATGCCAAGATAGCTTGGCTGTTAATTAGGAACAATTATGCAAAAATTTTGCAACAACAGCTATTCTAATGAGTTAATTTAAGTTCTTATATATACTGTATTTTTAGCATCGATTTCCATCCAGATAAAATATTCACCGCTAAAATAATATATTTGGATGTTCGTCGATGTACCTATCCAATATTTTTATGTTTTAGGTATTTGTACCCGCTTAGCTTTTGTAATTTGCTATCAGCTTAAAAAATAAAATAGATCCAATATATTTTGAATAAATAAAATAAAAACAATAATATAAACCATAAATGCAAATAATAATTAAGTTTATAAATATCACCGCCCCACGAAAAAATTGATATGTAATACTAACTTGTCTTAATACATTTAATCAATGGATTATAGTTGTTTTAGTTCCAGGTAGCATTAATGCGGAGACTGTACCCATCAAGGCAGAACTAGGTCACCGAGAAGAATATGGAGGGGGAATTCCTTACATGGATATAGACGTTGACCTGCCAGATGTCAAAGAGGAATGCTTAGACCACTCTGAAAGAATTACCGAGACTGCTGCGGGTAATATATTATTTTGTCTGAATTACTTTTAATATTTTTTTCATTATTGAAACCATTAATTGAGCTTTATCCGCTTTATTTTATAGACATGATGACAGACCTGAAAACGCTTCCTGGAGAGAAACCTCATTCATGTTCCCATTGTAACTACTCCTGCTCAGACAAATCGGCGTTAACAGTGCACTTACGAACCCATACTGGAGAAAAACCTTATTCATGTCCCCATTGTAGCTACTCCTGCTCATACAAATCTACTTTAACGAGGCACTTACGCACCCACACTGGAGAAAAACCTCATTCATGTTCCCATTGTAACTATTCCTGCTCACGCAAGTCACATTTAACGGTGCACTTACGCACCCATACTGGAGAAAAATCTTTTTCATGTCCTCATTGTAGCTACTCCTGCTCAGAAAAATCAAATTTAACGGTGCACTTACGCACCCATACTGGAGAAAAACCTTTTTCATGTTCCCATTGTAACTACTCCTGCTCATACAAATCAGCGTTAACAGTGCATTTACGAACCCATACTGGAGATAAACCTTTTTCGTGTTCCCATTGTAACTACTCCTGCTCAAGCAAATCAACTTTAACAGTGCACTTACGCACCCATACTGGAGAAAAACCTTATTCATGTCCCCATTGTACCTACTTCTGCTCAGACAAATCAAGTTTAACAAAGCACTTACTCACCCATACTGGCCATAAACCTTTTTCATGTACCCATTGTAACTACTCCTTCGCAAGCAAATCACATTTAACAAGGCACTTACGCACCCATACTGGAGAAAAACCTTATTCATGTCCCCATTGTACCTACTCCTGCTCAGACAAATCAAGTTTAACAAAGCACTTACTCACCCATACTGGCCAAAGACCTTTTTCATGTATCCATTGTAACTACTCCTTCTCAAGCAAATCAAATTTAACAAGGCACTTACGCACCCATTCAGGAGAAAAACCTTTTTCTTGTCCCCATTGTACCTACTCCTCCTCAGACAAATCAACGTTAACAGTGCACTTACGCACCCATACTGGAGAAAAACCTTATTCATGTCCCCGTTGTAAATACTCCTGCTCAGACAAATCAACGTTAACAAAGCACTTACCCACCCATACTGCTGAATAACCTTCTTCATGTCCCCATTGTAACTACTCCTGCTCACGCAAGTCAAATTTCATACGCGCGCATTCTGGAGAAAAGCCTCATTCATGTTCCCATTGTAACTACTCCTGCTCAAGCAAATCAACTTTAACAGTGCACATACTTGAGAAAAACCTTATTAATGTCCCCATTGTACCTTCTCCTGCTCAGACAAATCAACTTTAACTAGGCACTTATACACTCATACTGACTGTTAAAAAAGTGAAGGCTACCGACATCTGTGGTCGATTAGTTCAGCTTACTATGTTTCACCCAAATGGTGTGAGTCCTTGCTTATGGATGATTATCAGGATATTGATCGATATTGTAGATTTCGTTTTATCTTCTAGTCTCCCACTCCTGTGAAATGACTGGTTGTTTTAAAGGAGGTGTGTTACTCTTTAAAAAGGCTCGCATCAAGTGTTTTATGTTTTTTTATCGACAATAAACGCAATATAAACAGCTCATAAGTCGGAGCTAGTGTAGCAGTTGTTATTCTTACCGTTTTGTTTCTTATAAATTGTCCATGTTCAATAAGTTGAAATAAAAGTGAAAAGTTTGTAAATAGAACGAGATTTTATTTAAAAGGATCACTCCAGATTTTAACATTTGGTCCTTCGAGCCGGATTACAATCAGGAGATTGTATATATAAATAAAAAACAAGGAACCAGCAGCCAAAAAATACAAAATTGATTGAACCTGGAAATCATTAAGGAAAGTGGACCACATAGCAATTCTGAGATAAGTATTCAGTGTCTTCCTATCACATCTATCTTATGTTTATTCAGACCTCATGTATTTAAGCGAGATTTATCTTAAATAGAGTCATTATTATAAATAAAATCACTACCCACTTGAGAATAATAATATAATATTACTTGAATAGTGTTCTCAAATAGTATTGTCAAGATTGTCATTGGTATTCTTCAAACGGGTGCTTTGCTCAAATAAAATAATTGTCAAGCAATAGTAACAATATAGAATCAAAAATGGAAAATATAAAATCATTAATAAGCAAACGTGGCGTGATTAAGGGAAAATTGACTAGGTTCGCAGATTCATTAAATGCATTGTCGGTAAATGAAATTAAATTAAGATATGATCGGGTGAAATCATTGCTAGATGAATTCGAAGCAGTTCAACTGAAAATTGAAATGTTACCGGATTCAGACGAAATTGAAAATTATAGTCAACGAGAAGCTTTCGAAAACCAATATTTCTCAGTTTTGGCAACGGCCAAGGGCGCGATCGAATCCGTCGATCAAAGCAAGGTGGAAATAAAACTACCCACCCTTCAATTGCGGGAATTTCATGGAGATCAGAGAAATTGGGTTAATTTCGTCGAAACCTTCAAGACTTTAGTCCATAATAACAATACTTTAAGCAATGTGCAAAAATTCTTTTACTTGCAATCCACCTTAAAGGGAAACGCATTGAAAATAATTGCTAATCTAGAAGTTTCCGAATTAAATTACCTTTCCGCTTGGGAATTGTTAAATGAACGATATGCAAATTTAAGAACTACCGCGCATAAACACATCCAATCTCTATTTCAATTAAAAGACATGAAACAAGAAGAGCCTGTAGCATTGAGGTATTTAATTGATGAAACAAACGTTAGTTTAAAGGCATTACAAAATATCGGGATCAAGGTAGATCAATGGGATCCGTTGATTATTTATATAATATCAAATAAATTAGACGCATCTACCCGAAAAAATTGGGAGCAATATACATTGCAAGACGAATTACCTACGTTAAAGGAATTCTTAAAATGTTTATCTGCTAGGGCACAAGTATTGGAACTTATGAACGCTTCTGAAAAAAAGATTTCTAGCTTACATAAAACACAAATAAGCAACAATAATTACAAAAAAGATTTATCAGTATTTTTAGCGGTAAAGGCTAACAACTGCATTTATTGTAACGAGAAAGGTCACCAAATTTATTATTGCAAAAAATTTATAAAATTGAAATTACATGAGAGGATTGATGCTACGAAATCAATCCAAGCATGTTTTAAATGTTTAAAGGTGGGTCACCATGCACAGAGTTTGCAAGGCAAACCTTTCTTGCAGGCGTTGTGGCAAAAATAACCACAACACCTTGCTACACAATGAGGTACCTCTGCGGGAGGCCTCCAATATGGATGCTGATAACGAGGTTTCAGTATCAAATTTTTCTGCATCGGATAAAGCAGAAAAAATAATATTATTGTCAACTGCCAACATAGGAGTTGTGGGTAGTAACAATAAGATTTTTAAAGCCCGCATTCTGATTGATTCAGGGGCCCAATCAAATTTTATGAGAGCTGAATTTGCTAATAAATTAAATTTACCATGTGAATTGATAAACAAACCCGTCTCTGGGATCCATAATAATATCACACACATAAAAAAGAGAATTTCAGTGGAGATGACTTCGCTTAATACTGATTATAAACGCGAAATATCATGTCTGATTTTACAGGAGATTACAACAAACTTACCACAAGTGACAATGGAGAAAAAAGTCTTCAAGCTACCACGAGGATTGGAGCTAGCTGACCCGAACTTCAATATAGCTGCACCCATCGACATCCTGTTGGGCGCGGAAAGTTTTTGGGAAATCCTAACCAACGATAGATTGAAACTCGAGTCGGGACCAACACTTCAACGTACGCAACTGGGATGGATCATATCAGGACCGATCAACATGTACCCCAAGCAAAGGCCTGTATCAGATTTTTGTAGTTTATCTATAAATAAAATAAGTCATCAAATAGAAAAATTTTGGAAATTGGAGGAGATTAATCCCACTAAGATTCTAAATCATGAAGAAAAGGCTTGTGAAGCCAGTTTTGCTAGTACTCATACCAGACAAGACGACGGTAGATACGTAGTAAGTTTACCGCGTCGGGCATGCATTGATCAGCTGGGAAGTTCATTGCTCACTGCTGAAAAAAGATTAAAAAATTTAGAGAGAAAATTTGTGTCGAATCCCGAATTGAAGACACAATATGTACAATTCATGCGTGAATATGAGGATTGGATCATATGGAGGTGTGTGACCAGTCAAAGGGGGATCGTGAATCCTATTTTTTACCTCATCACGCTGTAATAAAAGAATCAAGCACTACTACTAAAGTGAGGGTCGTTTTTGACGGCTCCGCCAAAACTTCAAATGGAATTTCTCTCAATGACGCCTTGATGACAGGACCTGTTATACAAAAGGACTTATACACCCAACTATTGCATTTCAGGAAACATCAAAGGGTCCTGACGGCCGACATCGAGAAGATGTACCGCCAGATTAACGTGTGTGAAGCGGACCGTGACCTGCAGAAGATAGTATGGCGCGAGTCGCCGCAGGAGGTGCTCAAGCATTACCGTCTGAAGACAGTCACATATGGTCTGGGGCCTTCCTCCTTCTTAGCCACTAGAAGTCTACGGCAAATTGGTATGGATAACAATATAAATTTTCCTAGAGCTAGTCAGGTCATAGAAAATGACTTCTATATGGATGACTTGTTAACCGGAGGAGATGACATGGAATCCTGTAGAGAGTTAAAAGAGCAATTAATCAGCATCTTTTTGTCTGCGGGGATGACCTTGAGGAAATGGAGGTCTAATGTCTTGGAGTTGTCAGCCGAGTCGGGCCAAGCTAAGATTGCCGAATCAAGCAATTCTGAAAAAATTATTACTGACAATCCAAAGACTGAGAAAATATTAGGATTAAGATGGAATAATGAATCTGATTATTTTTCTTACGTAATAATGAAACCATCAAGTCGAACCAAGAGTAAAAGACAGATATTATCTTGCATTGCATCAACTTTTGATCCATTAGGTCTGCTAGGACCGATTATAGTTGTAGCCAAATTGATAATGCAGAAGTTATGGCAGTCTAAAGCAGCGTGGGATGATCCATTGCCTAATGAAATATTAGCACCCTGGAGGTCCTACCTTCAAGAATTAATTCAATTAAATGTGTTGAAAATACCAAGAAAAATTATTTGCAGGCAATCTAAATATCTACAACTGCACGGTTTTTGCGACTCATCTGAGAAGGCTTACGGAGCCTGCGTTTACATGGTGTCAGTGGACCATATCGGTAAGTGGCATTCACACCTAATAACGTCTAAATCAAGAGTAGCACCATTGAAGTGTATTTCACTGCCAAAGTTGGAGCTTTGTAGTGCTGTGCTACTGGCGAAATTAATAAAAAATGTAAAACAAGCGCTAAATATAGTGGAGATCGACACATATTATTGGTGTGACTCCATGATAACGTTGTGCTGGCTGAAAGGTCAACCTACGAGATGGACTACTTTCGTTGCAAACCGAGTAGCTGAAATACAAGAACTTAGTGATCCAGATCGATGGAGACACGTATTTTCAGCCGACAATGCAGCGGATATACTTTCAAGAGGAACCACTACAGATAAATTGATAAATTCTGCAATATGGTGGAATGGACCAAGTTGGTTGACCGAAGGAGTCAACGCTTGGCCTATATCAAATATTTCGTGTTCAAACCCTCCGGAACTCAAAGGCAAAAATATTCTATTATCCACGGATGTTCAAGAATGGGAGATATTTAAAAAATTCTCATCATTTATTAAATTGAAAAGAGTTACTGCATATGTATTGCGATTTGTCAATAACTGCAGAAGTGTTAAAGGTAGAATTTCAGGCAATTTAAGTGTGGCTGAATTGGAATCAAGCTTGAAATGTCTACTGAGATCAGCTCAAATACACGCCTTTCAAAAGGAATTGAAGGAATTAAAAAACCATGGCATCGTCAACAGAAAAAGTAATTTAAAACCTCTTCATCCCTTCTTACATGATGGTCTAATATATGTGGGCGGTAGGCTGAATTTAGCTACACAGTTATCGTACCAACAAAAACACCCAATTATCTTGCCAGCTAAACATAAGCTAACTGAATTGATAATACGTCACTACCATTATGTAAACTTACACGCAGGACCTCAAGCTCTGTTAGCTGAAATACGACTAAAATTTTGGCCTATCTTTGGGAAAAATACTATTAAAAAGATATTACATAAATGTATTGTGTGTTTTAGATGTCGTCCCCGAACCGGTCATCAAATCATGGGAAATTTACCACCCGAAAGAATCACGCCGAGTCGTCCTTTCGCAATCACTGGAATCGATTATGCCGGACCAATTCCAATTAAAAGTGGGACGCTGAGAAAAGCTTCCCTCGTGAAATCGTATTTATGTATCTTTATTTGCTTTTCAACCAAAGCTGTTCACTTGGAATTAGTTTCGGATTTATCTAGCAATGCTTTTTTGAACAGTTTAAAAAGGTTTATCTCCCGTAGGGGACAACCTGAAAAGATCTTTTCCTACAATGCTAGTAACTTTAGAGGGTCTTGCAGCAAGCTCAAAGAGCTGTACACCAGTTTGAGGGAAAACAACGACAAGATTCAAAATTATTTAGTGAACAGAGGTATTGAGTGGAAGTTCATAACCCCTCGAGCCCCTAATCAGGGAGGTTTGTGGGAAGCAGCAGTTAAGTCAGCAAAGTTCCATTTGTATAGAATCACTAATAATTCTTCATTAACCTTTGAACTCTTGTATACCTTAATTTGTCAGATTGAGGCCTGTCTGAACTCCCGTCCATTAACTTCCTTGTCCGATGACATCCATGATTACCAACCACTCACCCCAAACCATTTCCTTATAGGCACTGAATCCTCTATCATTCCGGAGAGAGACGTCCGGGCGATACCAGACAACCGACTAACTCAATATCAGACAGTGTTACCGAACCCAAAATTTCAAAATCGGGAGAATTTTCGCTTAAAAATCGGGAGAAATCGGGAGAAAACGGGAGAATTTTGAAAAAATCGGGTGATGACCAGAATTGTTATAATAAAATTTTTCCCTTGTCAATATTCCGAATCCCTTTTATTATTCCGAAGCAGAACCTTAACAACAAATGAAAAAGCCCATAAGCAGCGCCATCAATACGATTATTGTAGATGTTGCCCGTGGAATAATGCAATTTTCCCTAACGTTCAACGGGGACTTACTTTAAGTTTGGAAACTCAGCACAAATTTTTGTGAAACTTCGACCTTGGGGGCCGTTCCGATTTACATCATCAACTGTTTTTGGCCTATAAACGTTCTCGAGACAAGGGAAGAACATGAAGAGTTGCAGTCAGGACACGAAAAAGGTTTCTCTCAACTTTTAATCAGCGAGTGCTTTCTTAGACGTCCCTTTGGAGAACATGAATAGTTGCAGTCGGACACGAAAAAGGTTTTTGTCCACTATGGGTTAATATGTGATATTTTAGATGTTCCTTCCGATAACATGAATAGTGACAATCGGTACATGAAAAATATTTTTCTCCACTATGGGAAAACTTGCGATTTTTTAGATTTATCATCGTAGTACATGCATAGTTTCACTAAGAATGTGATTTTTTTTCCCCGCTATGAATCGCGCTGTGGATTTTAATAACTGCAAAAAAAACTTCCTTTTGCGATCTTTAATAACTGCTTTCGGGACAAGAAAATGGTTTTTGTCCGCTGTGGATAAACATTCGATTATTTTGGTGCCTCTTTGTAAAACATTAATAAATAATACATTAATAGTCGCAGTAGAAACATGTAAAAGGTTTTATGCCACTATGAGTCGGCAAATGATTTATAAGAAGTTTTTTGTACAACATGAATAATTGCAGTCGGGACATGAAAAAGATTTTGTCCACTGTGGGTAAACATGTGAAGTTTTTAATACCGTTTTGTAGCGCATGAATAGTCGCAGTCGGGACATGAACAAGTTTTTATCACTGTAAGTCAGCAAGTGCCGTTTTAGTTTTTTTCGAGAAGAAGAATAGTTGCATTTAGGACATGAAAAGGTTTTTCTCCATTATGGGTAACCATCGGATTTTTAGATTTCTCTTCGTAGTACAAGAATAGTTGCAGCCGGAACATGAAAAAGGTTGTTATCTACATGAGTCAGCAAGTGACTTCTTAGATATCCCTTTTGAGAACACGAAGAGTTGCAGTCAGGACATGAAAAAGGTTTTTCTCTTCCGTGAATTATACTGTGGATTTTTAAATCTTCCTTTTGAAAACTTGTATAGCTGCATTTGGGACAAGAAAATGGTTTTGTCAACTGTGGGTAAATATATAATTTTTTGGTGCATCTTTGTAGAACATGATTAGTCGCAGTAGAAACATGTAAACGGTTTTATGTCACTGTGAGTCAGCAAATGATTTTTAAGAATTTCCTTTGTACAACATTTATAATTGCAGTCAGGACATGAAAAAGGTTTTTCATCACTGTTAGTTAGCAAGTGCCGTTTTAGTTATTTTTTCGAGGAGAAGGATTGCTGCAGTCAGGAAAATTAGTTGTCTGTTGAGCGGACCATAATCAAAGAATCGATGAGAAACGAATTCGCTCAGAACTTCGAAAAATCGGGAGATTTTGATGCCATTCCGGTAGATCGGGAGATGAAGTGAAAAATCGGGAGATCTCCCGAAAAATCGGGAGCTTCGGTAACACTGATATCAGAGGATCAGTTCACTAATTCAATCTTTTTGGTCTAGATGGAAGCAAGATTACCTGATGGAACTGCAAAAGAGGACTAAATGGCAGACCAGCCCTCAACGGGCACTGCAAAAAGACGATCTGGTGATCTTAAAGGAAGACCATTTACCTCCACCTTTATGGAAAATGGCCCGAATTCTGCAGACACACCCTGGAGCGGATGGAGTAGTACGAGTTGTTACCCTAAAAACACCTCGAGGAATCTTTGTGAGGCCCATCACAAAGATATGTCTGATGCCCCTGGAGTCAGATACTAAACCTGTATTTGACATCCCGGACCTTACCAAGGATTGATTATGTACCTTACACTATGGTACTTATCTTCTCGACTACACCTTGGATGGATCAAGCAGAAGACTTGAGAAGAAAGAAGAAAAAAGAACAATAATTGTGTTGTGTTCAGTGTAAACAATATTATTTTGTGTTATTGGACAATTTAAATATGTAAAATTTAGTATGTACACTTGTGTAATTTAGTCATTTGAATATTTTAGTTATTTAATAGGATTAATAATTTTTAGTTATTTTTAGTTAATTAATAGAGTAATTCAACCGCATTTATACAGTTAAATTATAAGTTCAGTGTAGGATATATAAAAAAAAGGTTTTTAGTTAATTTATGCTATTTTGAATTATTTTATTAGTATTTTTGTGGTAAAGGTACTTAGATTTAGGATTTTTTGGTTTATTTTGTTTGTTTTATAGTTTATTTTTAAATAGATTATGATTCCAAAATTTTAATAAAATTTGTGAATCCTGCCCCGGGCAATATGTTAAAAAAGTGAAGGCTACCGACATCTGTGGTCGATTAGTTCAGCTTACTATGTTTCACCCAAATGGTGTGAGTCCTTGCTTATGGATGATTATCAGGATATTGATCGATATTGTAGATTTCGTTTTATCTTCTAGTCTCCCACTCCTGTGAAATTACTGGTTGTTTTAAAGGAGGTGTGTTACTCTTTAAAAAGGCTCGCATCAAGTGTTTTATGTTTTTTTATCGACAATAAACGCAATATAAACAGCTCATAAGTCGGAGCTAGTGTAGCAGTTGTTATTCTTACCGTTTTGTTTCTTATAAATTGTCCATGTTCAATAAGTTGAAATAAAAGTGAAAAGTTTGTAAATAGAACGAGATTTTATTTAAAAGGATCACTCCAGATTTTAACACTGACTAAAAGACTTTTTCATGTTGCCATTGTAACTACTCCTTCTCTCGCAAGTCACATTTAACAGTACACTTATGCACCCATACTGGAGAAAACCTCTTTCATGACCCCTTTGTAACTACTCCTACTCAAACAAATCACGTTTAACGAGGCACTTGCCCATCCATACTGAATAAAAAAAACTTTTTTTCCTACTGCTGCTGTTCATATTCTCTAAATTAGGAAATAACTAACCATAGACCAGGGGTGGCCAATTTGATTGGACTCAAGATCTACCGATTACTGACGAAAACCAATGCGATCTCCCTAAATTATTATATCTTGTAAAAATTTTACCATTTCATTTCATATCTTTTTCGCCCCTTAAGATTCGGTCCGATTGAAATAGGCACGGAATTTTTTATTACTTTATTCTGGGGAATGCTCTTTCCTTATAATTTATGTATGATAATTTCATTTTGATCACTGTAGTGGCTGGCAATACCGACAGTCATTGCATTCACTAATTTCAAGAATTATTTTTTATTGCGCTTGGATTGTTTATGATTATTTTTCAATGAGAATGATTGAGGGAGGTCCGTGGCGTTGCTTCGACAATTCTAAGAACGTTCATGGATTATCATGTGTTCCGATGGATCATCCAACCTTCCATGTGTTTCAAGTATTCCAAAATGGGAGGAAATAAATTTTCTTTTTCTGCACCTTTATCTTTTAACTTTATAAATCCATGATGACTTGTAATTTCATTTTCAATCACCCCACCGACCCAAGTATCACATTTTAATTTTCCGCATAGAAAATGAACAACAAAACCAGCTATATATGCTATTACCTGAGAACTAAATTGTGAAGTATCTCGTACAAGAATATCAACTTCTTCATCAAACAATGCCTGTTCGAAGAGTAATTGTACTTCATCATCAAAGTTCTCTAAGAGATTTGTTCTGTCAGTGGAGATATTAATTTTTTCAAAAGCAGACGAGCAACATAATATAGATATCTCTTCCAATGACTTACAATTTCCTGTTTGGAAATCTCTCAGTTCTGACTTAACAAGAAGTGCCGAGGGGTCGGGTTTGTATTACACCCTCCGTGGGCACTTATATGGCCAAACATCAGTTAAATATGATCTTGGCTGAATTTATATGTGGGAAGATACTGCAACTTTTTCTCCTGTTCGATGAGTCTTAGATATAGCTCTTTTAGACTTTTAATGCATATTAAAAAACCTAAAAATCCAGTATTTTTGCTAGAATGTATCACCTTAGATCCTTCAAAAAGAGTAAGAGATTTAATAAATAATTCTGCATTCCCCAAAAATTCAAAAACATGTTGTTTATTAAACATATTGAGTGGCTTTTTGAAATGAAGTTGAATCATGTTGCGCGAATTAAGAACGTCGAATAGATTGTTGATGGTTCTTAAAAATTAAACGGTACCTTCAACGTCTTTAAAGTCACAATTATTTAGACCCGTACAAAATGTTAGAGCATCTGCAACACTTTTGCTAAACAATTGAGAAGCCAACTTAACTTTCATTTTTTTCATTTAAAAAAAAAATGTGACTATGTCTAACTTTGTTAGCTAAATGAAGGTGTTCCTTTTCTTGTAGCTTATTTAAATTTTGTAAATGAGACCACTTAATAGACCTGTTGTGACAGTATTTAAATACTCCATTTGCTTCAAACGCATTTCGAACTATTTTTAGCATGTTACACGCATCAAAAAAAACATAAACAGGTTGTTTTGTTACAGGGTGATCAAAGCTAGTTTTCATTTCACTAGTATCTAATAAACACCCTAGTTGTTTTGCCATTGTAACATTGGCTGGGCATCCATCAAAAGTCAATGATACTATTTCGACCCCCGTTGTATGAACCAGTTCTAGGCACTGCTTAACTAAATTAGCGCGCTGCTCACCTGACACACCGTTAACAAAAAAAACCCAACTGGAAATTTCCAGGCACCATTGATTGCAGTTACTAAAAAAACTAAGGCATCTTTGGCCTCAGGTAGATAATCTCCGTCCTTTACTGTATTTCCGATATCTACATATCAATGCATCTGTGTACCATCCCACTCTGAACGCTGCCTAATCGCCATCTCATCCATTACTAAATTGCATACAATACTATAGTCGGTAAAGTTATCTTTTGCCTTTAGTGCGTTGAGAGACTCTCTTGTAAAGCCTGAACGTGCATCTACAGACATGTACCATCGTTTTATAGTGAGTGAAAACTTAAAGTGATAAAACTGAAGTGTTAAGAGCGCGCAGGAGCGCCGAGAAATTTTAACGATAGGTATTTGTAAAAATTATTTCTATTTCGTTCATCTCAGCGGGGACAGCAAAAGCGCTATCGGTGTATTGGTGAACCCCAATGCGTGTGTGTGCGTGGCTGCAGGTGTTGGAAGCACGAATCGCCGCGCCGCGCCCGCCAGCGACTTCGCGTTCTTATTATTTCATTTACTGTTATTCATTTATTCCAAAAATTAAGTAGGTGCCTAGGTACATATTCGTAATAAAATAGCGAGGTCTACATTATTTAATATTGTATTGTACTTAACTTTATTATTATTATTACTTACTACAAATACATGTGACTGCCTGCTCCGAGCTCATCTTCTGCACACGCACAAGTCAATGAGACTTGTGGGTGCGTGTATACAGGTTGCTGCCTGCTGCAACAGATAAGTCAATACGCGTCGCGACTTGAGCGTGCGTATTCCTATATAATAGATATCTTCTGCGCTCATAGTTCATTCATCTTGTTACTATTAGTAAAGTAAGATGCACGCTGTTTTGGTTTAGTAATATCGGGAGATTCATACCATCTTTTTTTATAAAACGGCAGCATAGGCGCAGTAGGTACATCACGTACTTTGTGATTGTATAGTGTTTTTATTTTTCGCTGGCTGCATCACTCTACTGTTTTTGACTAGCCTTTTTACTGGAAACTATTCTACGTCAAATACAGACCTTCGAATTTTGACCCTGAAACCCCCTTGAATATTGAAATCTGTTTGGTCATTTCTCACGATTTACACATATAGGACATATGGTGAGTAGATACCTACTAAACTATTCATAAATTATTCATAAACTATTATTATAAACATAAACTATTCATTCATAAAAACTCAATATTACAACACAATTTCCTTTTTTAATTAAACATATAAATATCGCTAAAAATGTTGTTGTTTTTTGGCTCTCCCTGAATAACGTAAATTCATCAGTTTTGACTGTATGCATAAAGTGCATTAGTGCAAGTCGGTACATTTGTTAACATATCTAGTAACCTATAATAAATATTATTCTACGTCTCATGCCCGTGCCAGACATGTGTTCAAAGAAGTGTTCAAATAAGTGTTCACATGTGTGGCACGGGCATTTGACACTGTGTTCACTTGTTTGAGCACTTAAGTGCGCTTTGCCGTTCCGTGTCGGTTTCTTTAGCGCACATCAAAGGGATCAAAGTCCAAATGTTTGTATGCCTGCCACACTGCGCGAAGCCCAGTAGCGCGAGCGTCGCCGTGGAGAGAAGACGTTCTCCAAAAATTACTGAAGTAACCCACTGGTCTAGGCATCATTCATCAACAATGGTTTTTAAATAAAAACGACTACAGGGAAAACATTATCTTAAAATTATTCTATATTCAATTTGGGAGGCGGGAATGGGTACCGCCGCCCCGGGAACCTTTATTGGATAACCAACACCTCTGCCATAGGTCACCCCAAGTGGTTCGCTACGTTTGGTGATTTAGCAGGGGTGCCCGGCTTCATGGGGTCAGGTTTGTCTAGGTCTTGGAGGCGGATGACCAGGATAAACTGAACCCCAGATTCCTACCCACCCTCAAACTCTCCTCTCCTTCCTTTCCTTTAAAAACCAGCCACACAGCATCCCCAAAGATGACATAGGCCCTGAGGGAAATTATTTTCCTCAGGGTCTCCTGTGTGGAGCTCATGAAAAAAATATATATAAAAATACGGTGACTTATAATTTCCCTGATTTATTTTTGTAAGTGTTGTGCTAGCTGTAAAATAAAATTCACTTATACCTTATTCTATTACGATACATTTCAAACATCCATTCACGTCTTCGTTTTGGCTGTTTTGTTTATTTATTTGCATGTGTAATAAATAATTACACGCACATAAATAATATAAGCAAACTGTGTCGACCAAATCGTCGTCCATGTTATGTGAGGTCTACTTGAAAACTGTGAGCTCAAAGAAGTGATCAAATCTTTGAACACATATCTGGCAGTGACACACATAAGTGACCAAATGTGTGAGCACAGTCTTCAAATAAGTGCGCACTTATTTGAACTCGTGTCTGGCGCCGGCCTTAGGCTGCGTATACACACGCCAGCCGAACAACGGATTATGGGAAAGGAACGAAGCAAAAGCAAACTGCCCGAAACGCTGCGCCGCTTGCGGTTGCTTCGTACCTTTACCATAATTCGTGGTTCGGCTCGCGTCTCTGTCCGCAAAGAGTGGCGTGCACTGATTTTTCAGTGGGCTAGAATCCTAAGATTGAAAATACGACATTAATGATGTTGTCGAAGCTGAAAATTATTTTTTTTCCGAAATTTCAATTTTCAAATTCTGTGCACGCCACTATTCGCAAATATATACGTAGCATAAGATATGTGTATTTAGAAATTGAGTTACATAAAATCGACTACTATATTACCTACCTTCAACTCAAAAATTTTTTTCTTACAGATAAATAATGGGTAAAAGAAATGGAAACAAAGCGCGTTTGTTTTTATCTACTAGACGAAAAAAACCGATTATTAGTATCAAACGACAGATTCATGTTGCACCACGTTCGACATCTAGGTAAGTCGAAATATCGCTTTCCTGTCGCTCTTACTACTGAACCTTCCTAAGGTTACCTTTACGTACGTAAAGTTTTTTTTCCCGTAAGTTGCTCACATAAGAGAGTTATGGCAAAATTACCAATGGGTATCGTTTACATTGATAATTTTGCCATAACTCTCTTACGTGAGCGACTTACGAGAAAAACCTAAAGATTTATGCTATGAGAGCCGTGTATTATGTAGCATGTATAACGGGAAAATGGGATGGACAAATTTAAATAAATAAATCATTTGCATTTACAGGGATATGGATGTCATCGATACTACTTTTGGAAACTTAACTACATCTTCACTAATGCATGAAACTTCCATGGATGAATCATTTGCTCCAAATATAGACGAAAAAGCAAGTTCATCATCATCAACAACGCTTGATGATTTGGTGATAGAACCAGACCATATTGATGAAACCGATAATTTCGAAGGTCGCAGAATTGTGGATATAAAATATTTGTTTTCGGAGATATCAAATATAAAGCACGAACACACCAACTGCACATTTTCCGATTTAAAATTTATGAAGGAACGACGAAATGGTCTTCTAAGCCAGTATGTTTTCGAGTGCAAAATGTGCAAGAAAATAGAATACATTCACTCCGAAGACCCGAAACGGAAAATGTCTATAAATACTGCTGTCGTCGAAGGAGTGATGTGTACAGGAAATGGGTATTCACAATGGAATGAAATTTGTGGGGTTTTAAATATGCCAAATATGGATTGTAAGACTTACACGAACATAGAACAATGTTTAGCGCCAACAATTGAAGAATGTGCCTTAGAAGAAATGATCGCAGCTGGTGAAGAAGAAAAAAGGCTAGCCATTTTAAACGGTGACGTAGACGAGGGTGGCTATCCTTTGGTAACGGTGGTTGCAGATGGCTCCTGGGCAAAGAGGTCGTACAAAAGTGGATTTAGCTCCTCATCTGGCGCAGGGTGCATAGTTGGACTACGAACTAAAAAGGTTTTATTTCTGGGAGTGCGAAACTCATACTGCTGCATATGTGCTATAGCTACTAAACTACACATAGTTGCTTCTGAGCACAGGTGCTTCATAAACTGGCGTGACAGTGCTAATGCCATGGAAGCCCACATTATAGCAGAAGGGTTCTCGAGAAGCATGGAAATGCATGGATTGAAATTTAACAAACTAGTTGGTGATGGCGACTCCAGCATCATGAAAAAAATAATGCAACAAATGCCATATGGTCCTAACCTTATAGTACAAAAAATAGAGTGCAAAAATCACTTACTCCGCAATTTTTGCAACAAAATGAAAGCACTTGGAAAAAAAACCAACAACGCTAAAGGCTTTGTACCAGTTCATATAAGGAAAAAGGTTGAAGCAAACGTTTTACGCATGAGAAGAGCTGTAGTTGGAGCAATAAATTACAGGAAAGAGCAAGAAAACACAGTACAAAGTGATAAAATAAAAAATTTGAAAATGGACATAAAAAATACCGCAAATCATGTGTTTGGTGATCATAAAAATTGTGCATCGTACTATTGCAAGCCGGAGAAGTATACTGATGATCCAAATTTAGTAAGCGATCTTCGAGATTGTGGAATATGGACTGATATCCAACAATTCTTATTGTCTCTAATAGCAAATGCAGAAAGTCTTATTATTGACGTGACAAATAACACTGTGGAGCAATTCAACAACGTTATCGCCAAATTTATAGGTGGAAAAAGGGTAAATTTTACTACAAGAGGATCTTACCAAGCAAGATGTTTTGGAGCAGTAACTTCGTGGAATAGTGAATTGGCAACCCATTCAAGAATACAAAAGAAAATCCAAGGCCACAGTCCCGGCAAATACACGAAGCACTTTATAGAGAGAAAACGACGTTCGAAGGAGAATAAACAAATGTGTCGAAAAAAAAACTAAAGTATAATGAAAATACGACAGAAAAAAGAAAAAAAGTTACAGGGCCCGATGAAAATTATGGTCAATTGGAATTAGAACCAGATATGCCACCTGAAATATTTGAAACGAAAAAAGAGGAATTTCTCAAAGAATTATCTTCAACCAATAAGGAAGAGCTCGAACGGAATACGGTAGGCCAAAGCAATAACAATCTGTGGGCAATTGAAAGACGTAAGCGGATAACGGCGTCTAACTTTGGAAAAATATATAAGCTTCGGCAAAAAACTTCAGTTACGGGAGTACTAAACTCTTTACTGTACTCACAATTCAAAGGAACTATGGCCACAAATTATGGAAAAGAAAATGAAAGCCTAGCAATAGAGCAATTTAAAAAAAAAAACAAGTTTTCAGGTATCCGCTTGTGGGCTATTTATCGATAAAACCAAAAACTTTTTAGCGGCAAGTCCGGATGGCCTTATCGGTGAGGATTCTATAATTGAAATTAAATGCCCTTATAGTATAGCAAATATGTCACCAGAAGAGGGAATTGCACAAAAGATAATTGATTACTGTAAATTGGAAGACCATTCTTTAACATTAAAACGGAATCATAATTACTTCTACCAAGTACAAGGCCAGTTACATATTACTCGTCGTAATTATTGTTATTTTGTTGTGTGGAGTCCAAAAGGTTTGCTGTATGAAAAAATTGAGAGGGACGATGAAATCTGGCAAAAAATCGTTCCACTGTTAGAAAATTTCTACCACCAATGCCTTTTACCAGAAATAATTGACGGTCGCATACCAAGAAATTTACCGGCGAGGGAAAGGTCTGGACCATAAATTGTTTTAATTTCATTGTGTAGATGTTAAACAGTAATTTTTTTACAATAAAGCGTTTAAAAACAAAAAATATTAGATCATTGAAGAAGATTGAAAATGTCAAGTGATGTAGGAGGTATTCCCAAAAGTGCATTTTTCTGTAATAATATAACGTATTAAAAAAGTTAAATAAAAACTAAACTAGTTATGTGTATGTACCTAATATGTAGCACAATAAACAATATGGTGCCTCTTATACATAGATTTCAATATTTATTTGTATAATATGATATTATAATAACATAATCGATTCAACAACATGTGGTAGATGCATGTACCACTGAACATACGCTGTACCAGCATTCCATCAAACGATCAGTAGTGTATGTACTTACCATCACACATTTTCTTGTAAAATATAATTTTTTTGAAAAAAAAATCTAGAACAATATATTTAGTCAAATATAAAAGTTTTTTTTTGGTTCGGTAGTTGTATCTTAAAAAAAGTGTCCTATAAAGGGATAATATTATGTTGAGTACAACCTTCAAAAGTTATCAAAAAATATTTTAATTAATTTTTGTGTTCCATATCCAACTCGGCAATACGGAACGGAATCATCTCGGGGTCTGTCTGTAACAGGTGTTTTTTTTCAATTTTTTTCCATTAATTTATTTGACGTAAACAAATTAAATTTGTCACAATAACTTTAGTAAATAAGCTCGGTAAGTATTGGCACACTCAAAATAAGTCACCAAACAGAAAAATAATTTTAAAAAAACATCGATAACTCGGGACATGACAACACTAGTGGACTAGTGTATCGATATAATTATTGAGAATGTCACATCACTTCGTTGACTGTATACGTATTCAACAAAACCCTCTCCGCCCCCCCTCACCCCCGAATACTGAGAGAAAGGGACACATGCACCTCAGCCTGATAATACCTAAATAAAATTGTCAAAATCGAGGTTTTGTAGTCCTCATTTTTCTACTCCAAAACTGAACCAATTTCCAAGATTTTTTTTACCAAATGTATTGGAAGAAAACATTCTATGTCTGTACCTTTTGCTTTTTTTAAAAATACATCGTCTAATTTGTATACTGAACGTTTGTTGATGGCGTTAAAAAAAGGCAATTTTAACAATTTTTGAAGGGTTATAACTCCTATAAAAAGTAACTTATCAAAAAAATCAAAACGTACCGACACGCTTGCGGTCAATATTCATATTATGTAAAAAAAATATTTTCTCTAGTGTCAAAATTCAGAGAGGGAAATGAGGAATACGTTTGTATGGAAAAAACACCACCCGGTTTCCTCTTAACGCAAAAGTTTTTAGTCCGGCAGTATATTTTGTTTTAATCGTACGTCCTGATGATAGCCTTGTGTTACACCGAGTCATTAGGTCCCTGACTCCAACGTCGGAGCTTTCTATCAACGATTGCTGATCTGCATTAATCAAATTTCGTTATTTTAATGCTTTCATGATATCTGTCATTGACTTCATTTTCTCTTTATATCGCCTTTTGGTTGCTTGGAGACGTTTTACATGCAATCTTTGAGATCTTATTATAATTTTATACTTTTCAATCAATAACAGCAACTTTTTTTCTCGAGGTGAATCAATTGTTGGTGTTTGTCCTGCAGATGTAATGAGTGAAGTTGGTGTTTGCGCTGCAGCTGTATTGAGTGAAGTCGACGTTTTGGGTTCACTTGAGAGCTGTAACTAACCAAAATAACTGGTTAAAAGGGCAGAAACTTGTGCAAACATGGGAAAAGATATTTATTCTTCTTCAATTATTAATATTTTATTTTTATTTTATTTATCTATCTAAATTAAAATATTTTTATTTTTTATCTTATTTTTTTACCAAGATTAATATATCAAAATTAGTTTAAATTCCTGCCACCTCGGAACAGGCTCAGCCTAGTGAGATTGTATATACCAAAAAATAAAATGTACATTGTATTTTGTATATAATATGTATTGTAATATCTTTATTAATAAATAAAAAAAATTAAAAAAAATAATAAATAAATATGCTTTGTGAAAACTAAATAGAAAATAAACCGGATCATATATAAGTGGCAGTTTGGATGTAGGAACAGCCCATTCAAAAAGGTTCCGAATTTTTGTTGCTGGTTTAAAATCGTTTTGGCCAAAGTGAGACGAGCAAATGATGCTATGGCGAGTCGGAAACCAGTTTCCCTTTCTCCCCGTTGCGTCAATCCATTTTTCTTAAATTGTTCCGTCCTTTGGAAATCTGAAATAATCAAAATACTATAAGTTACTGCTTTAAAAACGGATATAAATTATACTTTACCTAAGATAAATAAATTATCACGCTTTTTTTGTTATGCTTCTCCCCATCCCACGAACCCCCCCCCCTCATCACTCCTTCACCCCCGCCAACCCTCTCCTTCGTTTCCCTCCCCCACCCACATAATCCTCCCCCTATCAGATCCCTCGTCCCGGATTCTCTTCCCCTTCTCCTTCCCTTCCTGAGGCTAAACTATATGAAACACGCACATTTCTCAAACTGATCATTCGCCAAAAAATTGACAAATTTTATAACGCTAGAGCTTACCGTTATATATATTGAAACCTTCACGGGCGTGCCCACACGAAAACACCAAAGTTTCATCCCAGTCGGATGAATGGTATAGGAAATAATTTTATAATGCTAGAAGCCCACCATTATACTCGTATATAGAAACCTCCATGGGCTCCGGCACTAAAAATCACCAAGTTCCTTTGAAAATTGAATAAATGGTACACGAACGCATGCGGAACAAAGAAAGATTAATTTTTATAAATAATGATTTTAAAAGAAAAGCATTGTTTCTACCACCAATCAGCATCTACAACAATAATTATCTACAAAAATAATATGTTTATACATATTTATATATTTTTTATAAAGCACTACTAATATTACGAAATATCGATGGTCGGTATTTAAAAGAATTTGCGTCCCCATCACTAGCATCGTAATGGCGGTGATGTTTGTTTTAACGGGGCCTTATGTCAATAAAAACTTCGAATAATCATTAAAAATTGATAACGTACTCTAATTTTGTACTTACCGGTGAAATGAAACTCCATTTATCTTGAAGTTTACATTTCTTGTATTATTTTTGCATGGTTGCACTGAACCAAGGGCGGATCCAGGATTTTTTTCTGGGGGGGGCACAAGGGGCGGAGGGGGGGGGGGGCGCTCCGGGTGCCACCCGATTAGGGAGGGGGGGAGGGTGCCACTCAAGAGCACATTCCCCCCCCCCTGGGACGAACCAATTTTTTATGAAGTCGAAATTTGTGTTTGGGAGCGTTCAAGTATTGCTAAATGCAATTTTTGAAGATTTTTGACCCCCCCTCCCCCCATGTAACGCGCAGTAACGTTTTTTTATACCCCCCCCCCCCCCCCCCCCTAAACGTTACGTAACGCCCAAGTGACAGTTTTTACCTGAAGTCACAATTAAGTTGAAGTACTGTAAAGTCGCTTAAATACCTTTTTTCTTGTTTTAATCGCGTTTGCGGTAATAAATAAAAGAAGAAATTTTTAACTAGCGATACATGCGTTTATTGTTTATTTTATTTATGCAAGATGCTGTTTATAAAAAAATTGGGAATTATTATTATTTTTATCCGCTTTGTATTCCTTCCGGATCTCCACAATTTAACAGTCTTTCCTCATGTTCCAAATGCAGTTTTACAAGTTCTCAAAAGGAAGATTTAAAAATCTACAGTATGATTCACAGAAGAGAAAAACCTTTTTCATGTCCTGACTGCAACTACTCGTGTTCACAAAAGAGATACCTAAGAAGTCACTTGCTGACTCGTAGTGGAGAAAATTCTCCTACTGCAACTATTTATGTACTACGAAGTAATTACAACTATTCATGTACTACGAAGTAAACGAAAATCTAAAATTCACATGTTTAACCACAGTGGAGAAAAACCTGTTAATGTCCTGACTGCAACTATTCTTTTTCTCGAAAAAAAACTAAAACGGCAATTGCTGACTCACAGTGATGAAAAACATTTTTCATGTCTCGACGGCGACTATTCATGCGCTACAAAACTGTATCTAAAAATTCACATATCCACAAAAGTTGTACAAAGGAACTTCTTACAATTCATTTGCTGACTCACATTGACATAAAACCTTTTACATGTTTCTACTGCGAGTATTCACGTTCTTCAAACAGGTACCAAGAAAATCACATGTTTATACATAGCGGACAAAACCATCTTCATGTCCCGAATGCAGTTATTCAAGTTCTCGACAGGGAGATTTAAAAATCCACAGCGCGATTCATAGTGAAAAAAAACCTTTTTCATGTTGTGAGTGTAACTATGCTTATACGAAGAGATTTTAAAAAAATCGCATGTTTTCCCATAGTGGATAAAAACCTTTTTCGCTGCAAATATACATGTTCTACAAAATTACAAATGAAACTTCACATATTTACCCACAGAGGAGAAAAATCTTTTTCATGTCCCGATTGCTACTATTCATTTTACCGCAAGGGACATCTAATCACGTATTAGGACAAAAACCTTTTTCGTCTCCCGACTGCAACTATTCATGTTCTCAAAAGGGACGTACAAGAACGCACTCACTGATTCACGGTGGAGAGTAACCTTTTTCGTGTTCTGACTGCAACTATTCAGGTACTACAATATCTTATATTTACCAACAGAGGAAAAAACCTTATATCAGAAAATTTTAATCCATCAAAATTTGAACACTGAAGAAGTTCAAAATAGTGCGAGTAAGTATGTTAGTAACGGCATAATTTTGGAGGTTTAGAAAAGTGCCTTTTTGATAAATATATCCATCTACAATCTTATTTAACAGCGATAGCTTGAGATGGAGAACTGCCCCGAAAAACCAAAGCGATTATACATTTAAGGTTCTAAGACATAAAGAACTTAAAACAATTTACCCAAACATTGACGTAGCCTTAAGAGTGTGCATTAAGTTTCTAATTCCTATTTTTTATTTAAATAGAAAAAACATGTTACGTAACGCGTTGTTCTATCCCCCCCCCCCTCAAGTGCGTTACATAATACTTGAACAGCCCATTTGTCAACTTTATTCGGGGGGGGGGGGGGGACTTTTCCGACCGCGCTTTCCCCCGACCGTACCGCTCTCGCAAACGCTGATTATCATATTTCATTTGCAAGTGCATGAAAGGGATGCAACGAACGAAATTCGAAATTCCGGCCAGAAATAGACAAGAGTTTGTCTCATGTTTTTTCTGTTATTTTATTCATATATTTTAACCACTCTGATAATTTGATTTGCTTCCAAGTAAGTACTGTGATGGAATCTCCACAGTACACAAAAATACCGTCCTGGGGGGGGCACGTGCCCCCGTGCCCCCCCCCCTAAATCCGCCCTTGCACTGAACAAGACGGCATTTTGAATAAAACGGGCACAAACTGTACGCGGTTACGACACAAAACCAATTGAATGAACGAATTCTTTCCGTATTCACACTCCGCTCCGTAGGCCGTAGTCCGTCCACGGTCTAGCGGCCAACATAGCATATCTCGGGTTTCTAATATCTTTGATTTTAACGGTGTGGTAATAAAGTGAGCTATACTTTTTAGTATGTATGGTGAAATTTTTCAATACCCGCTGCACTATTTGTTTTTATGGAAAGTATTGTGTCAAAAATTTCTTTAGTGGATGTAGGGTAAGGCGGCCAACTTTATAAAATATCAAAGCGGGACACGTGGCACCGGTGTCAGCTGGGGGGGGGGGGAATCCTTTTTATTATTTTATCGACCTCACTTTATGCCGATTTTTATAACCACATAATTGAGAGAAAGAGTATTCTTCCAATAAAAATCATGTTTATTAAATCTACCACAACTTTATAACTGCTATCTCGGAAATCGAGATTGGTAATAGGATGAATATGCTACTTGTTGTTATATACTGAACCCAAATTTGGTTTAAATTAAATCCGTATGCAACGAATTAAAACTACACTCAGAACATGAAAATGTTTTCTCTTTGATTCTGGCAACACATACACAGTCTTCAACTAGAATTTCATAATTTCATCTCAAATAAGAGAATGTTTTCCTTCAAAATGTGTCAGAAGATGAATCCACAGCAGAAATTTTACATTCTGAACACAAAAGTGGTTTAAATTAAATCTGTATACGGCGAATTAAAACTACACTCCGAACATTAAAATGGTTTCTCTTTGATTCTGGAAGCACATACATAGTCTGCAACTAGAATTTTATAACTGCACTTCGAATAAGAGAATAATCTCCTTCGAAATATGTCAGCAGACGAATCAAACTGGAATTTCACATTTTGAACACAAAACTGGTTTAAATTAAATCTGTATGCTTTGAATTAAAACTACACTCAGAACTTAAAAACGGTTTCTCTTTGATTCTGGCAGCACATACATAGTCAATAACTAGAATTTTATTACTGCATTTCGAATAAGAGGATATTTTTCTTCGAAATATGTCAGCAGACAAAATTTTACATTCTGAACATAAAAGTGGTTGAAATTAAATCTGTGTGCGCCGAATTAAAACTATACTCAGATAAAAAAAAAATGGTTTCTCTTTGATTCTGGCAGCACACACATAGTCTGCAACTGGAATTTTATTAATGCACTTCGAAAAAGAGAATATTTTTCTAAATGGAAAGTGGTGAGGTTCCCTCCAATGCACTTCGAATAAGAGAATATTTTCCTTCGATATATGTCAACAGACGAATCCAACTAGAATTTTAAATTCTGAATACAAAACTGGTTTAATTTATATCTGTATGCGGCGAATTATAATACATTCAGAAATTAATGTAAACACTTTTGCAAAAAATTAAATTCTTTTTCCAAGTTTTCACTGAACTTACAACATCGCTTTTTCGCGGTCGGCGGCAAGGTCGACAAATTATTTTATTTGATTTGAATGATAAATATGGGTTATCAATATTATGGATCACGGCATGCACTAATTCGTAAACAAAACAACTCAATCACTGGCGCTCTTTGACTCTTGCTTGTAACATAAATAAACCAATGCCTAGATCGATATCTTCGGGCCTTTTCTAGGGACAAATTTTGTACCAATAAAAGTAATGTAAACAAAGTTATTTGTCTTTTTATTAAAACAAATTTTGTCTTGAACTTAACCAAATGGCTAAAATAGACTAAAGATAGAAAAAGTTTATTTGACAACCATAGACAATATCAACAAAATATAGGAATGCGGGACGGTTTAGTAGATTTGCTGGACTATTTTTGTTAATATTGCAATGCGGGACTACAGCTGTCAATGCGGGACGGTCCCGCAGAATGCGGGACGGTTGGCTGCCTTAATGTAGGGGCTAGGATAAGTGAGGGATGAAGAGAGTTCTGTTGTCTTAGCCGTGAATCTAGAAGGTTTTGGGTTTTATTTGTGGCTTTAAGAATTTTGTTGGCTAAGTTCGTGCCTATGTTACTAAAATAATGGTTGGCGTGATCGGCTACGGTTTTTGGGTCTTCGTGGACTTGGGTATTTAATAACTAGAGATTGAATATTGAGTGAGGTTTTTTTTATTTTCTGAGATGTCATTGACAACGTTCCAGATTACTTTACTGTCATAACCTGAATCTTCAATTTTTTTTTTATAATATTTTTGTTTGGTTATTATTATCAGGTTTTTGCAAATGTTACGCTATTTTTTGTAGAAACGTAGGACTTGGGGGTCTGGGTTAATTAGTGCTTGTTTATGGAGTCTGTCTCTTTCACGTATCCGGAAGATAAGGCCGTTCGTAATCCAAGGTTTTAGCTTATTTTTTTTTGTTGGAGGCTGTTTTGGTGGGGAAGACGCTTGATTAATGTGGGCAGTTAGTGATGCAGAAAACGTTTCAAGAGCTGTGTTAACATTTTCAGAGAGCAGGGTAGACTCCCATTTTTCTCGTTCTACAGCCTTTATCAGTTGATCCATATTTACAATGTTATGAGTAGGATTACTAGACTTAAGGGGAGGAGATTTTGAGTTATGTAATTCTAGGATGGTTGAGTAGTGGTCTGTTACAGAAGATTCAAATACAATTGATTTGGCGGTTCGCTTTGTTCTGACCATGATGTGATCTATGCATGTCTTAGTAGTGAGTGTGACTCGGGTAGGTGTGTTGATGTATGGTATAAGGCCATGCAGACCCATTAGGTTTAGGTATTTAGTAGTATGAGGCCTAGCTTCGTTTAGGATGTCTATATTGATATCACCAATTATGATGAGATCCTTAATTGTGTCATCAATAATTTTTTCAAGTGAGTAGAGAAAATATGAAACATTGTTGGGCTTTGGGGAGCGATATATGGCGAAGACATTTAAGTTGTCATTTGTGATTTTGAGGCAATTTGCATGGTCAGCTGTAGTTTCAGACACTGTTAGGTTTAAGTAGGGTTTGACTTAAACTATGACCCCATCGGATTGGGACCTGTGCCGAGTTGTATTATACACAGAGTAGTTGTTTATTATTTTCGGGATATAATTTGCATTAATCCAGTACTCTAACAGAGCAATTATATCAAATTCATTTCTTAAGTCAGTTAAAAGTACAAGTAGATTGTCGAAATTTTTATTGAGGCTACGGATGTTCATTGCAAATATTTTTAGTGCTTTAGGTGTTGAGATAATTTCATTATACGTATTTATATCGTTTGTAACTCCTTCAATATGTTAATCATTAAACCTACATTTTAGTTATTCCTAAAAAATATATTCTTGCATTCGTAAAAAATACTTAAAAAATTGTGACGATTCTGTATAAAATAATAAAAATGTTTTCCTAAATATCGACACATTTCTGTGTCAGATAGAGAAAACAAATTTCAAATTTATATGGGAATAACAGAGAAAACAAAACATTAATTCATTCCAACCTCATAAACCTACGTGCAATATTACGATCTCTTTTTAGTTATGTGAAACAAAAAGAGAAGTCAAATAAAACGTTTAAATCTTTTGCCTATCTGTACAGACTATTTTACTTCTCAAAGTTGACATCATATTACGTGTGTAGTCTCTTTCTAGTGCATTAATTTAAAATGTCTAAAAACAGAGATGACAATATTAATTATCTTACTGCAAATAACTTAAGTTGCTAGACTTTCCGTTTTCATTAAAAAATAGCCACAAAAAAATTAAGGAACCACATCGGAAGGTTCGGCCGACCGACAATCTTATCCTCAAACCAGAGTATTTTTTTAATCCCTTTCTGCATATTTCCTTAAAATTGACGACTACATGGGACGAGTGTAGGCAATCGGACAAGGGGGATGTTTTTTGCTTAGTTTTATGGGTTTTGGGTTATTTGCAAAGTCATGTCATATTAGTTCATAATAAATGTTTTTAGGTATTATTTAATTTTATTTTTATCAAATAATCTTTTCGTGGAAGACTTGATTTACAAGGATGTAAGACAATGACAATGCAGTGCTTTTTTTACATTGGCTCCATACAGGAGGCCCTGAGGAAAATAATTCCCCTCAGGGCCTATGTCATCTTTGGGGAGGGTCTGTTTATGAAGGGAAGGTAAGGAAGTTTTGGGAAGGAAAAGGTTATAAGGGACGCTAGGAATCTGGGTGTCAGTGTGTCTAGGAGTGACGGACGTATTATTCCATCACTTTCACTGCGGTGCAAGGCGATGCTCCGAGAGATTACAGCTGGAGAAGTCAAAGATACTCCCTCAACCACTCTTTCTCGATCCGGCCTGCCATGCAGCTGGTAGGCAGATGACGGCCGGCGTAGCGCAGCGGTAAGACGCTTGATTCGCACACCGAAGGTCGCGGGATCGAATCCCGGCGTGGCAAATAATTTTTTTTTGATTAATTTGTGTTATTTCATAATTTATTCATATAAAATAATATATAGAATATTTGCGGCACGTTCCAGAGTGGAAGATACTCTCCGTATCGCCCTGGTGTAAGACCACCATTCAGAATTGAAACGTTGCTTGATATGGCATTAGCCGTGTTTGGTGACCAGATCTGAATAGCCAGGTACTTCCCCACCTTCCTCTTCCCTATCTCCTTCCCCTCCCCACTACCCTCAGCCTCACAACATATCCCAATTGGGGATGCCATACACTGGCTTCAGACGGGAGCAGTTGGGACTCTTGTGCGGTATACATATAAAAAATAATAAAAAAAATCGCTGCCAAGATCCGGACAAACCTCAACCCACGAACCCGGGTACCCCTACTAAGTCACCAAACGTAGTGAACTACTTTGGGTGACCAATGGCAGAGGTTTTGGTTATCTAATAATAATTCCCGGGGCGGCGATACCCATACCCGCCTCCCAAATTGAAACATGAGGCATTGAAATGGCAGAAGAAGAATGAATGTAAATATGCTGTATAAATTACAATACAATCAATTCGGTTTTAGAGAGAATAAAGGTACAAGTGATGCTGTATTAAAGTTACTGACTAATGTTATAAGCGCGCTGGACTATGGCAACAAAGCTATAGCGGTGTTTTTGGACTTATCAAAAGCATTTGATACTGTTTCCCACGAATTTCTACTTAAAAAATTATTATCCTTAGGCATTATTAATACAGCAATGGATTGGTTCAGGTCTTATCTTAGTGATAGAAAACAGCAAGTAGAGATAAATAATGTGTTAAGCAAAGGTAAATTCATCTCCTTTGGAGTCCCGCAAGGTAGTGGCCAATATTGTTTCTAGTTTATATAAATGATTTATGCCGTCTTAATATTCCTGGTAACATTGTTAGTTTTGCAGATGACACTGCCTTAATATTTGAGGGAAAAACTTGGAATGAAGCTTTTGACAAATGCAATATAGGTTTAAAAGTGGTAAATAGTTGGTTGAATAATAATATTTTAACTCTGAACACACAGAAAACCAAATATATTACTTTTAGCATTTCATGTAAAAGTCAGCCTTCTGCAACTCATAATTTGATTATACATAATTGCTTGCCAACATGTAACTGTAACCCCTTAGAAAATGTAACCAACGTAAAATACCTTGGTGTAATAATAGATAAATTTTTGAGATGGAATGATCATGTCAATATGTTGGTAAATAATACTAGGAGACTTACCTATATCTTTAAAGAACTCAGACATATACCTACTAGACAAAGAAAAATTAAAAACGGTTTATTTTGCAATAATCCAGTCTATGCTTTCTTATAATATAGTGTGCTGGGGATCCTGTCAAAAGACTCGTATAGAACCACTTAATATTGCACAAAAGCTGATTCTTAAAGTAATGTTAAAAAATTTTTTTGATATCCAACGAATTAACTTTATAAGGAATGTAATGTCATGAATGTTAAACAGCTATATATTACACAAACGCTTTGTAGATTTTTTAATAATATTGGTATTTCAGAAAGAACACAGCAAGTTCGTATTACTAGAGTTGGTCAAAGGAATTATTTTTATCGGGCTCCACTCCTATTTAATAGCCTTCCAGATCATATTAAGTCATCTAATTCCTTGAGCATTTTTAAAAAGACCGTCAAATTATTTGTGTTGGCCGAGGATTGTAAATTGTCCACTGCTTTATCCTTTCTAAATTAATATCATTTTATTTTGTCTTAACTATTTTTTATAATCCTTCTCTTGCTAAATTAGTAGCGCAATATATGAATAAATAAATATTTCTCATCTTAAATCTTCGAAAATAATTTTTTTTTTTTCTGAAAGTCAAATCTCAACATTATGGTCTCCCTACATGCTTTCATTGTAATGTACTATCGCCTTCAGCTGATTAGGTACTAATTATACTCATAATCTGCATGAAACATACAACAATATTGTTCTTCAATAACTGTATTATTTTGTGTTATTTTATTAAATTGTAGAGTTGTTAACCTCAATACAGGCTTGACCTAGTGAGGTTATAAACTGAATTGTTAACATTAGTCCTAGGTACCATGTAAAGAAACAAATAAATAAATAAATAAAATATAAAAATGAGATTCCTGACATGTACCTTTGTGTTGTAAAATCATATAGTTAAATTATGGGTATAGCCATGTTAAATTGTGGAGATCTGGAAGGAATACTAGGCCGATTAAAATTATTATTATTTTCACCTTTTTATAGCACCGCTTAGTGATAAATCATGTCTAGTGCACTTGATGGGTAGGATTAAAAGTTAGATAATTAGTTAGTTAGGGCATTAAAAAAGGAATATATGACGCTAAGTGAATTGTGGAAGAAGTCAGAGAAAGCCAATGAAGTCATGGCATGATCAAGTGAATCAAATACTTTCAGTCGAGCCACGCCAAGAGATAGAATCAGTGGCGTAGCGTGGGGGGGCGGGGGGGCGGCCCGCCCGGGCGGCACTTTTGGGGGGGCAGCAAAATATCACAATCAATAATCATCTTGTAAAAATTTGGATTGGGGAAGTCGCGGGTTCGATTCTCGCGTCAGTACTTAAAAGTTTTTTCTAGTTTATAGTTTCTTAACATCTTTCTAAAGTTTTATATACTGTTAAAATCAAAATATTAATGACAGACATTTTGTTTTTATTTGTAACACATACACTATTTTTAAATAAAAATGTAAATAGCAACAGTATCATTTTAGCTCTAATTGATAGTCGATTTGTGTTTTATATTCGCGAAGCTTTGTGCGCCCTCCTGAAAGCGCACAAAAAATGGATAACAAACACTTCTGCCATACGTGACCTCAAGTAGTTTGATACGTTTGGTGACTGAGCAGGGGTGCCCAGGTTCATGGGGTAGGTTTTGTTCCGGATCGGAAATGCCGAGCGGACCGAGAAGTTAAAAAAACATTGGTCATTAAAAGTTGACAATAAATTTATATATAAAAAAAAATTGATAATAAAACTTTCGACAAGGAAACTAATAAACATAAAAGATTAATTAGTAAAATGGTTTTCTTAAACAAATATGAATGTGTTAACTATAAAACGAACGTCGAGAACCTTAGTAATTTGTATAAAAATATATAGTTTTTTGTATTATGAGATATGATTGGATTGATTTTGTAATTTTAATTTGATTCATTTTTATTGACTGTAATTTTATAATCGGTATTTAAATTTAACATTTTTTTTTTTTTTTAATCTCAATCTTCAATCTTTAGCAAATATATAATTTACTATGTGCGTTATGTTGACGACATTTTGATCTGTTGGAAAGGTACAAACAGACAATTAGACCTTTTTGTTAGATAAGCTAACTCCATCAACCGTAAAATCTGCTTTACGGTTGAAAGAGAGTGTTGTGGGGAACGGTGAACGCATCCACCTTAACACTAGAAAGAACGGGTACTTCTCTATAAGTACCTATAAAGACCACGACCGTCATTTTGACGGCTGATAACTTTTTGCCAATTGGTAGGCGAATGTGGGTACTGCCGCCCCGGGAACCATTTATTGTATAACCAACACCTCTGCCATAGGACACTCCAAGCGGTTCGCGCTATTTTTGGTGACTTAGCAGGGGTGCCCGGGTTCATTAGGTGGGGTTTGTCTGATCTAGGTGGCGAATACGTTTGCCCACCTACTACGTAGCCGACCGGGTCGGGAGACACTTGTTGAGGCAGACCTCATCTAGACCTCTCCAGCAGGACCTCTCTCGAACCGTCGCCTTACACCGCTGTGGGAGAGATCGATTCATTCGTCTAACACTCCTAAATACATTTACCAATTTCTTTTATTCATCCCTCACACCTTCTTCATTCATCCGTTACTCCTGGATAAATTTACCATTTTTTCCTATTCACCCTCACACCTTCTTCCTTCCCAGAACTTCCTTTCCTTCCTTTCCCTAAAAACACCCTCCACACAGCATCCCCAAAGATGGCACAGGGCCCGGTTTCTTTTCTTTTTTCGTTTACATTAGATCCACAAAAAAACCCTAAGGAAAATTATTCCCCTCATGCATTGTCACCTTTGGGGATGCTGTGTGGAGGGTACCTAAAGGGAAAGGAAGAAGAATAAGTTATGGGAATTAAATGATTTGTGAGGGGTGGGTAGAAACCTGTGGATCAGTGTGGTGACATACGTAAGAATCTATTCCTATCACTGCGATGCAAGGCAATGTTCTGAGAGTCCTGCTGGCGAGGTCAAACGATCTCTCTCAACCAGTCACTCCCGATTTAGCCTGCCACGCAGTCGTTTGATAGACGCATCCCCCACCAAGATCCGAACACACCTTCCCCGAACAAATTCCTAATTTGGGAGGCGGATACGGGTACTGCCGCCCCGGGAACCATTTATTGGATAATCAACAACTCTGCCATATGTCACCAAAATTGGTTCGCTACTTTTGGTGACTTAGTAGGGGTGCCCGGGTTTATGGGATGAGGTTTGTCCGGGTCTTGGGGGCAGATAATAATAATATTTGGCTAATTTATATAGCGCGATTTTTGTGAAAAAATCACCTCAAGGGCGCTGTTAAATAAATATGCGCCTGCACATCAGCTGAATGGCAGGCCGGATCGGAAAAGATTGGTTGAGGGAGTCCCTTTGACTTCTCCAGCCGTGCTCTCTCGGAACATCACGGATGGATGGATTCATACGTCCGTTACTCCTGGACACACTGGCCCCCATATACCTACCCACCCCTAATATCCTTTTCCTTCCCGGAACTTCCTCTCCTTCATTTCCTAAAAAGACTCTCTATACATCATCCCCAAAACGACATACATAGGCCCTGAGGGGAATTATTTTTCTCAGGGCCTCCTGCTAGCTAATGTAAAAAAAATACCTGGAATGAACCTGGGCACCCCTGCTAAGTCACCAAACTTAGCGAACCTCTTAGGGGGGCCTATGGCGTAGGTATTGGTTATCCAAGATTCTGCCAGTTCTTCAGGAGCTAACCCAGCTGGACCAACTCTGGTATATGTATGCATACCCTGTCTTTAGTTCTCCGACGAGCCATAAAATAAATTTGGGCCAGAGATATATTTTTTGTGGTATTTTTTACAAATTATATGATACGCGATAGCGAAAGAAAGAGACATACATATTAGTACTATCGTGGTACTATCATAAACGAGGAGGAATGGGCGTGTTGTAAACTTGGGTAAGGAAGGTTGTAAACAAACTCAGCATTATGGCCCAAACCGTCACATTGACGGCGGCGGTCTTTGTAGGTATAAGTCAATATATCTCAAAAACTAAATAAGACCCGTACCTGTTTTTTTCACCATAGTTGTAAAATTATAAATCATGAAATGTGAAAAAATATCACACCAATACAACAATTATTAAGCATTATATTGTCACATTACTTCGGCCAGCCGTCAAAATGAAGGCTTCGGTCTTTCTAGTGTTAAAGTATATTTTTGTGTACTGGTCACACTAGACACAACACGAGAGGTCGGACCGGCGCTCTCAGCCGTGATTTTAGCATTCTGAAATCCGCCACCGTCTGATAGACATTTTGTTGTGATGGAAAAAATTCGGTTTATGGGAGGCGGTCCCAGAACATTTTTTTTTTTTTATTTATACTAATTATGGGCCGGAAAATCCGAATGTGAAAGAATTTTTTGTCGGAAAGCAATATTAACTGAATTAAACGACTTTAAAATTTTTCTATACACTGACACAAAAGCACGTAATTTTTAACACATCCTGACATTTCAAGTCATATAAAAACAAGAACTATACTAATTATGTGCCGTAAAATCCGAATCTGAAAGAATTAGGCGTCGGCAAGCAATATTAACTGAATTAAACGACACTGACACTTTCTAAACACTGAACACTGATTACGAAATACGCCATTTTGAATGCACCCCGACACTAAAGTCATAGAAACATACCTTATAAATCGCCAAAATCATCTTCGTCCGTAGTATCTTTATCAAATTCGCTAGTCTCGAAGGGTTCCTGTTGATTGCGCGGGTCATATAAGAGTCCAGCTAAGCGGTAAAACTCCAGAGTGGGATCTTGCAGGCGTTCTTTGCAACTTTTCAGAAACATGTATCGAGCCTTACCAAACTTGGATTCGTCAATTTCTACGATCTTACCAGGTCCACCGATCTTTTCTAAGCGACCAAAGTAAGAAGCAAGTATAACTTCCCGGCAGAAAGAGGACCAATCTACTAAGGCTTCCTGCGCCAGCTCTAGCTGTAAGCCAGTAAGCCGTAAAGACGCACCTTGCACCCAAAAATTAACGAATCCAAGAATTTTCCAAATTGGCAAATGAGACCTTGCAAAAAACGTCCCGGTTCGAAACCCCACCCTTTTGTCGCACCGTTTAGCCTTCTTCTTGTTTTGCGTCTTCTTGTTGCCATGGCAAGTCCATCGAAAACCATCAACACTAAAAAAAACCCTTTCTTTAACACACTTTATAAAATAGAATATTCGCAGATAAAAAAAAATGCAATAACAATGTAAATAAAACCTCACCGATCTTCTTCCGACCTCAACTTCAACGCTTGCCCGCAATCCATACAATTATAAGTGCCACTTTGAGGAATGAGGCCCCATTCCACTAACTTCTCTAACATTTGGTTTTTATCCCCACAAATCTCATAAATTTTCACTATATTCATAATTACGTTGAATTCACAGCGACTCACCAACAAAGTACCGGCTACCGGAAACCGGAAACAAATGTACAAAAACACGTGCCGGCAGTGTTACCAACTATCAAAAATATTTATCCCTAAAACGAAATAAAAAAATTAAAATATTATTAACGTAAAACTTTAAGCCACGATACCTCCTCACATGATAATTCATCACATAACACATTAACCTGATGAATTAAGACTATCTCAACGGCCATATTCTTAAACCAAAAGTATGAAAATTCGTAGTCTTAAAAAGTTGTGACGTAGACCGGTCACCAATATCAATGTTCTTATATGAATCAATGTGAATAGATAACAGCAGAAAAACATACCTTAAGGTTTGTGTAACATGGTTTGTGCCCCTTTATACCGCCTGCTCGCGTCAATTTAAAAAAACATCCCAGTTTTCAAGTAGTTTAGCGGCTACGCAAGGTTTGTGTCACATGGTTTGTGCCCCTTTATACCGCCTGCTCGCGTCAATTTAAAAAAACATCCCAGTTTTCAAGTAGTTTAGCGGCTACGCAAGGTTTGTGTCACATGGTTTGTGCCCCTTTATACCGCCTGCTCGCGTCAATTTAAAAAAACATCCCAGTTTTCAAGTAGTTTAACTCGGAAGGAAGAAATAAACGGCTAGAGACAATAAAATTAAATCACTAAAATTAAATTGATATACATATTGAATTTAAAAAAAATACTCTGAAACCAATTGTGTTTTAAATGTACAATAGGTTTTCAGGCAAGTTTTTATTATTTATGCGTTATACTCGATACGAAAAAAAGAAATTTACATTGAAATTTTTTTTTACTTTGAAAAATTTTTTTTTACATTGAAATTTTTTTTTTTACATTGAAAATTAATTTTTTAAGTAAAAAAAAAAACGCGGCGTTTTTTTTTTTACTTAAAAAATTAATTTTCAATGTAAAAAAAAAAATTTCAATGTAAAAAAACTTGTCTAAAAGCCTTTATTCATTTTATTTTCAGAATTTCGTCAAAGTAGTGCTTACGTACCTAATACGCATGTTATTTATTTTACTTAACTTCTAGCTAATCGTTATTTTATGGTAATGATAAATATATACGAATAGAGGTTTGTTAATATTATAATTCTGTTAATATTATAATTATTATTATTTATTATAATTCGTAATAACCGTGGCCACCTAGATCGAAAAATTACCCTTAAATTATAAACATGTTATTTTACGTTATTGATATTACTGCTTAATGGCAACACTTAATTTTATCTGTTGTAACATCTTTATTCTTTTTCTATGTTTTCAAGCGAATTCGAGTGTCAAAGTCCTTCAAAATGTCTTCTTTTTTTTCTGTGTATAGCAAATTTTAAAGTCGTGTAGTTCAGTTAATATTGCTTTCCGACAAATAATTCTTTCAGATTCGGATTTTCCGGCACATAATTAGTATAGTTCTTGTTTTTATATGACTTGAAATGTCAGGATGTGTTAAAAATTACGTGCTTTTGTGTCAGTGTATATAAAAATTTTAAAGTCGTTTAATTCAGTTAATATTGCTTTCCGACAAAAAATTCTTTCACATTCGGATTTTCCGGCCCATAATTAGTATAAATAAAAAAATAAAAATGTTCTAGGACCGCCTCCCGTAAACCGAACTTTAGCCTTTAAATAAATAACCTTCTGATCGATTCAGCGTTTTAAATAATTGGAGTCAGAACTTGTAGGTGACAGTGGATACCCATCATCGCGCTGGTAAGTCGCCGAGAGTATTCACGCACTCAATTCACCACACATCTAAAAATGGTGACCACCGACATTTCACGCGAATTAAATTGCATTTATCCTTCTTTATTAAGATCACTCTAGCTATAAAAAATCAGACGTTGGCGAATTTCAGGATCCTGAGGCTTTTCACGTGAGTTATACTTTTCTTTTTTAACTATAAAAATACTCTTGCATGTAAATTTTAAATATCTACCTACCTCAGTAAAATTTTTAAGATATGAAGTACATAGTGCTTCCTGGAATTGTTTCGACAATATCCAGATCAAAAGGAATTCAATTACATTTTCGCAATTCTAATGTTACAAACATCTTATACAATATTCCCTACTAATGATTTAAAAATAATTCATTTCTTCTTTTCCGAACTAAGTGCGTTTTTACCGTCTATTTCAGCAAACATTCAACGAGCATCAACAGAGACCCCGAGAAGGTTCCAGAATTCACAACGGATAACTGCGTTATCGCCCGCCAGATCTGCAAATCACGCTGGGCGCAGTCCGCGAAATGTTAAACCATGCTGACAAAAAGGCCGAAGCAGTCTCATCAAAACCAAACGGAACAGTAAAAACAACCATCCACACGTGAATTTTTAAAATTTTTATTAATTTTAATATGATCGTTCTTACAATTTGTTAATAATATGTTACAATTTGAGATCCAACCACGCTGCAATAATTACCTTAAACAATTAAAATTAGAGGCATATTTCAGTCTATCCACACTAATGTTAACATTTTTTTTATAATGAATTCAATTTAAATTTTTTTCAAAATATTAAGTTTTTATCATAGTAAACTGCAAATGCAGTTAAAAAAGGTTCGCGTCTTGAATAATTTGATATGAATGCTTTGCCAGCGATAATGACATTTTAGTTTATAAAATATTTCATAGATGGGTTTTTTAAACAAATTTTATCATAGAATCGAATTTTATTTATTGTTTGTTTAAATTAGTTTCAAATTTCTCTGCCATATTTGCCAATTTTGAATGTAATGCGAAATGACCACTTCTGACGAAGACATCCACTTCGAGCAAATCCTCGGAACAAATTCAACGCAAGAAGACAAAGAGAAAAAACAATCAACCATGGAATCTAGCAGCTCTAATAGCGCCGATCAAACGATCCATCACGTCTCAGTAAAGCTCCCAACTTGCTGGAAGGAAAATATCCAACTTTGGATAGTTCAAGTAGAGGCCCAGTTTGCGAATTCACGTGTTAAAGACGACCTCACTAAATATAATATCATTGTCGCTGCCCTAGATTCGCAAACTCTGCAAAGCGTGAGTGACATAGTCACGAAACCACCAATTTCGGACAAATATGCTGTCCTCAAGGCCGCACTTATTGATCGTCTCCAGGATTCTGCGGAGAAGCGCCTAACTCGCTTGCTTACGGGAATTCAACTTGAAGACCGAAAACCCACAGAACTTCTACGGCACATGTTGCAACTAGCTGGTCCAGCTTTAGCGGAGAGCGCAATCGTTCGTACATTATGGTTGCAGCGCCTACCGCAACATGTGCAGGCAATATTATCAGCACTCACGGAAAATAATGTCAGCCAACTGGCGTGCGCTGCTGACAAAATATTAGATGTTTACCAATCGACGGATTGTAGTATGGTGGACCACAATAATAAACCGTGCACATCAAAATTGGAACCCACGGAAACTTCAATATTACTCCAACTTCAACAACAAATTTCCGCATTAACCCGAGAAGTGTCTCAATTGAAGCTTACTCAGATGAACCAATTTTCAAACTTTCGAGGAAGACGAAACCAGAGTCCTCGTAAGAACTACTCTTATCAAAATTCGACACAGAGGAACTTCACAGGAAGACCTAGGTCTAGGTCTCGTGATAAATCTCCAAATAGAAACAATAATGGCGTCTGCAGTTTTCACAGAAGATTCGGGGAAAAAGCATACAGGTGTTTGCAACCATGTTCATTTACCAAGAAAAACTCGGAAAACGACAACGGAACCTCACAGTAGGGACATGTGAGATTCCCAACAAAACTTGTCGTCTCTTCATATATGAACAACGAACTAGGCAAAAATTCCTTGTCGACACGGGCGCTGACGTTTCAGTAATCCCAAGAAACCAGTCTTATAACAAGAATAATGTAACTTCTGACAACTGCCCAACTACCCTGTATGGAGCGAATGGAAACCCAATCAAAACTTATGGTACAAGGACCGTCGAGCTCAATTTTGGCCTTCGACGAGCATTAAAATGGCGATTCATTGTCGCTGATGTTTCGAGACCCATACTAGGAGCTGATTTTCTTCACAATTTTAACTTAACAGTGGATCTCAAGAAAGCAACCATTGCAGACCAATCTACAGGACTATTAATCAGGGGAATAACCTACAAAGGACCAACTTCTGGAATCTCTACTATTTCTACCGTACAAAAATATAGAGACATCTTGAATAAATACCCAAACTTAACAAGACCTAATATGAAAATCCCTGTTAAAAAAGGACACACCATAACACATTGTATAGAGACCAAGGGACCTCCTGTCACTGAGCGTGCTCGTAGACTCGCACCAGCTCTACTTGAAGCAGCCAAAAAGGAATTCAAATATCTTATGGAGCAGGGGATTTGCAGGCCATCAAAGAGTAATTGGGCCAGCCCCTTGCACATGGTTAGAAAACCGAATGGCGAATGGCGTCCATGTGGGGACTATCGCCGCTTGAACGCCCAAACGATTCCGGACAAGTATCCCATACCGCAACTGAATGATTTTGCACATAAATTATCTGACGCTACTATATTTAGCACCATAGACATGGCTCGTGCGTACCACCAGATACCAGTGGAACCAACGGCCATACCCAAGACTGCGATCATCACCCCGTTTGGCCTATTCGAATTTACGTCTATGCAATTCGGACTATCAAATGCAGCACAAAGCTTCCAAAGATTTATGCATGCTGTAACAAGAGACTTGGATTTTTGCTTCGTTTACCTGGACGACATCCTCATCGCTTCCAAAAACGAAGAAGAGCACAAAAAGCATCTAGATTTACTACTAAAACGTCTCGCCGAATATGATCTGGTTATAAATATAAATAAGTGCAAATTTGGTGTACACACAGTGAACTTCTTGGGTCACACGATCACCCAAAAAGGAATGTCACCTATCAAGGAAAAGGTAACAGCAATCACAGAGTTCCCATTACCTAAAACAGCGAAAGACTTACGACGCTTTTTAGGAATGTTAAATTATTATCGCAGATTCCTACCCAATTCCATAAACATACAGACTAAGTTATTCAACTGTATAAATGGTTACAAAAAGAATGATAAAAGGATACTCACATGGAATCAAGAACTCACAGAAGCATTCGAGAATTGTAAGCAGCAATTGGCAAATGCAGCTTTACTTGCGCATCCAATCCCGACAGCAAAAATTTCAATAATGGTCGACGCTAGTGACATAGCCATGGGGGCAACACTACAACAGTTAAACAATAATTCTTGGGAACCTCTAGGATTCTTCTCGAAAAAATTTACACCCGCACAGAGGAAGTACAGCACCTTTGACCGTGAACTTACTGGCGTTTACGAAGCTGTAAAGTATTTCAGGAATCACATTGAAGGTCGAAATTTTACAATCTACACTGACCATAAACCAATCACCTTTGCCTTTAACAAAAAGCGATCCTCTAGCTCTCCACGTCAAGAGAGACAGTTGGATTTTATTGCTCAATTTTCCACAGACATCAGGCATGTTTCTGGATCTCAGAACGTAGTAGCAGACGCACTATCTCGAATCGATGAGATTAATTGTCCTACTGAAATTGACTATCGGCAGATGGGAATAGTGCAGTGTCAAACTGACGAACTTACTAAGGCAAAAGATGACACCACCCTCGCCTTACGTCAAATGGTGATACCTGGCACAGATGCTTCAGTTTGGTGTGACATCTCCACAGGCCATGTCAGACCTTTCGTTCCAGCCTGCATGCGAGATCAAGTGATTGAAATAGTCCATAATGTTTGCCACCCAGGCATCCTCGGAACAATTAACACTATAAAACAAAGATTTGTTTGGCCCAACATGGCGAAAGATATAAAAAACTTCGTCAAGCACTGTATTGCGTGCCAAAAAGCCAAAGTCTCCAAACATACGGTAGCGCCACCAGCAACTTATGTTTTGCCTGAAGATCGTTTCCGACATGTTCATATCGACATAGTGGGCCCTCTTCCAGCTTGCAACGAGTACCGATACCTGTTAACCATGATCGACAGATTTACTCGCTGGCCCGAAGCAATACCTCTGAAAGACATGTCAGCGGAAACCGTTGCTACTGCCCTGACGACTCACTGGATTGCTCGTCACGGGACCCCGTTAACCATCACAACAGACCAAGGAAGACAGTTTGAGAGTTTTTTATTTAGGAAATTGACTGAGAAGTTTGGAATCAAGCATACAAGAACTACCGCATATCATCCGCAAGCCAATGGTATGATCGAGAGATGGCATCGCACACTAAAAGCCTCTCTCATGGCAAGCGAAGACCCAAACTGGTTAGGAAATCTCCCTCTTATCCTACTCGGTTTGAGATCCACAGTTCGGGAAGATTTAAAATGTTCACCAGCTGAACTCACATATGGTAGAACTCTCAGATTACCTTGTGATTTCTTCACTGAGACTCCAAGAGAAGAACCTGACACTTATGTTGGACGTCTACAAAGAAAATTTGATAACATAAAATCAACTCCTGCCAGTGCTCATGGTATAAGAAAATTCTTTATACACAAAGATCTGCCTACTTCTACTCATGTATTCCTCAGAACAGATGGAGGAAGAAAACCGCTCCAAAACCCTTATGAAGGGCCATATAAGGTCGAAGAACGCGATGAAAAAACATTTGTCATCAGCGTAAATGGGAAACATAGATCATATAGATCGCTTAAAACCCGCTTTTATACCAGTAGAAGACAACATACCTATTTCTACATCTGTCCAGGAACCACTCCCAGAAAACATAACAAGAACAAGATCTGGTCGCAGAGTTCATTTTCCTGATAGATACCAATCAGTACGCAAATAAATGGCACAAAGGCAACATAAATTCATTCTCTCATTTATATTCTTACAAACCCATATCAAATCTAAAATGATTCATACAAAACAGATTTTTAAATAATCTATATAAAACACATAGAAAAACTCATTCAAATTCCAAAAAGTATATATTTTTAAAAATTTACTGAACAAACATACTAAAGTCTACAAATTTTAATGTAATTTTGAGCTCTAGTATTAGTACTATTATAATTCTTGTAACTAATGAAAAATGTTCATTCTTAAAAATCATGTAAATAACATGTAGCTAGTTTTAATTCAACTTTACAATCGTATATTACACGATAAAACATCTATGTCTAAGAAATCATTTAACGTTACGCTAAGATAAACGTTCTTTTAAGGGTTTACAATAACAGAACCAAACATAATATATCATACTTTAATATAGCACATATCGTTTATATATTACTATAATGCAACACGTACTTAAGATAACTTATAAATATAACTAGAATATAATGTATTTAATATTGATCATGTTAATAAGATAACACACATTAATGTATCCATACATGAATAACTTATCCATGTTTCAAACCATTCCGCTAGACGCGTTGAATTTCACATGTATTTTAAAATTTTTTGAAACATCTTTATATAAATCATGTTATGCAACAAAATATCACATGTATTTTTAGTAACTTTTAGCAAACTTTGATTACGTTTTATGTACTTTTATAAAATTATGGAATTTAACCATGTTCAGTCGAATGTTTGTTGACACCCACATATCCGATTGAACATGTCGTTAAGATTTTAACATTTAAATCATACAATAATTTTTATACCATTTCTTTTAATGAAATGTAATTGTTTATAATGATATGATTATTTTTATCCATATCCTATCAAGCGTACAAGTCCCTCGCCTGATGGAATGTGTTGATGAAATATCTTTTATCAATAAATTACTCCTTAAGTGTTTACAAAGGTATTAGCAAATACATATCAAGTTCATTTACAAAAACCAAGTATAAAAATTACATATATTATGTACTACACTTGTAAACAATTAATATTATAATTACAAGAGATATTATTACTCTAAAATATGATAGATTAAGTATTTTCTATCTCATGTTCATAAAAAACGAATATTTTGTACCTTTTTATAATATCTACTGCTTTCCAAATCTGAAATATTTGATTACTTTAAGATCAAACATTCTAAACCTGCATTGTATAATAAATAGTTTTTACCATGTGCTTTATCATATTTCAGTAATAAAGTATTTACTTTATATGAATAATAAATGTACAGCTTCTAGTATAAACATACAAGATGTTTCTAGAGAATTCATCTCCACTTGAAATAATTTGATCTAAACCATAAGTGTAACGACAAATCACGCACCAAATCAAATAATTGTTGATGCGACACTATTCATAAGTTTTTTAAGTTTATGGAACATTTTATATAAATAATACACATAATTTTAAAAATCACATTTTTTATTGCAATAAATTTGTTTAGCATATACATAGTAATTTAATAGATACACTTAAATATTTTTACCAACCATTATTGATGTTGAATGTATAAAAACAACATTTTAAGATTTTTTTTGCTTTTGTTGTATAACAATGTTTAACTTATATAAAAATATTTAAGGCATTTCAGAAAATATAATAAGTAACACATTGCTAAAAGATGACCATACCTTTATTATATTCGACACACTCAAACGCGACATTACACACTATATTTTCTGGAATGCATAGAATGTATTTGACATATTTTGTGTAGAGGTGTCCTATACAAAGTATAGTTGGTATAATTAGTCGTTATAGTTATATAACTGGGGGGAAGGCATGTGGGGAACGGTGAACGCATCCACCTTAAAGTATATTTTTGTGTACTGGTCACACTAGACACAACACGAGAGGTCGGACCGGCGCTCTCAGCCGTGATTTTAGCATTCTGAAATCCGCCACCGTCTGATAGACATTTTGTTGTGATAAGTTCTCAGTTCCTCACATAGAGCCGTATGTAATTACCGTGTAAATGGTTGTAATTCGATATTTAAATAAATAACCTTCTGATCGATTCAGCGTTTTAAATAATTGGAGTCAGAACTTGTAGGTGACAGTGGATACCCATCATCGCGCTGGTAAGTCGCCGAGAGTATTCACGCACTCAATTCACCACACATCTAAAGTGTAATAATAAAATTAATTTTTTAGACTTAACAATCGGTAGAAAAAATAATAAACATACATTCGAAATTTTCCGAAAACCTAGGTTTACTGATACGACCATTCATTCTAAATCATTACACCCATGGTCACATAAATTATCTGCCTATCACTCAATGATACACAGACTTACTAACATCCCTCTTAACAATAAAGCATACGGAAAAGAAAAAAATATAATTTTATCCATTGCAAAAAATAACGGCTTCAAGGGTAGTGATATTGATAAAATAATTAGTCATAAAAAATACAAAATTAACCTTAATTCAATTTACCCAGCGATTAATAATAAATCTAATAATAAATTTGCGTGTTTAGAATTTGCTGGACCTACATCTAATAAAATTGCTAAAATTCTCAAAAATTGTGGATTAGACATTGCCTTCCGCACTAATAATAATTTGGGATCATCTCTTAAAAATTCAAAAAGTAAAACACCCAAACTTAAAAATAGCGGCATTTATAAACTCCAGTGTGACGAATGTAACGCTGTTTTATGTTGGACAAACTGGCCGGTCCTTTAATATTAGATTCAAAGAACACATGCGATCATTTAAAAATAATAATAAAATACAATCACAATTTGCCAAACATCTCCTAGATGAGAATCACTCACTTAGCGATGATAATAAGACAACTCCTTTACACATCCAAAATAAAGGACATAAACTTAATCTTTTAGAACAGCTGGAAATTAACAAACATAATAATAATCATATATTTCACCATTAAATTTATACGACGAGAATGCCAGCATTCTTATAAATACCAACCAGGAATTATTAGATTCCTGGCCAAATAAAATTCTTCACGCAAAACACTTCAATTATCTCAACCAAACATATGTTGACAAATTTTCGTCAAACAAATGGTTGAGTATTGGAGAGTTGAGCGCAGAAATAGAAGGCTTTATGCTTGCCATTCAAGATAGAGTCATTAATACTAAAAATTATAGGAAGCATATCATCAAAGATGCAAATCAAATTGATGATTTATGTAGAAAATGTTTGGCTTATCCGGAAACTATAGAACATATTATATCGGGATGTTCTGTATTAGCGCCGTCCGAGTATACATTTCGGCACAATCAAGTTTTAAAAATAATTCACCAAAGTTTGGTAACTAAGCATAACTTGATTGACTGCCGTAATGTACCATATTATGAATATGAACCAAATTCATTTTTAGAAAATGAATTTTATAAAATTTATTATGATAAAACTATTCTGACAGACAGAACAATTAGTCATAATAGACCCGATATAGTTTTACATGACAAAATTAAGAAAATAACTTATATCATTGATGTCGCTATTCCAAATTCTTGTAATATTCAGAAAACTGTTTCTGAAAAAATAATAAAATATACAGATTTAGGAAATGAAATTAAAAGAATTTGGCATTCTCAGACTATAAAAATATTACCATTTGTTATTTCGGCTACTGGCATTATACCTAGCTCTCTCATTCAAAATTTAGGCGTATTAGATTTGTCAAAAAATTTGTACATAAAAATGCAAAAGTCGGTCATTTTAAATACATGTAGGATTACGAAAGATTTTTTAAATATTTATATTGAGGGATCAGTTGGATTTATCGGACCAGTTAGGATTTCATCAGAGCCGAACCTGGAGTCGGTGAAATATTTTCCCATTATGTTTCTGGTGGATTGACGTATTGTTCTTGTATTGTTTTATTCTTATGTAGTGCACTTACATTGCGTTAATTTACTAGATATTCATTTGTGGAAAAGTGTGTGGAAGGGTTTAATCTTTCATTTGGGAAAGATTCAACCCGGACATAAAATCTGGAGCACCGTATAAAAATTTTAATAAATGAACAAAAAAATATAATTCACTCTCCGCTTTTAGATGTATTCAAAACCAATTTTTAAATAACTAATTATACTTGAAAAGAAAACCATGAGTCAGCATTTGTGAATGACTCACAATTATATTGCTTAACGACTTTCAGTCAAAGTGGGAAATAACAGTCATTGAGAAAATAATAACCATTAATAATTTCAGTCATTTTTAATCATAAATTAGAAATGAGTCATAGTACAAACCTATCCAAAAATACTATAAATAGATTGTCTGTATGTGGCATGACCACAGTTTGATAATGCCCTCAGAAGGCGAAACAGCTGTCACGCGTAATAATAATTACCAGCAGAACTTGCTTATAAATAAACTGTTTTTATTAATTTTATAATAAAATTATTGAATATATAAAATAAATAAATTTTTTAATTTAACATATAATGTGCTCAGCACAAAGCTCATGCATTCTCTAATAGTATATTATAAATGGTATTTATTTGATTATTTTTTGCATTGTTTTTACTTACATACCTTGTATGTATAACCTGCGAACTTAGAAATTGATTCTTTTCAGCTCTGAGGAAGCCCACACTTGTCAACTGCGAGACTTTTCTGCGCGGCGCGGCGGCTTGAAGTGGCGTGGGACTCAGTCGCTCCAAAATGGAAGTGTGCGGGGTGCTAATGCTGGCTATAACTTGTAATACAGTACAGCGATTTATTTTTTCCATTCGAAAATAAGCAAGTTTAAGTACCTATGTATTATTTTTAGGCTTACCATACGTCTCGATTTGACCGGGATTGTCCCTGTTTCAGACACGGGTCCCGGAGTCCCGGCCGGTTTTAGATTTTGTTTCGGTTTGCGCGAGCACGGTATATTTATCTATTCTGTGGGGCTGTGTCAGAGGCTGGCGACTCGAGTGAACGTCGGCGCCGTGCGATGAGTTTCCTGTCCTGGCTGCAACTCTTCTTCTCGAAAAAAAAAACTAAAACGGCGCTTGCCGGCGCTAGCTCACAGTGATGAAAAAGCTTTTTCAAGTCCCGACTGTTACTATTCATGCGCTACAAGATATCTAAAAAATCACATGTTTAGCCACACTGGAATGCAATTACTTATGTTGGACAAATAAACTTCTTAGAAATCATTAGCTGACTCACAGTGACAAAAAAACTTTAACATGTTTCTACTGCGACTATTCGTGTTCTACAAAGAGCCACCAAAATAATCACGAGTTTACCCACAGTGGACAAAAACCATTTTCTTGTCCCGAATGCAGTTATACAAGTTCTCAAAAGGAAGATTAAAAATCCACAGTACTATTCACAGAAGAGCAGTGGCGTACCGTGGGTATCAGCCGCCCGGGGCGGAGGAAAATTTTGCCGCCCCCCTATATAGGTACTTCTTCAGGGAGGGGGGGGGGTAGTGATCCTTTTTTTTTAAAATATTTATTAATTAAATCTGTATGCGGTGAATTAAAACTACACTCAGAACGTGAAAACGGTTTTTCTTTGGTTCTGGCAGCACATAAATTGTCTGCAACTAGAATTTTATATTTGCACTTCGAAAAAAGTTATGTTTTCCTTCGAAATATGTCAGCAGATGAATACACAGTTGGAATTTTACATTCTGAACAATAAAACTGGCTTAAATTTTATCTGTATTCGGTGAATTAAAACTACACTCAGAACATGAAAAAGGTTTTTATTTGACTCTGGCGGCACATAACTTGTCTGGAAGAATTTTATTAAGCACTTCAAATGAGTTTTTTCTTCGAAATGTGTCGTCGGATGAATTCACAACTGGAATTTTACATTCTGAACACAAAAGGGGTTTTAATTAAATCTCTAAGCGGTGAATTAAGACTACACTCGGAACATGAAAATGTTTTTTCTTTGATTCTGGCGGCACATAAATTGTCTGCAAGAATTTTATAAAGCACTTTAAATAATATAATGTTTTCCTTCGAAATGTGTCGTCAGATGAATCCACAACTGGAATTATACATTTTGAACACAAAACTGTTTTTAATTAAATATGTATGCGGTGAATTAAAACTTCACTCAGAACATAAAAATGGTTTTTCTTTGATTCTGGCAGCACATAGATAGTGTGCATCTAGAATTTTATAACTGCAATTCGAATAAGTATGCACACACCTGTCAGCTATTTAACTTTTCTGTGATAATAAATTTAAAATATATCACCGTGATATATACGTGGAAGAAAACCGTATAAGTGTAATTTTTTGTGCGCTTTCAGCAGGACGCACAAAGCTTCACGAATATAAAACACAAATCGACTATCAATTAGAGATAAAATGATACTGTTGCCATTTACATTTTTATTTAAAAATAATGTATGTGTTAGAAATAAAAACAAAACGTCTGTCATTAATATTTTGATTTTAACAGTATATAAAACTTAAGAAAGATGTTAAGAAACTATAAACTAGAAAAAACTTTTAAGTCCTGACGCGAGAATAGAACCCGCGACTTCCCCAATACAAATTTTTACAAGATGATTATTGATTGTGAAATTTTGCCGCCCCCCCAAAAGTGCCGCCCGGGGCGGGCCGCCCCCCCCCACGGTACGCCACTGCAGAAGAGAAAACCTTTTTCAAGTCTTAAATTAAACTGTTCTCAAAAGGGATTCCAAGAAGTCACTTGCTGACTCATAGTGGGGAAAAACCTTTTTCATGTTCCGACTGCAACTATTCATGTATTACGAAGATAAATCTATAAATCACATGTTTACCCAAAGTGGACAAAAACTATTTTCTTGTCCCGAATGCATTTATACAAGTTCTCAAAAGGAAGATTTCAAAATCCGCAGTACGATTTACAGAAAAGAAAACCTTTTTCAAATTAAACTGTTGTCAAAGGGTATGTCTAAGAAGTCACTTGCTGACTCCTAGTGGAGAAAAACCTTTTTTTATTTTCCGACTGCAACTATTCATGTATTATGAAGATAAATCTAAAAATTACATGCTTACTCACTGGGGACAAAAACCATTTTCTTGTCCCGAATGCATTTATACAAGTTCTCAAAAGGAAGAATTAAAAATCCGCAGTACGATTCACAGAAGACAAAACCTTTTTCAAGTCCTTAATGAAACTGTTCTCAAAAGGAATGTCTAAGAAGTCACTTTCTGACTCATAGTGGAGAAAAACCTTCTTTATGTTCCGACTGCAAATATTCATGTATTATGAAGATAAATCTAAAAATCACATGTTTATCCAGAGTGGACAAAAATAATTTTCTGTCCCGAATGCATTTAATGCAATCGTCTCATGGTCGCGTTGCGCCGTACAGTATCGGAGGAATACTGCAGGTAGGAGATACTTTCAAACGTGTGCTTTTTAAAATAATTTGTCGGTACACGGTCGGTATACGATCTCTTGGCGTAGTCCAACATTGATGGCACTTAAGTATTTGATCCACTTGATCATGCCATGAGTGCTATGACTTACTTTGATTTATCTGACTTCTTCCACAATTAACTTCGCATCACATAATCTCTTTTTTATCCCTTGATTTACCCGGTGACTTCATACATACACAATTTACCTGGTGGAGTCCCCAGGACTCTCGGAAATAAAATGGTAAATTCAACATGAAATAAACACTTTTTTAAATGAAATGCTTGTAATATTTGTTTATTACATATTTGGTTTTACAATGGCATAGGTTTTTAATTAAAATTATAGAATCACGACCTTTTATTAAGGAACTTCTAGAATATGGCACTTGTAACAAAATTACGAGACCCAACTTCAAGTCTCAACATTTCTAAAACAAAACAATTTTTAAAAATAATTTTGAAAGAAATATAACAAAAACATAATCAGTTCTTATAAAAATCAAAAAAACAACGTGCAAGACCTTCTAGTCACAGTTGGTAATACAGTCATTGCATACTTGAAACAATATTACGAGACCCAACTTCTAGTCTCAACATTTCAAAAACAAAACAATTTTTAAACGTAATTTTTAAATTTAGTGTTAACCGAAGCATCATCCTACCTATAGATTTAACATGATTTTAAAACACTTTTTTTTACATTAGCTCCACTCTGGAGGCCCTGAGGAGAATAATATTCCTAACGTTTCCCAGTGGAGCATCACTTTTCTCAACTATGAGTCACACAAGCTGGCCCATAATGGAGTGAAATGTTTCATGTTTCGAATGTAGTTGTGGGGAACGATATTCTACGAAGGAAAAAAAGTTTTTACGCTGGCAACTCAGCTGACGTCACTTAGTGCCCGGGCTCTGTTCATTAAATTTACCGAACTTTCATTCGTTTTCCGACTGTCCGGTCCGCCGCTCACTTGTAGAGATAGCAAGTTCTTAAAATAGGATTTAAAATTCCACAGTATGATTCACAGTGGAGGAAAACCTTTTTATGTTTTTTTATGTTCCGACTGCAACTGTTCATGTTCTATGTAGAGTGCAGTGGCGTAGCGTGGGGGGGAGGGCGGCACTTTTGGGGGGGGGGGGGGGGGGGGGCAAAATTTCACAATCAATAATCATCTTGTAAAAAATTGGATTGGGGAAGTCGCGGGTTCGATTTTCGCCTCAGGACTTAAAAGTTCTTTCTAGTTTATAGTTTCTTAACATCTTTCTAAAGTTTTATATACTGTTAAAATCAAATTATTAATGACAGACGTTTTGTTTTTATTTCTAACACATACATTATTTAAAAATAAAAATGTAAATAGCAACAGTATCATTTTAGTTCTAATTGATAGTCGATTTTTATATTCGCGAAGCTTTGTGCGCCCTGCTGAAAGCGCACAAAAAATTACACTTATATGGTTTTCTTCCTCGCATATATCACGGTGTTTATATTTTAATTTTATTATCACAGAAAAGTTAAATAGCTGACAGGTTTGTGCATACTTATTCTAAGTGCAGTTATAAAATTCTAGATGCACACTATCTATGTGCCGTCAGAATCAAAGAAAAACCATTTATATGTTCTGAGTGTAGTTTTAATTCACCTCATACAGATTTAATTAAAAGTAGTTTAGTGTTCAGAATGTAAAATTCCAGTTGTGGATTCATCTGACGACATAGTTTGAAGGAAAACATTTTATTTGAAGGGCTTTATAAAATTCTTGCAGACAATTTATGTGCCGCCAGAATCAAAGAAAAAACATTTTCATGTTCCGAGTGTAGTTTTAATTCAACGCTTACAGATTTAATTAAAACCACTTTTGTGTTCAGAAGGTAAAATTCCAGTTGTGAATTCATCCGACAACACATTTCGAAGGAAAAACTTATTTGAAGTGCTTAGTAAAATTCTTGCAGACAAGTTATGAACCAAATCAAATAAACCTTTTTCATGTTCTGAGTGTAGTTTTAATTCACCGCACACAGATAAAATTTAAGTCAGTTTATTGGTCAGAATGTAAAATTCCAATTGTGTTTTCATCTGCTGACATATTTCGAAGGAAAACATAACTTTTTTCGAAGTGCAAATATAAAATTCTAGTTGCAGACAATTTATGTGCTGCCAGAACCAAAGAAAAACTGTTTTCATGTTCTGAGTGTAGTTTTAATTCACCGCATACAGATTTAATTAATAAAAATCGGCAAATAAATACTAAAAAAAAAAGTATCACTACCCCCCTCCCCTCCTCCCTGAAGAAGTACCTATATGGGGGGGCGGCAAAATTTTCCTCCGCCCCGGGCGGCTGATACCCACGCTACGCCACTGATGTAGAGATATCTAAAATTCACGGTTTACCCACAATGGCGAAAACCTTTTTCATGTCCTTAATTCAACTATTCTTCTTCCCGACAAATCTTCTTCCCGACAATATCCGACTGCGAATATTCATGCACTGCACAACAATTTTTGTAGTTTCATGGGCACTTTGTTAAACTTAGGTTCGGCCATAACTTTGGAACTATGGCACCAAATGGACTGAAATTTTGGATTCTTACTAAGAATCATGGTCTGTACCCGAATCAATCAAAAAATCATCCAAAAGAAGACTTTGAAAAAAATATCATCGTTTTCACACTTAAGTTCGCTCGTTTATGTACTTGGGGTCGGTGTTTTTAATACTTGGGTTCGGTCATATTTTTGGCCTTATGGCACAGAATTGACTGAAAATTTGGATTCCTACTAAGAACCATGATCTGTACACGAATCCATCAGAAAATCAGCCAAAAGAAGAATTTTAATTTTCTCCATACAAAATTTTTGTAGTTTTATGGGCACTTTGTCAAACTTAGGTTCAGCCATAACTTTACTTTGGCACTATGGCACCAAATGGACTGAAATTTTGGATTCTTACTAAGAATCATGGTCTGTACCCGAATCAATCAAAAAATCATCCAACAGAAGAATTTGAAAAAAATATCATCGTTTTCACACTTGGGTTCGCTCGTTTTAGTACTTGGGGTCGGTGTTTTTAATACTTGGGTTCGGTCATATTTTTGGCCTTATGGCACCGAACTGACTAAAAATTAGGATTCCTACTAAGAACCATGCTCTGTACACGAATCCATCAGAAAGTCAGCCGAAAGAAGAATTTAAATTTTCTTCATACAAAATTTTTGTAGTTTCATGGGCACTTTGTCAAACTTAGGTTCGGCCAAAACTTTGGCACTATGGCACCAAATGGACTGAAATTTTGGATTCTTACTAAGAATCATGGTCTGTACCCGAATCAATCAAAAAATCATCCAAAAGAAGACTTTGAAAAAAATATCATCGTTTTCACACTTGGGTTCGCTCTTATTAGTACTTGGGGTCGGTATTTTTAATACTTGGGTTCGGGCATATTTTTGGCCTTATGGCACCGAACTGACTGAAAATTTGGATTCCTATTAAGAACCATGATCTGTACACGAATCCATCAGAAAAACAGCCAAAAGAAGAATTTTAATTTTCTCCATACAAATTTTTTGTAGTTTTATGGGCACTTTGTCAAACTTAGGTTCAGCCATAACTTTACTTTGGCACTATGGCACCAAATGGACTGAAATTTTGGATTCTTACTAAGAATCATGGTCTGTACCCGAATCAATCAAAAAATCATCCAAAAGAAGACTTTGAAAAAAATATCATCGTTTTCACACTTGGGTTCGCTCGTATTAGTACTAGGGGTCGGTATTTTTAATACTTGGGTTCGGGCATATTTTTGGCCTTATGGCACCGAACTGACTGAAAATTTGGATTCCTACTAAGAACCATGATCTGTACACGAATCCATCAGAAAATCAGCCAAAAGAAGAATTTTAATTTTCTCCATACAAATTTTTTGTAGTTTAATGGGCACTTTGTCAAACTTAGTTCGGCCATAACTTTACTTTGGCACTATGGCACCAAATGGACTGAAATTTTGGATTCTTACTAAGAATCATGGTCTCTACCCGAATCAATCAAAAAATCATCCAAAAGAAGACTTTGAAAAAAATATCATCGTTTTCACACTTGCGTTCGCTCGTTTTAGTACTTGGGGTCGGTGTTTTTAATACTTGGGTTCGGTAATATTTTTGGCCTTATGGCACCGAACTAACTGAAAATTTGGATTCCTACTAAGAACCATGATCTGTACACGAATCCATCAGAAAATCAGCCAAAAGAAGAATTTTAATTTTCTCCATACAAAATTTTTGTAGTTTTATGGGCACTTTGTCAATCTTAGGTTCGGCCATAACTTTACTTTGCACTATCCTCTTCGTGCCCAAGACCATTTTTTTTTACTTTTTAACTTTTTTTTACTATTTTCGTATTCTCTACCATCATATTTAGACCACATTTTTTTTTTTTTTTTTTTTAATTGCCGGTTTGGGTGTAAGGGATGGTATCATATATGATACTTGGGGACTCTAGCTCTACAAATATTGTGTTTTTTTTTCAATATTTTTTTAATGCTAATAATTCGAGAATCAGATTAATCAAGTGTAATAGAAATAAAATAGTAATGTTTTTGTTTGTTTTTATGATTTTTTTTTTTTTACAAAAATTGTGGTTTCAGGCACTGTAACCTACCACCTAAATTATAAAGTGTAATTTGAAATAAAAAAATAATAATAACTGTGGATGAAAAATAATAGATCTGTTCAGTTGGTTGAATGAAAATTTTTGAAACAGTTGCGGTCCATGGAAAAACACAAATAAACCTGACACTTTTCACAAAGTACAAATGTGAATTTTTTACACCCAGGAAAACGAAATTTGGAACGATGCTTCTGCTGATCATTCATCATAACTGGCAAATAAAAAGCCTTTTTTGTCCTCAATTCTTTGTGTGGTAAAGGCTGCACAGATCGGTGTTTTCGAGGTCTCTCACAAATCTCAATACTATCATCATTTTCATCACCTACCAAATCTTTCGATTCTAATCTGGCTAGTAAAACATTTGTATATCCCATTTAAAGTCGTAGTGGTCCAATATCTTGTTCTTGGGAAGATGTTGTTGGGCTTGGAATTTTTGATTCCTCCTGGATTAGGTTTACCCCGAATTATTTGCCTGCTCTTGAATTTATTTTGAAAGGGTATCATTTGTTTATCAACAGAAATATTTTTTGGTTCCATTATTTTGTAGGCAACCTTTTTGAACCCGTAGTACAATTGGCCTGACCTTCCAAAAGCTGTCAAGTTGTTTTTCAGATTCTGACACACAATTCTCATCGACAAGTTTTAAGTTTGACAGTAAAAAAAAAAATCTTTGGCGTGAAATGTTGTCAGCAACTATAGGGATTCTAGTTGTTTGTGCCCAATTCTGGCGGATGCAAGGAAAACCCAAAAGGCTGATAATCATAATGATTCCACTATTCCTTGCTCCTCACTATCCTAATCACCCACCCAACCAGTCACATTCGAAATCGAAATCATTTGGATGCACAGGAAGTAGCAACTCTGCTTCGATTTCATCCTCAACCAACCCTAATATGAAAATAAAAGATGTCATAGAGGCCCGCGATATCACCTATGATACTTCAGTTTAAAATGTCCGTAAATCTAACAAAAACGCCGATAGCCAAACATTTTTTTTTATTAAACGATAATAAATCGAACAAACTACAATTTTAATAACAATTGGATGATTAAAATAATAAAATAACTCCTTACCTGCATTTTTTCTCAGAGACATTTTGAAAGCTAAAAATCACGATGTTTCTAAGACAATAGTTCATTCAATCTAACTTCGAATCAGTCCAAATGCTCCTAGTCGGTAAGGTATGAGTCTTCATTATCAGATACTTTGGATCTATATTGGAAATAATGACTTAGAAATATTTTGTGAGCTTAAAACGGTGAGTATCATAATTGATACCCAGGGCCCTTAGAGGCTATGGCACCAAATGGACTGAAATTTTGGATTCTTACTAAGAATCATGGTCTGTTCCCGAATCAATCAAAAAATCATCCAAAAGAAGACTTTGAAAAAAATATCATCGTTTTCACACTTGGGTTCGCTCGTATTATTAGTACTTGGGGTCGGTATTTTTAATACTCGGGTTCGGGCATATTTTTGGCCTTATGGCACCGAACTGACTGAAAATTTGGATTCCTACTAAGAACCATGATCTGTACACGAATCCATCAGAAAATCAGCCAAAAGAAGAATTTTAATTTTCTCCATACAAATTTTTTGTAGTCTTATGGGCACTTTGTCAAACTTAGGTTCGGCCATAACTTTACTTTGGCACTATGGCACCAAATGGACTGAAATTTTGGATTCTTACTAAGAATCATGGTCTGTACCCGAATCAATCAAAAAATCATCCAAAAGAAGACTTTGAAAAAAATATCATCGTTTTCACACTTGGGTTCGCTCGTTTATATACTTGGGGTCGGTGTTTTTAATACTTGGGTTCGGTCATATTTTTGGCCTTATGGCACAGAATTGACTGAAAATTTGGATTCCTACTAAGAACCATGGTCTGTACACGAATCCATCAAAAAAACAGCCGAAAGAAGAATTTAAATTTTCTTCATACAAAATTTTTGTAGTTTCATGGGCACTTTGTCAAACTTAGGGTCGGCCAAAACTTTGCAACTATGGCACCAAATGGACTGAAATGTTGGATTCTTCCTAAGAATCATGGTCTGTACCCGAATCAATCAAAAAATCATCCAAAAGAAGACTTTGAAAAAAATTTTGGATTCTTACTAAGAATCATGGTCTGTACCCGAATCAATCAAAAAATCATCCAAAAGAAGACTTTGAAAAAAATATCATCGTTTTCACACTTGGGTTCGCTCGTTTAAGTACTTGGGGTCGGTGTTTTTAATACTTGGGTTCGGTCATATTTTTGGCTTTATGGCACCGAATTGACTGAAAATTTTGATTCCTACTAAGAACCATGGTCTGTACACGAATCCATCAGAAAATCAGCCAAAAGAAGAATTTTAATTTTCTCCATACAAAATATTTGTAGTTTTATGGGCACATTGTCAAACTTAGGTTCGGCCATAACTTTGGCACTATGGCACCAGATGGACTCAAATTTTGGATTCTTCCTAAGAATCATGGTCTGTACCCGAATCAATCAAAAAATCACCAATATCATCGTTTTCACACTTGGGTTCGCTCGTATTAGTACTTGGGGTCGGTATTTTTAATACTTGGGTTCGGGCATATTTTTGGCCTTATGGCACCGAACTGACTGAAAATATGGATTCCTACTAAGAACCATGGTCTCTACACGAATCCATCAGAAAATCAGCCAAAAGAAGAATTTTAATTTTCTCCATACAAAATTTTTGTAGTTTTATGGGCACTTTGTCAAACTTAGGTTCAGCCATAACTTTACTTTGGCACTATGGCACCAAATGGACTGAAATTTTGGATTCTTACTAAGAATCATGGTCTGTACCCGAATCAATCAAAAAATCATCCTAAAGAAGACTTTGAAAAAAATATCATCGTTTTCACACTTGGGTTCGCTCGTTTTTGTACTTGGGGTCGGTGTTTTTAATACTTGGGTTCGGGCATATTTTTGGCCTTATGGCACCGAACTGACTGAAAATTTTGATTCCTACTAAGAACCATGGTCTGTACACGAATCCATCAGAAAATCAGCCAAAAGAAGAATTTAAATTTTCTCCATACAAAATATTTGTAGTTTTATGGGCACATTGTCAAACTAAGGTTCGGCCATAACTTTGGCACTATGGCACCAGATGGACTCAAATTTTGGATTCTTCCTAAGAATCATGGTCTGTACCCGAATCAATCAAAAAATCACCCAAAAGAAGACTTTGAAAAAAATATCATCGTTTTCACACTTGGGTTCGCTCGTATTAGTACTTGGGGTCGGTATTTTAAATACTTGGGTTCGGGCATATTTTTGGCCTTATGGCACCGAACTGACTGAAAATATGGATTCCTACTAAGAACCATGCTCTGTACACGAATCCATCAGAAAATCAGCCGAAAGAAGAATTTAAATTTTCTTCATACAAAATTTTTGTAGTTTCATGGGCACATTGTCAAACTTAGGTTCGGCCAAAACTTTGGCACTATGGCACCAAATGGACTGAAATTTTGGATTCTTACTAAGAATCATGGTCTGTTCCCGAATCAATCAAAAAATCATCCAAAAGAAGACTTTGAAAAAAATATCATCGTTTTCACACTTGGGTTCGCTCGTATTATTAGTACTTGGGGTCGGTATTTTTAATACTCGGGTTCGGGCATATTTTTGGCCTCATGGCACCGAACTGACTGAAAATTTGGATTCCTACTAAGAACCATGATCTGTACACGAATCCATCAGAAAATCAGCCAAAAGAAGAATTTTATTTTTCTCCATACAAATTTTTTGTAGTTTTATGGGCACATTGTCAAACTTAGGTTCGGCCATAACTTTGGCACTATGGCACCAGATGGACTCAAATTTTGGATTCTTCCTAAGAATCATGGTCTGTACCCGAATCAATCAAAAAATCACCCAAAAGAAGACTTTGAAAAAAATATTATCGTTTTCACACTTGGGTTCGCTCGTATAAGTACTTGGGGTCGGTATTTTAAATACTTGGGTTCGGGCATATTTTTGGCCTTATGGCACCGAACTGACTGAAAATTTGGATTCCTACTAAGAACCATGATCTGTACACGAATCCATCAGAAAATCAGCCAAAAGAAGAATTTTAATTTTCTCCATACAAAATATTTGTAGTTTTCTGGGCACTTTGTCAAACTTAGGTTCAGCCATAACTTTACTTTGGCACTATGGCACCAAATGGACTGAAATTTTGGATTCTTACTAAGAATCATGGTCTGTACCCGAATCAATCAAAAAATCATCCAAAAGAAGACTTTGAAAAAAATATCATCGTTTTCACACTTGGGTTCGCTCGTTTTAGTACTTGGGGTCGGTGTTTTTAATACTTGGGTTCGGTCATATTTTTGGCCTTATGGCACCGAACTGACTGAAAATTTGGATTCCTACTAAGAACCATGCTCTGTACACGAATCCATCAGAAAATCAGCCGAAAGAAGAATTTAAATTTTCTTCATACAAAATTTTTGTAGTTTCATGGTCACATTGTCAATTTTAGGTTCGGCCAAAACTTTGGCACTATGGCACCAAATGGACTGAAATTTTGGATTCTTACTAAGAATCATGGTCTGTACCCGAATCAATCAAAAAATCATCCAAAAGAAGACTTTGAAAAAAATATCATCGTTTTCACACTTGGGTTCGCTCGTTTTAGTACTTGGGGTCGGTGTTTTTAATACTTGGGTTCGGTCATATTTTTGGCCTTATGGCACCGAACTGACTGAAAATTTGGATTCCTACTAAGAACCATGCTCTGTACACGAATGCATCAAAAAATCAGCCGAAAGAAGAATTTAAATTTTCTTCATACAAAATTTTTGTAGTTTTATGGGCACTTTGTCAAACTTAGGTTCAGCCATAACTTTACTTTGGCACTATGGCACCAAATGGACTGAAATTTTGGATTCTTACTAAGAATCATGGTCTGTACCCGAATCAATCAAAAAATCATCCAAAAGAGACTTTGAAAAAAATATCATCGTTTTCACACTTGGGTTCGCTCGTATTAGTACTTGGGGTCGGTATTTTTAATACTTGGGTTCGGGCATATTTTTGGCCTTATGGCACCGAACTGACTGAAAATACGGATTCCTACTAAGAACCATGGTCTGTACACGAATCCATCAGAAAATCAGCCAAAAGAAGAATTCTAATTTTCTCCATACAAATTTTTTGTAGTTTTATGGGCACTTTGTCAAACTTAGGTTCAGCTATAACTTTACTTTGGCACTATGGCACCAAATGGACTGAAATTTTGGATTCTTACTAAGAATCATGGTCTGTACCCGAATCAAACAAAAAATCATCCAAAGAAGACTTTGAAAAAAATATCATCGTTTTCACACTTGGGTTCGCTCGTTTAAGTACTTGGGGTCGGTGTTTTTAATACTTGGGTTCGGTCATATTTTTGGCTTTATGGCACCGAACTGACTGAAAATTTTGATTCCTACTAAGAACCATGGTCTGTACACGAATCCATCAGAAAATCAGCCAAAAGAAGAATTTTAATTTTCTCCATACAAAATATTTGTAGTTTTATGGGCACATTGTCAAACTTAGGTTTGGCCATAACTTTGGCACTATGGCACCAGATGGACTCAAATTTTGGATTCTTCCTAAGAATCATGGTCTGTACCCGAATCAATCAAAAAATCATCCAAAAGAAGACTTTGAAAAAAATATCATCGTTTTCACACTTGGGTTCGCTCGTATTAGTACTTGGGGTCGGTATTTTTAATACTTGGGTTCGGGCATATTTTTGGCCTTATGGCACCGAACTGACTGAAAATTTGGATTCCTACTAAGAACCATGCTCTGTACACGAATCCATCAGAAAATCAGCCGAAAGAAGAATTTAAATTTTCTTCATACAAAATTTTTGTAGTTTCATGGGCACATTGTCAAACTTAGGGTCGGCCAAAACTTTGCAACTATGGCACCAAATGGACTGAAATGTTGGATTCTTCCTAAGAATCATGGTCTGTACCCGAATCAATCAAAAAATCATCCAAAAGAAGACTTTGAAAAAAATTTTGGATTCTTACTAAGAATCATGGTCTGTACCCGAATCAATCAAAAAATCATCCAAAAGAAGACTTTGAAAAAAATATCATCGTTTTCACACTTGGGTTCGCTCGTTTAAGTACTTGGGGTCGGTGTTTTTAATACTTGGGTTCGGTCATATTTTTGGCTTTATGGCACCGAACTGACTGAAAATATGGATTCCTACTAAGAACCATGGTCTCTACACGAATCCATCAGAAAATCAGCCAAAAGAAGAATTTTAATTTTCTCCATACAAAATTTTTGTAGTTTTATGGGCACTTTGTCAAACTTAGGTTCAGCCATAACTTAACTTTGGCACTATGGCACCAAATGGACTGAAATTTTGGATTCTTACTAAGAATCATGGTCTGTACCCGAATCAATCAAAAAATCATCCAAAAGAAGACTTTGAAAAAAATATCATCGTTTTCACACTTGGGTTCGCTCGTATTAGTACTTGGGGTCGGTATTTTTAATACTTGGGTTCGGGCATATTTTTGGCCTTATGGCACCGAACTGACTGAAAATTTGGATTCCTACTAAGAACCATGATCTGTACACGAATCCATCAGAAAATCAGCCAAAAGAAGAATTTTAATTTTCTCCATACAAATTTTTTGTAGTCTTATGGGCACTTTGTCAAACTTAGGTTCGGCCATAACTTTACTTTGGCACTATGGCACCAAATGGACTGAAATTTTGGATTCTTACTAAGAATCATGGTCTGTACCCGAATCAATCAAAAAATCATCCAAAAGAAGACTTTGAAAAAAATATCATCGTTTTCACACTTGGGTTCGCTCGTTTATGAACTTGGGGTCGGTGTTTTTAATACTTGGGTTCGGTCATATTTTTGGCCTTATGGCACAGAATTGACTGAAAATTTGGATTCCTACTAAGAACCATGGTCTGTACACGAATCCATCAAAAAAACAGCCGAAAGAAGAATTTAAATTTTCTTCATACAAAATTTTTGTAGTTTCATGGGCACTTTGTCAAACTTAGGGTCGGCCAAAACTTTGCAACTATGGCACCAAATGGACTGAAATGTTGGATTCTTCCTAAGAATCATGGTCTGTACCCGAATCAATCAAAAAATCATCCAAAAGAAGACTTTGAAAAAAATTTTGGATTCTTACTAAGAATCATGGTCTGTACCCGAATCAATCAAAAAAAACAGCCGAAAGAAGATTTTAAATTTTCTTCATACAAAATTTTTGTAGTTTCATGGGCACTTTGTCAAACTTAGGGTCGGCCAAAACTTTGCAACTATGGCACCAAATGGACTGAAATGTTGGATTCTTCCTAAGAATCATGGTCTGTACCCGAATCAATCAAAAAATCATCCAAAAGAAGACTTTGAAAAAAAATTTGGATTCTTACTAAGAATCATGGTCTGTACCCGAATCAATCAAAAAATCATCCAAAAGAAGACTTTGAAAAAAATATCATCGTTTTCACACTTGGGTTCGCTCGTTTAAGTACTTGGGGTCGGTGTTTTTAATACTTGGGTTCGGTCATATTTTTGGCTTTATGGCACCGAACTGACTGAAAATTTTGATTCCTACTAAGAACCATGGTCTGTACACGAATCCATCAGAAAATCAGCCAAAAGAAGAATTTAAATTTTCTCCATACAAAATATTTGTAGTTTTATGGGCACATTGTCAAACTTAGGTTCGGCCATCTCTTTGGCACTATGGCACCAGATGGACTCAAATTTTGGATTCTTCCTAAGAATCATGGTCTGTACCCGAATCAATCAAAAAATCACCAATATCATCGTTTTCACACTTGGGTTCGCTCGTATTAGTACTTGGGGTCGGTATTTTTAATAATTGGGTTTGGGCATATTTTTGGCCTTATGGCACCGAACTGACTGAAAATATGGATTCCTACTAAGAACCATGGTCTCTACACGAATCCATCAGAAAATCAGCCAAAAGAAGAATTTTAATTTTCTCCATACAAAATTTTTGTAGTTTTATGGGCACTTTGTCAAACTTAGGTTCAGCCATAACTTTACTTTGGCACTATGGCACCAAATGGACTGAAATTTTGGATTCTTACTAAGAATCATGGTCTGTACCCGAATCAATCAAAAAATCATCCAAATGAAGACTTTGAAAAAAATATCATCGTTTTCACACTTGGGTTCGCTCGTTTTAGTACTTGGGGTCGGTGTTTTTAATACTTGGTTTCGGGCATATTTTTGGCCTTATGGCACCGAACTGACTGAAAATTTGGATTCCTACTAAGAACCATGCTCTGTACACGAATCCATCAGAAAATCAGCCAAAAGAAGAATTTTAATTTTCTCCATACAAAATTTTTTTAGTTTTATGGGCACTTTGTCAAACTTAGGTTCAGCCATAACTTTACTTTGGCACTATGGCACCAAATGGACTGAAATTTTGGATTCTTACTAAGAATCATGGTCTGTACCCGAATCAATAAAAAAATCATCCAAAAGAAGACTTTGAAAAAAATATCATCGTTTTCACACTTGGGTTCGCTCGTTTTAGTACTTGGGGTCGGTGTTTTTAATACTTGGGTTCGGTCATATTTTTCGCCTTATGGCACCGAACTGACTGAAAATTTGGATTCCTACTAAGAACCATGCTCTGTACACGAATCCATCAGAAAATCAGCCGAAAGAAGAATTTAAATTTTCTTCATACAAAATTTTTGTAGTTTCATGTGCACATTGTCAAACTTAGGTTCGGCCAAAACTTTGGCACTATGGCACCAAATGGACTGAAATTTTGATTCTTACTAAGAATCATGGTCTGTACCCGAATCAATCAAAAAATCATCCAAAAGAAGACTTTGAAAAAAATATCATCTTTTTCACACTTGGGTTCGCTCGTATTAGTACTTGGGGTCGGTATTTTTAAAACTTGGGTTCGGGCATATTTTTGGCCTTATTGCACCGAACTGACTGAAAATTTGGATTCCTACTGTATCGTATGGGTGTTACTACTATTACGATATTTAACTCTCTATCACAGGAGGGAAATAAAAGCACTTAGTATCAGGCTGTATAAAATTGCATTATATATTTAAGTTTACTTGCGACAATATTTAATTAGTAAATTACAATAATTGAAAGCTACACAGAACGACCAACGGAAGGCGAGTCTCCAGCGGGAATAAACTCGGAGCTCGGAGCTTGCCGTAAATCGCAAGTCACTCGTATTTGTCATCAACGGTGTTGCCTTCTCAGAAAATACCTTTTGGGCTGTTCAATTCATGCCGAATGTAGGTACCACCACATACCTTCCCCCCAGTTGCTAAACGATATGAAAAATATTTGGTAGGGATTCCAAAAGATATTTTTTGAGTGTAGCGTGTCGGACAAGACAAAGGAAAATTTAACTTATGACGTCACATTGTGTCAGTGCCTGGGTTTTTTAATAAATGATGGTAGTCGCTGTTAAAAGCGTCTTGAATTGCAATAGGCTTCCTGATGCGATGTGAGATCATGTGAAAATATAATGAGTTACTAAAAATATAATATATTCTATACTTGACATCATTGTAAAATATTTTGTTCCTATGCGTTCAGAAATATATAGTATATGTGTGAAGGTATTTTTATGAATAATATCTCCATAAATTTGTGAACGCATTGGAAGTTTTTAAACATAATTTTACTTGTATATACATCCTTATATTAATCAATAACCAAACATTGGCTGTGTTAAAAGTTGCCAAGTTCTATAGAAATAGCATGATATATAACTTGTTTTTAAACAAAAGATAATTGAATCACCTTATTTTGTGATACACACCTGTATTCTGTTACATAAATAATAATAATAAAAAATAACTGAGTGTTTAATTTATTTTAAACCTACTTGTTTTCAATGTTTAAAATGTTTAGGAAATATTGATATAAGTAATTATTTGTTTGAAGTATAAACTGCATCTACAAAAAAATATGGATGTATGTAATTAATAAGCTGCTGGTATAAGTATCACAGTACGCTATAGTAAATTATCCTATATTAGATTATTATTTTAAATACATACTTGATTAACTTAACTTATACTAGATATAATATTTTGCATTGATTGCGAAGGTTAGTTTGACACTAAACGTTGAAATAATGTTTTTATTATTCAACTTACTCATGACTCTGTGTCATAAAAATATGAAAATAATAACTAAAGTGTCTAGTTGTATACAAGAATGATTATACCAAAAATTTAAAAAAATATATATTAATCTATGTTTACTGAAGCACACATGGTAATCATCTGTTATGTTTATGTTGGTATGGTATGTTTTCATATTGTAAATATTTAATTGATTTAACGAAATATGAAAACAGATGTGTTTCAGTATACACTATATAGTTATAAAAACTCAATACTTGCTACATCAAGTGATGTCAGAGTCGATGCAGCAATTTTGAGCAGATATATTTATTTACATAATCATTTTTACCTGAATTATTTTTATAATATAAACGCTGTATAAGATATCTCGCGTAGAGCGAGTTGAATGGAAAATAATTCCTTATAACACATTAGATGTAATATAATTGATAAAATGAAAATTGTTATTTGAGTTATACTATACTTTACTGCGCAGACAACCGTTCTTATTTTTACAATTATAAATTCTTAACTAATAAAATTATTTTCAAATATTTACCGAATCTGGTTTATTTTTACTCAACATACTAAGGAGTTTTTTATAAAAGGTAACTAGACTGGTTATGATTTAGCGTCCAGATTAGATATATTATTGTTTTTATTAGATTATTGCAATTAATTATTACTGAGTAATAAAATATACTCGTTTTTGTAAACATTTGAAAATAATCATAACATAATATTATGTGACAGTTTCATCAACATGCTCACTCAGATGTATGTATTTTGTAAGTACATCTGAGTAATCATGGTTGGGATTATTAAAAACAAAACTTTACTCTATATAGCTTGATAATTTTGTAATGTATTATTTTAGTTTAAATGCTCTTTATATCTAATACCTTTGTTAGTTAAAAGCTATTCGCATAATGCTAGATACTATTTTAAGTATATGAATGTCAATATATGCTATATTGGATACCTATCCCATATAGTATACATTAAGATTCCACGCTGTCAGAGTTATACACTTATGAAAGGTTATTTTTAGCATAATGATTACAAGTCTTGTGAAAAGCGATTATAGCTAGACACGCAGTTTTCATTGATTGATATACAATGTTTTAAATATGCTTACATTAATTACATGCAGGTACATGATTTTGAAGGATGAAATTTTTCATCAATTAAAAATGCATCATTTCTATGACAATGAATTGCATATATTAGTATTGTATTCTTATTTTGTTGTTTGCAAAAAATATTCAATTATGAATGATGATAATAAACAAAAAGCTCAACATTTGTATGAAATATTGTAGACTTTGTTATTTTTTTCTTAGTAATTTAAAAATAGTTTTACTTTTGAAATCTTGTTAGAGTAAATTTATGATTTTTAGTATTAATTATTGAGAGTTCTTATGTATTTCTGATAAAAATGAAATGCCTTTTTATGCTCTAAGCTTGCCCTAATCTGTCTGGGAAATGAACTTTTCGCCCAGATCTTGTTGTTCTTGTTGGTATTGTGGCGGAAGAGTCTGGAACAGTTGTAGAGACAGGTACATTATCTTCAATGGGGATAAAAGCTGGCTTTAAGCGATCTATCGAAACGCATTTTGTTTTTCCGTTAATTGTAATGGTGAATGTCTTTTCATTGCGCTCCTCAACCTTATATGGGCCATCATATGGACACTGGAGGGGCCTTTTTGTGCTGTCTGTTCTGAGAAACACATGCGTCGTATTAGGTAGATCCTTATGTACGAAGAACTTTCCTGAACCATGGGCGCTCGCTGGTGTCGATTTGATGTCATCGAACTTTCTCTGGAGTCGTCCAATATACGTATCTGGCTCTTCACGTGGAGTTGCTGTGAAGAAGTCGCAAGGTAATTTTAACGTTCTACCGTATGTCAGTTCTGCTGGTGAATATTTTAGATCTTCACGCACTGTGGCTCTCAAGCCGAGCAAAACAAGTGGGAGCTTCTCCACCCAATTCTGATCTCCACATGCCATAAGAGATGCTTTTAATGTGCGATGCCACCTTTCAATCATACCGTTGGCTTGTGGATGATAAGCCGTGGTTCTTAGATGTTTAATACCAAACTTCTCCGTAAGTTTTTTGAAAAGGGAGCTCTCAAATTGCCGTCCTTGATCAGTAACTATGCTGTCAGGAGTTCCATGACGAGCGATCCAATGTGTTGTTAATGCCGTAGCGACGGTTTCCGCTGTCATATTCTTCAAAGGAACGGCCTCAGGCCAACAAGTAAATCTGTCGATCATTGTCAGTATATATTGGTACTCGTTGCATGTAGGAAGCGGTCCAACTAGGTCGATATGGATATTTTTAAATCGATCCTCTGGCAGTACGTACGTTGCTAATGGAGCAACAGTATGTCGGGTAATCTTAGCTTTCTGACAGGCTATGCATTGTTTGACGAAGTTCTTAATGTCCCTTGCCATGTTTGGCCAAACAAATCTTTGCTTAATCGTCTTTGTCGTTCCTAGAATGCCAGGATGACAAACATTGTGTACACTTGCGATCACTTGATCACGCATGCAATCAGGTACAAATGGTCTGATGTGTCCTGTTGATACGTCACACCATACTGAATAATCCGTGCCAGGAATCACCATTTGACGTAAGGCGAGGGAGCTGTCATCTTTTGCCTTCATAATACCGTCAGTTTGACATTGCTCTATTCCCATCTGCCTGTAGTCAATAGAAGTAGGACAATTAATCTCTTCTATACGAGATAGTGCGTCAGCTACTGTGTTCTGTTGTCCGGAAACATGTCTGATGTCCGTTGAAAATTGAGCTATGTAGTCCAACTGCCTTTCTTGACGTGGAGAACTTGAAGCTCGCTTCTTGTTAAAAGCGAAGGTGATTGGTTTGTGATCCGTATAAATGGTGAAGTTTCGTCCTTCGACGTGGTTTCTGAAGAATTTTATTGACTCGTAGATACCAGTAAGTTCACGATCGAATGTACTATACTTTCTTTGTGCCGTTGTGAATTTTCGTGAGAAAAATCCTAAAGGTTGCCATGAGTCTCCTTTAGTTTGCTGGAGTGATGCCCCCATGGCAATATCAGAGGCGTCCACCATGATGGCAATCTTGGCCTCTGGGTCTGGATGTGCCAGTAAAGTAGCCGTTGCGAGATGATGCTTGCATTCGTCGAACGCTGCTGTTAGCTCCGAAGTCCAGGTCAGTATGCGCTTGTCGTTCTTTTTGTAACCTGATATTAGCTCAAAAAGTTTTGCTTGGGTGCTAATTGAGTTGGGAAGAAATTTTCGATAGTAATTTAGCATTCCCAGAAAGCGTCTGAGGTCCTTTGCAGTTTTAGGCAAAGGAAATTCTGTGATGGCTGTTACCTTTTCTTTTATTGGGCGCATACCTTCAGGTGTAATTGTATGCCCAAGAAAGTTGACGATTGGTAGACCAAATTGACATTTGTTCAGATTGATAACCAAACCGTTGTCTACGAGGCGTTGGAAAAGTATGTCCAAATGCCTTCTGTGCTCATCTTCATTTTCGGATGCTATTAGGATATCATCTAGGTATACAAAACAGAATTCTAAGTCTCGTGTCACAGCATGCATGAATCGCTGGAAGGTTTGAGCTGCATTTGATAAACCGAATTGCATGGTGGTAAATTCATATAGACCAAAGGGTGTGATAATTGCAGTCTTAGGTATGTCGATATCCTCTAGAGGTATTTGATGATAAGCCCTGGTGAGGTCTAGTGTGGTAAAGACCTTCGCTTTTGCCAGTTTATGTGCAAAGTCTTGAAGTTGCGGAATTGGGTATTTATCCGGGATCGTTTTTGCGTTGAGTCTTCTGTAGTCTCCACACGGACGCCATTCCCCGTTCGGTTTTTTTACCATATGTAGTGGGCTCGCCCAATTACTTTTGGACGGTCTGCAAATCCCTTGTTCCATGATAAATTTAAATTCTTTCTTCGCTGCTTCAAGAAGAGCTGGTGCCAGGCGGCGCGCCCGCTCTGTGACAGGTGGACCTTTCGTCTCAATACAGTGTGTCACAGAATGTTTCGCTTTGTCCAAGTTCTTGATGTCTGGTCGCGTCAAGCTTTGATATTTGTTTATAATATCTTTATATTTTTGTGATGAGGATATGGTGGATATACCGGATGATGGTCCTTTGCATGTATTTCCTCTAATCTTTAGTCCCGTAGATGAGTCCAAGAGAATTGCTTGTTTAAGATTCACTGTCAGATTATAGTGATGGAGGAAATCTGCACCCAGGATTGGTTTCGAAACGTCGGCGACGATGAATCGCCATTTCAGTGCCCGGCGAAGACCAAAATCTAGTTCTATCGTTCTTGTACCGAATGTTTTGATGGGATTTCCATTTGCTCCATATAATGTAGTTGGGCAGTTGTCGGAAGTTATGTTATTCCTATTGTATATGGGATTTCTAGGTATGACCGAAACGTCAGCTCCTGTGTCCACCAGGAACTTCTTTCGTGTTTGTCGATCATAAACGAAGAGACGACATGTGTTTCTCGGAATCTCGCACGTCCCTACTGAGAGGTTCCGCTGTCGTTTCCTGGAATTTTTCTTAAAAGAGCAAGGTTGATAACATCTGAAGGCCTTGTCTCCAAATCTGTTGTGATAACTGCAGTATCCATTTGGTTTTTCCTGGAGCGATCGACCGCGAGACCCAGACGTCGGCCTTCTAGCGGGATTCTGCTGAGATGATTTCTGATAAGAATTTTGATATGAATTCTGATATGGCTCCTTTCTCTGAGGGTCCTGATCTCGCCGTCCTCGGGCGGTAGTATGATTGTCGTTTTGTGACCTCTTCAGTTGGGATATTTCCTGTGTGAGCGCGGAAATTTGTTGTTGCAGTTGTTGTAATACGCTGTTTTTAATGTCTTCAGATTTAGATGTGTTTGTTTCGCTCAGATGTTCCATTGCGTTACATTCCGTTGACTGGTAGACGTCTGTAATCTTGTCTGCCGCCGTCGCCAGTTGATTAATATCATTATCCGTGAGGGCGGATAGGATTGCTTGAACATGTTGAGGCAAGCGCTGAAGCCAAAGTACACGAACAATTGTACTGTTTGCCAATGATGGTCCAGCCAGTTCCATCATATGCCGAAGAAGTACTGATGGCTTGCAATATTCTAGCTGAATTCCGGATAGAAGTCGCGTGAGCCTTTTTTCTGGTGAATCTTGTAATCTTTCTATCAGTGCGGCTTTTAAGGTTGAATATTTGTCCGTCGTGGGCGGTTTCGTGACAATATCGCTGACGCACTGCAATGTCTGTGTATCCAGCGCAGCGACTATAATATTATATTTTTTAAAATCTTCCGTGATACGGGAAATTGCAAACTGCGATTCAATTTGTATGAACCAAAGTCCAATATTGTTCTTCCAGTACGGTGAAAGTCTCACCGATACATGGTGAATATCAGGTTCACTGCTTCTTCCGCTTGAGAATTCCATGTTAATTGATATGGTAATTTCTTCTTCCGTTGACATAATAAACTTTTTCAGATGTAGGAGAGCTTACGCATAATAGGCGGAAATTTAATAATATTCAGACGTAAATTAAAAATATTCAAGATAAGATTGTGCTATTCAATTGTACACAAAAAACAATATTCAAACCAAAAGATTTCACAACATGCTATATAAAAATTATTGCAACCTTGCATCATATTATTGTTGAGATTTCTAATTTTAAGAACAATATATTTTTAAATCCCGAAAATGATACTATCATTGACCTCTGTGTTTTAAAACGTTATATTATTTGCGTAATCCAAGACTCAAACCATAATTTTATTGCGTTTTGTTAAATTTATTTGACACTGATCTGCAGTTTTCTACATTGGTAATTATAATGCACAATGACCTTTGAATACGTGAGAGGTAGGTTTTCAATTTCAATGATTCGTAAAATTTTGCAACATTTGAACTGTAGGTATGCATTTAAAAATTGTAGGAAAATTTCTGGATAATATTATGGATTAGATTGAACGTTACGTCCGGATGAATCTTGCTGTCCAGCAGCTGCTCGATTGATGCCTGGACATCGGCTCTGCTTCTCTGCTGATGCGTAGACTCTGCCCTGGTAGAAGTCAACTGTTCTGTTGAAAGTCAGCTGCTGTGGAGGAAGCTGGTGGTGTGCTCCGGAACAGGCTGCGAGCTGCTTTCTCTCTGGTGGCCGTTGTTTCTGAAATTGATGTTTTTACGCAGTTAATGGTCATTGCAAACACGATAATTTTTAAAAATCATTATTTGGGACAATAATCATATCATATAATCATATAATGTATGTAAAATTCACAGATTTCTGTATTTCCGATACGATCGAAATCGCAACGGGATGCACTACGTGCATACTATTTTAAAATTACTGAGACGTCATTTAATAAAGCTACTAAAATTTCTAAGTTACTGATTGTTTGAAAGAATTTTTAAAATTGAATTTGTACTTACATAAGTCTCAGGAAACCCGCTGGCGACCCCCTCCCGTGGTGTTCGATATTTATTAATGCAAAAAAGAATAACATCACGATTTAAACTCGATGATGGATTAAAAATTGTGTAAAATGTCGGGTCACCAATGTATCGTATGGGTGTTACTACTATTACGATATTTAACTCTCTATCACAGGAGGGAAATAAAAGCACTTAGTATCAGGCTGTATAAAATTGCATTATATATTTAAGTTTACTTGCGACAATATTTAATTAGTAAATTACAATAATTGAAAGCTACACAGAACGACCAACGGAAGGCGAGTCTCCAGCGGGAATAAACTCGGAGCTCGGAGCTTGCCGTAAATCGCAAGTCACTCGTATTTGTCATCAACGGTGTTGCCTTCTCAGAAAATACCTTTTGGGCTGTTCAATTCATGCCGAATGTAGGTACCACCACACTACTAAGAACCATGATCTGTACACGAATCCATCAGAAAATCAGCCAAAAGAAGAATTTTAATTTTCTCCATACAAATTTTTTGTAGTTTTATGGGCACTTTGTCAAACTTAGGTTCGGCCATAACTTTACTTTGGCACTATGGCACCAAATGGACTGAAATTTTGGATTCTTACTAAGAATCATGGTCTGTACCCGAATCAATCAAAAAATCATCCAAAAGAAGACTTTGAAAAAAATATCATCGTTTTCACACTTGGGTTCGCTCGTTTATGTACTTGGGGTCGGTGTTTTTAATACTTGGGTTCGGTCATATTTTTGGCCTTATGGCACCGAACTGACTGAAAATTTGGATTCCTACTAAGAACCATGCTCTGTACACGAATCCATCAGAAAATCAGCCGAAAGAAGAATTGAAATTTTCTTCATACAAAATTTTTGTAGTTTCATGGGCACTTTGTAAAACTTAGGTTCGGCCAAAACTTTGGCACTATGGCACCAAATGGACTGAAATTTTGGATTCTTACTAAGTATCATGGTCTGTACCCGAATCAATCAAAAAATCATCCAAAAGAAGACTTTGAAAAAAATATCATCGTTTTCACACTTGCGTTCGCTCGTTTTAGTACTTGGGGTCGGTGTTTTTAATACTTGGGTTCGGTAATATTTTTGGCCTTATGGCACCGAACTAACTGAAAATTTGGATTCCTACTAAGAACCATGATCTGTACACGAATCCATCAGAAAATCAGCCAAAAGAAGAATTTTAATTTTCTCCATACAAAATTTTTGTAGTTTTATGGGCACTTTGTCAATCTTAGGTTCGGCCGTAACTTTACTTTGCACTATCCTCTTCGTGCCCAAGACCATTTTTTTTTACTTTTTAACTTTTTTATACTATTTTCGTATTCTCTACCATCATATTTAGACCACTTTTTTTTTTTTTTTTTTTTTTAATTGCCGGTTTGGGTTTAAGGGATGGTATCATATATGATACTTGGGGACTCTAGCTCTACAAATATTGTGTTTTTTTTTCAATATTTTTTTAATGCTTATAATTCGAGAATCAGATTAATCAAGTGTAATAGAAATAAAATAGTAATGTTTTTGTTTGTTTTTATGATTTTTTTTTTTTTACAAAAATTGTGGTTTCAGGCACTGTAACCTACCACCTAAATTATAAAGTGTAATTTGAAATAAAAAAATAATAATAACTGTGGATGAAAAATAATAGATCTGTTCAGTTAATTGAATGAAAATTTTTGAAACAGTTGCGTTCCATGGAAAAACACAAATAAACCTGACACTTTTCACAAAGTACAAATGTGAATTTTTTACACCCAGGAAAACGAAATTTGGAACGATGCTTCTGCTGATCATTCATCATAACTGGCAAATAAAAAGCCTTTTTTGTCCTCAATTCTTTGTGTGGTAAAGGCTGCACAGATCGGTGTTTTCGAGGTCTCTCACAAATCTCAATACTATCATCATTTTCATCACCTACCAAATCTTTCGATTCTAATCTGGCTAGTAAAACATTTGTATATCCCATTTAAAGTCGTAGTGGTCCAATATCTTGTTCTTGGGAAGATGTTGTTGGGCTTGGAATTTTTGATTCCTCCTGGATTAGGTTTACTCCGAATTATTTGCCTGCTCTTGAATTTATTTTGAAAGGGTATCATTTGTTTATCAACAGAAATATTTTTTGGTTCCATTATTTTGTAGGCAACCTTTTTGAACCCGTAGTACAATTGGCCTGACCTTCCAAAAGCTGTCAAGTTGTTTTTCAGATTCTGACACACAATTCTCATCGACAAGTTTTAAGTTTGACAGTAAATTAAAAAATCTTTGGCGTGAAATGTTGTCAGCAACTATAGGGATTCTAGTTGTTTGTGCCCAATTCTGGCGGATGCAAGGAAAACCCAAAAGGCTGATAATCATAATGATTCCACTATTCCTTGCTCCTCACTATCCTAATCACCCACCCAACCAGTCACATTCGAAATCGAAATCATTTGGATGCACAGGAAGTAGCAACTCTGCTTCGATTTCATCCTCAACCAACCCTAATATGAAAATAAAAGATGTCATAGAGGCCCGCGGTATCACCTATGATACTTCAGTTTAAAATGTCCGTAAATCTAACAAAAACGCCGATAGCCAAACATTTTTTTTTATTAAACGATAATAAATCGAACAAACTACAATTTTAATAACAATTGGATGATTAAAATAATAAAATAACTCCTTACCTGCATTTTTTCTCAGAGACATTTTGAAAGCTAAAAATCACGATGTTTCTAAGACAATAGTTCATTCAAACTAACTTCGAATCAGTCCAAATGCTCCTAGTCGGTAAGGTATGAGTCTTCATTATCAGATACTTTGGATCTATATTGGAAATAATGACTTAGAAATATTTTGTGAGCTTAAAACGGTGAGTATCATATATGATACCCAGGGCCCGAAGAGGCTATGGCACCAAATGGACTGAAATTTTGGATTCTTACTAAGAATCATGGTCTGTACCCGAATCAATCAAAAAATCATCCAAAAGAAGACTTTGAAAAAAATATCATCGTTTTCACACTTGGGTTCGCTCGTTTTAGTACTTGGGGTCGGTGTTTTTTAATACTTGGGTTCGGTCATATTTTTGGCCTAATGGCACCGAACTGACTGAAAATTTGGATTCCTACTAAGAACCATGCTCTGTACACGAATCCATCAGAAAATCAGCCGAAAGAAGAATTTAAATTTTCTTCATACAAAATTTTTGTAGTTTCATGGGCACTTTGTCAAACTTAGGTTCGGCCAAAACTATGGCACTATGGCACCAAATGGACTGAAATTTTGGATTCTTACTAAGAATCATGGTTTGTACCCGAATCAATCAAAAAATCATCCAAAAGAAGACTTTGAAAAAAATATCATCGTATTCACACTTGGGTTCTCTCGTTTTAGTACTTGGGGTCGGTGTTTTTAATTTTTTTTTTTTTTTTTTTTACAGTGAATACCGCACAAGAATCTCAACTGCTCCCGTCTGGAGCCAGTGAGACTATGGCATCCCCAATTGGGGTATGTTGTGAGGCTGAAGGTAGTGGGGAGGGGAAGGAGGTGGGAAAGAGGAAGGTTGGGAAGTACCTGGCTATTCAGATCTAGTCACCAAACACGGCTAAAGCCATTTTCAAGCAACGTTTCAATTCTGAATGGTGGTCTTACACCAGGGCGATACTGATAGTATCTTCCACTCTGGAACGTGCCGCAAATATACTATATATTATTTTAAATGAATTAATTGTGAAAGAACACAAATTAATCAAATAAAATTAATTTGCGCACGCCGGGTTCGAACCCGCGACCTCCGGATTGTGAGTCAAGAGTCTTAGCCACTGGACTACGGAGGTCGTCAATACTTGGGTTCGGTCATTTTTTTGGCCTTATGGCACCGAACTGACTGAAAATTTGGATTCCTACTAAGAACCATGGTCTGTACACGAATCCATCAGAAAATCAGCCAAAAGAAGAATTTTAATTTTCTCCACACAAAATAATTCGTAGTTGTATGGGCACTCTGTCAAACTTAGGTTCGTCCATAACTTTAGCATTATAGCACCAAATGAAATGAAATTTTGGATTCTTCCTAAGAATCATGGTCTGTACCCGAATCAATCAAAAAATCATCCAAAAGAAGACTTTGAAAAAAAATATCATCGTTTTTACACTTGGGTTCGCTCGTTTTAGTACTTGGGGTCGGTGTTTTTAATACTTGGGTTCGGTCATTTTTTTGGCCTTATGGCACCGAACAGACTGAAAATACGGATTCCTACTAAGAACCATGGTCTGTACACGAATCCATCAGAAAATCAGCCAAAAGAAGAATTTTAATTTTCTCCATACAAAATATTTGTAGTTTTATGGGCACATTGTCAAACTTAGGTTCGGCCATAACTTTGGCACTATGGCATCAAATGGACTCAAATTTTGGATTCTTTCTAAGAATCATGGTCTGTACCCGAATCAATCAAAAAATCATCCAAAAGAAGACTTTGAAAAAAATATCATCGTTTTCACACTTGGGTTCGCTCGTTTTATTACTTGGGGTCGGTGTTTTTAATACTTGGGTTCGTTCATATTTTTGGCCATATGGCACCGAACTGACTGAAAATATGGATTCCTACTAAGAACCATGGTCTGTACACGAATCTATCAGAAAATCGGCCAAAAGAAGAATTTTAATTTTCTAGATACAAAATATTTGTAGTTTTATGGGCACTTTGTCAAACTTTGGTTCGGCCATAACTTTAGGATTATGGCACCAAATAAACTGAAATTTTGGATTCTTCCTAAGAATCATGGTCTGTACCCGAATCAATCAAAAAATCTGTTACGATACGCCCCTGAAGCGAGTAAATACGAGAGCACAGAACACAGCACAAGTCCACACGGCTCGGCCGCCGCCTCTCCCCGCCCCGTATCCTGTTTCTCCTTGCCTCTCCCCCGTGCCCTGCCACTCGGCATTCCCGCTGCGCTCGCCACAGAAGAGATCTGAGCGCCTTTGCGAACGGACGCTCGCGGCCGGTAGCTGGCGGACCTAATTCAACGGGGCCGCGTTGTATTATTGAAATACCTTTGAGTACAATCGGCCTTTTGCCGCACTATAGTTCGGTCTATTTAGACTACGAAAGTGCCTGATGAAGCTGCCACATGAGACGAGGTTTCTGCCAACCTACATGTAAGCTGTATCTTGATTTCCTCCTTAAATGTTGTCCGTAATTCAGTGAAATGTAGGGCCCCCGCGGAAATCACGACTCGGAGAGTTTCGTTTTGAGAGAGAGTCAGAGAGAGAGTTAAACACTTTAGCTAGGTTTGTGTAATCTGCATTTCTTGTAATTGAATTGTACTGTAGAAACCTATGTATGTGTTTGAGTTTACAATACATGTCTAAATGATTTAACATTGTTATTATTCTGCTACGGCGGGAGGATTGTTGACCAGTGAGGATCCCGTGGGTCACCGGAGGATGGAGAGAAGTTCCCTAGCCTTGAGCTGCCCACCCCCCTGAATAGAGAGTACCATAGTCCCGCTGAGAGCTAGTCAGGGACGTGTTTGGGCCCTGGTGTTGGTTTAGAAGCCGACATCGAGGCACCCTAACAATTGGCGCATCAACGTGGAGCCTGGAATTTTTTTTCTCTATCCCGGTCGCTTTGCGGGACCTTCCTTTGTCGAAATCCTTCCCGCATAACAACTATTTTGTACACATTAATTATGCCTTGTTATTCTACAGTGAATCCTGTGAAAAAACCACAGAAACCAATATGTAAATTAGATCCATAACGGATCTGACTGGAATTATAAATTGCATCGCAAGTTGAAACAACGGCCATTTTGAGTACCCGAAACGCCGCGAATCTGATTGCGCACGCGTCACCAAACAGCGAGCGCGTAGCAACAGCAATCCGCGCCAAATCCAACGGCCTTTGTTTCACGCGAAATTCCGGATTGTGCGCGCAAATGCCTTGTTCCCGCCGATATCCTAACCGACTGTTGCTAGGCTGCGTTTTAAATCCAAACCGTTTTTTATGACTGAACCGGGATACCAACGGAAATCATTGATTCTGGAACCCCAGTTATTTTGCGAATTCCTTAATGAAAATTTCGGACTTACGTATTTTTATTATTTCTGCACAATATACCAATTGGCCCACTTGTGTCTGTCAAATTAGTACAATTTAATGTTTCTCCAAATGGACAAAATAATGACTTTCTTTCCCCATTGTACATTATAGGTACTGTTTTTTTTCAGCATAAGTGAAAGTGAATTGTGTTTTTTCCCTTACATAAGTGAAAAGTGGAATAATAATAAAGCCAATGACTGATTCCATGAATAAATAAAACAATTTTAATATGGTTGGATGCAATAAACCCCATATTCAGTCATTTTCATCCGGAAGTTTGTCCTTTATTTGCCAGAAATGTGCCTTTTGTGAACTTTAGTGCCTTTCTCAGTGCAAAGTGTTTTGTGAAAATAAAAAACCTGTTTTCTAAAGGTCAATCCTGGCAAAATTTTTCTAAAATAAATAAATACTTGTGAATTTCACAGTTTTCTCAAAAGTGGTCAGTGAAATACAAAAACCTTTACCACTAAGGTCTTTCCACGCAAAATTTTTTCTCGTCTGCCTCTCCTTGACAAGAATTCTGGTGTCATGTATACAAAACACATTTGGAAGTGCCAACAGTGATCACCAAGTGAAAAGTGCCTCACAAAAATTAATTTTTGCGCTTTCTAAAGGAAACCCCTGGCCAATTTTTTTTCTTCTCCTCACCACCCAGGAAACTCGCAATGGAGGACAAGCAAGCTATTACACCATCCAACTTGGGTACCATTCCCAATGTGCATAGTTTATCCAAAGCCCACTTACAAGCTGCTTTAAGGGATAGAGGACTCTCGCCATCAAGCAAATCTAAATCTACATTGAAGGCATATGCACTTTTATTCAACAAAAAGTACATTAGGAGAATAAATCTCGCCCCCTCCAACGAAAATAATTCATGTTCGGCTACGCAAGTTTTGGATAATCTTGACAAAGAACCTACGCCGCATGTAATGATAAAACAGGACGTCGCACCCATCTTGACACAAGATAAAACTTACGATTTATCCTCTTGGAAAGTCAAATATAATGGCGTCTCCGATGTGCTGGATTTCATTGACCGTATTGAAGAAACGGCTACAATCAAAAACATCCCATTCGAGATTCTACGGAGAAACTTTATAGAACTCATCTCCCCAGAATTAATTCCGTGGCACCGCATCCAAAAGACTAAATGCAAAGATTGGAATAAACTCAGAGCTGCCCTAATCTCTAGCTTTGGAAAAAAGGAGGCCCAGCACCGGATCAAACTATCTCTACTATCTATTAAACAACTAGTAGATGAACCTGTGGCTACATTCATAGAAAGGGCTGAGTCCATCAACATCAAGCTTTCACATCCTGTTCCGGAAGCTGAACTATTACCAGTCATAACTGATGGCCTTTTAAGCAAATACGAGAACATCATCACCTCACAGAAAATTGCATCCCTGGCCCAGCTAAACGAAGTCTGCCTCCTCCTGGAATCGTACCAGGATAGGAAAAACATAAAGAATGTGTCGAATAATGTGGTTGTGCCAAGCCGTTCGTCTGGTTTAAAGCCAGAATTCGACAACAAAAAAGTGTGCTCCTTTTGCAAAAAAGTAGGCCACCTGGCCGCTACTTGTTTCAAGCAAGCAAGACTTCTGGAATCCAAGGAACCCCGAACCTCCAAGAGACACCACTCTAGGGACCGCTCTCCTCCACGCGACGAACTGCGCAACATTTTTAAGAAATCAAGGCACAATGCAGAAAGGTTACAAAACCCAAGCGATGTCAGACCTCAGGTGGATTTCTCCAAGCCCCCACCAAATTTCTACATGAAGAGGCCAAAAAACTAAATAATAACCTCTCAGGTACCCATTCTGAACCAAGGTCTAAAGAATGGACTGATTGGTTATCACACATTAAGTATTTTAACCAGACCTTAAATGTTTCCTCGGTTTGTTGCAAACAAGCTAAAGATGGGAGACCCTATGCTCTTTTCTCTGTTAACAATGTGCCCTTTTCCGGATTACTTGATAGCGGTGCATCTGTCAGCTGTCTTGGCAACAATGCTCAGCTGCCTTTTGTTAACAGTGATTTTAAAATTTCGCCACAAACAACACACCTGACGACTGCGGATAATGTTTCCCAGCCGGTCATCGGTACCCTTGCACTGCCAATTAATTGTAACAATAAAATAATTACAATCAATTTTCTAATAGTGCCCTCTATATCCCAGAATTTCATCCTTGGCGTTGACTTCTGGAAGGCTTTTAACGTTGCTCCCCAAGTATTTAATACTCTTGGCGAAACCTCCACTGCTGCTCAAATTAGTGAGATCCGCACAATAATACCTCACGAAAATTTAAGCACGGACCAAGCTCTCCAACTAAAGGAAATGGTCAATAAATTCGAATCAATATCTTTCGAAAAATGTGGATTGGGTTTGACAAATTTGGTAGAACACCACATTAAAACCAATGGCCCACCCATAAAGCAACGTTATTACAACTTAGCCCCCCAAAAGCTTAAACTTTTGGAAAAAGAACTTGATGAAATGTTAAAAATGGGTGTGGTGGTTCCCAGCAGAAGTGCATGGACCAACCCAACTCTTTTGGTTTCTAAAAAAGATGGCTCCGCACGTTTCTGTCTCGACAGTAGACGTTTAAATTCTTGTACGGAAGCTGACGCATACCCCTTACCTTACGTCCACGCGACCTTAGACAAACTGCGCAACGCCAAGTTCATCTCCTCTGTTGACCTAAGCAAAGCTTTTTGGCAAATACCTTTGGACGCAGAATCGTGTGAAAAAACTGCTTTCGTTGTACCTGGTAGGGGAATGTTCCATTTTAAAAGATTACCCTTTGGTCTAAAGAACAGCCCCGCCGAATTACAAAGACTGATGGACAAGCTCTTCGGTCCTGAAGTCGATAACAGCCTGTTTTGTTACCTTGACGACCTCATCATCGTCAGCGACACCTTTGAAAAACACCTATTAATGTTGGAAAAGGTTTTTCAACAACTCAAGTTCGCTGGTTTAACCATCAACTTGAAGAAGTCTGAATTCTGTAAGTCCCGTTTACGTTATTTGGGATTCATTGTCGACGAAAAAGGTCTAAGAACAGACCCCGCTAAGGTGGAAGCCATGGCAAATTTCCCCCGACCCAAAAACGCGAAAGAAGTCAAAGGTTTCCTTGGACTTGCAGGTTACTACAGAAGATTCATCAAAGACTTTTCCACAATTGCAGCCCCCTTAAATAAAATTACCGGCACCCGTAAAGGTGTCAGCAACTTCCGATGGTCTGCTGAAACTGAAGAAGCGTTTACAACTTTAAAAAATGCCCTTCAAAAAGCCCCCGTTCTGAATTGCCCGGATTTTGCACTCTCTTTTACCCTCCACACGGATGCCTCCAACGTAGGAATCGGTGGAGTCCTAACTCAAGAATTCCCAGATGGCGAACACCCTGTAGCGTATTTTTCCCGTACACTAAATAAATTCGAGAAAAACTACGGAATTACCGAAAAGGAGTTATTGGCTGTATTGGATTCTGTTCACCATTTCCGCGGTTACATAGACGGTAGCAAATTTACTGTAGTCACAGACCATAGTAGTTTGAAATGGTTGATCTCTTTAAGTAATCCCTCCGGTAGACTCGCTCGTTGGGCCTCCCGTTTGTCTCAATTCAATTTTGATGTTGTACACCGTAAAGGCGCGGACAATATTGTTCCTGACGCTCTTTCAAGAATTGAATTGGCTTCATTAAATGTTGACACAATTGCCCCCCCTCCACCCACAAAAGATGAATGGTACTTGAAAATCTTCGAAGGTTGTAAAAATAATCAACAAAAGTTTCCTAATTTTATCATAAAAGAAGGACAACTATACCGTAATTGCAAGGTACCACTATCCATCCTCGAAGATTACTCTTGGAAACTTGTCGTTCCCCTCGAAGGAAGAGAACAAATAATAATTGACAATCATAGTGCTCCCGACTCTATACACCCAGGAACTTTCAAGACGTATAAAAAGATTTCCTTGAAGTATTACTGGCCTGGTCTTTTCAAACAAATTCGCAATTACATCTCTAAATGTGAAACTTGTAAAGCTTATAAACATAGCACGGCAGCACCTGCCGGCCTAATGGGTAACCCCAAACGCGCCGACAGACCCCTACAGTCATTGTCAATGGACCTCGTCGGACCTTTTCCTCGAAGTTATGCCGGACACATGCACATACTTAGTGTAGTGGATGTTTTCACCAAATTCTGTTGGATCTTCCCTTTAAAAAGAGCCAACGCGTCCGCCATCATCAAACTTCTGGAAAAACACATTTTTATACCTTACGGAACACCCAGAACCGTAATTGTTGATAACGGAAAACAGTTTATTGCCCAGGAATTCAAAGAATTTCTTGCCAAATACGGAATCAAGGACATTTATTATAACACCTTGTACACTCCCCAAAACAACACTGTCGAACGTTACAACCAAACAATCAACACAGCTCTAGCTATTCTAGTTGATAAAGACCAACGCACTTGGTGTAAAAACCTAGATAAAATTCAGGCCGCTATGAACAACACTGTTAACCTGGCCACTGGTTACACACCTTTCTTCTTAAAACACGGTATGGAACAAGTCGTCCATGGTTCTCTACATAGGGACACAAACTTTCCTACGTCATCTGCCACCACAAGCAACCCTACCGCAGACTATGCCCATCGCTTGGAAGAAATGTCGGCCATTTACAGTGAAGTCACTGATGCTTTGCTCCTGGCTCACCAAAAGAGTGCGGACAGATATAACTTACGTAGAAAACATGTCACCTTCAATACAGGAGACATAGTTTGGAGAAAGAACAACACACTTTCCCAAGGAGCCATGTATTTCTCTACTAAGCTGGCACCACGTTTCGTGAAGGCCAAAGTCCTAAGGAAAATATCAGACCTAGTGTACTCCTTGTCTGACTCATCTGGAAAGCACATTGGTAATTACCACATTAAGGACATTGTAAAGTCTGGAAGTGAGGAGTCAAGTAAAACTGCCCCCACTATCTCAGCAAACGTAAAATGATCCAGTATGTATCACATTTTTTTTGTAAGCTTACAGAGTCTTACTACATCAGGCGTGTATTGTGTCAATCACATGCCCATCGTTTCGTAAATGAAACAAGTTGTAAATTATTTTGTAAATTAATGCGTACTCTCCTTGAAGTTACTTTCAAATGTTGTTTTTGCACTGTTTTTTCTTTCCCTCACGGCAATTTTTTCTTTTATTTTTTTCACCTGTTCTAAAACTGATCACTTTGGAACGGAGACACTTTTCGAGTTTCAATGTTTGGGAAGTCGCGAGCCCATTTATTGTCTCAACACGTACACTACGCAATGTTCATGCCACGTCATACCCTGCCTTGTCATGTAATTTTGTAATTTTTCTCCTATTTTTTTGTTGCATTTTTGTCGTGTGGAAAGGAACTTTCTCACCTGTTTATTTTGTTCATGTAAAGTAGTTGACAATTGCCCATCGGCGTGTCGTTCTAGAAGTCGGGTTTTGTAAATTCCAAAGTGTTAAATTCCGACTCAGAACCAGTTAACTATTTTTACAATTTTTCCTTTTATCTTGTTCATCATGAGTTGTAAAACCTTCCGAGGTATCTCTAGCATGAAAATCAAACAGTGGTTACTTACATAGTCGCCCCTCGTGTATATAAGTTTTTTTCAATTTTTTCCTCTTAAATTAAAAATTGATGGCGTCCTACCCAAATTCATGCTCTTGTACCAAAATTGGATATCGACACGTCCATTTTGGAACTTGTATTTATAAAACCAATGATTGGTCTTTATAACCCTGTATATAAATCAATTTGGCTCGTTTCAACTAAAGTACGTAAAACCGAATCATCCGGTCTTTGGTTGTTATAACAAAGCCACTGCCTTTTGTTATTTTATTTTTTTTGCTTGTACGTTACGTATGTCTTATATGACACGTTTCAACCCTACGAGATAGGTTAAATAAAACCTTATGGTTATCCTGATTTTGGAATTCACAACTTTTAGGTGTTCATTTAACCCTTCGAATAATAAGAAAATAATATCTGTAACCTTTTGGCTGCCAATTTTCGCGCGCAAAATTCCTGGTTCTTGCCATGCATCTTAAATTTTTCTATTTATGGGTTATTTTTTAATCCTTTTGCAAAAACGAAAATTGTTCTAAAATCTAGATTAAATAATCTTTCCGATGTGTTTATTAGAAATCAACTTTTTTTTCTAAATATTAAAATTTTGATATTGGAAATGTTAATTAGCTAAAAAATGCATACCTGCGAATATTGGAATTAAAGTACTTAAAATAGAATAAACTTAAAATTTTAAATACAGATTCCTTTTTTTAACAAAATTTTTAATAAAACTGTCACCTCACTTTTTATCACTTTCATACAATTTTATTTTAAAATTAAATGTTTGTTACGTCAAAAATTGGCTCGAAATAAAACCGTCACTTACGATCGGGTTTGTAAAATATCTCAACAACATAGCTCATATAATCCTAATACAATGAGAAGCATTATTTCTTTGGCTCTCTAACATAAAAGAAATCACAAATATTCGCATGACAGGAAGAGAGATATATAACTTTTAATAATGCACGGTCGCTCTGGGACAATCTGGGTCTCTTGTTATTATAACGGCATATGATGTTTTGGGACAACTTGGGTCTCCTGTGATTAGAAGGGTTAACCAAGTATTTGCAACCCAAATTGCACATAACCTGGTATGTTTGTAACTGCACAAAGGGTATGTAAAACCGTAATTGGTCCCTTTTCTTTGGTCTTCCTCACTGCAGGTTGCCACAACAGACAGTATGTAAAACCATTATAGGTCTGTTTTTGTTTTAAATACTTGGTGTAAGTAGAATTATACTCTGCCATCACCCTTGTATTTTGTAACACATGAAGTAGCATCAAATTGTCTATCTTCTCTGTCGTACGCTCTTGGGCTACGGAGTTAGTTAATCTAACGAATCTTTATAAAATGTGTAAAAATCAAGCATCATTAACGTTTATTGTGTTGTATTTAAACGTAACCCTGTTACATTATAGGAGAGATCCTTAGAACATCCACCGTCATAGGAGAGATCCTTAGAACATCCACCGTTATAGGAGGGATCCTTAAAATACCTGCCACGATACGAGAAGTTCGTCATAATCACTTTTGCTCATAGCTAAATGTTATTGAGTTGGTCGTGTGACATATTTGTCATGAGTACCACCCTTTCTGTACAATCTATTTTGGTCGTGTGTCATTCATTTGTCATGAGTACCGTTTTTGTATTTTGGTCGTGTATCATTCATTTGTCATGAGTACCGCTTGTATGTATAATTGTGTACAACCCTTGTACACGAGACGTGGAGACGTTAAAACACTTACCGTGATTCGTGCGAACGACATAATATCGGCCTTGCCATCTTCTTTAAGAGGCATTGTATAAACTCTTGACTTCTGTCTATAATTGAGTTTTATCTTGTATGTACTTACATGTTTTTGTACACTATACGTGGAGACGTTAAAACACTGACCATGAGTCGTGCGAACGAAATTATATCAAACCTTTTGTGTGCGATCTACGAAATGTAGTCCACAACCCTTTGTTGTCATTCAACGCCAATGCCCGTGGACCTCCTGTTTTTTTTACTTCTTTGCAAAAAGGAAAGAAGCCCAGGAGTATCTACTATCCCAAAAGGACTAGTTTGTAGCTTCACTGCTAACTATGGGGCATAGTGCTGTGGGAGTTAATCGATTGAGCACAAAACCACCCAACTCGTTGTCTGGGGAACGGATAAGAAAACCCCCAGGTTTGTGAAATTGGAGCAAGGGTCTGTCTTTTCTCACAATCACGCAGGAGTTTTTAAAATGACCCCTAATCTTTTGCCCAATACACGCAAAAGATTAGTCTCTTTGTTAATGTGTATTCAAATTTCTCCTCATCCTTTTAACAATTGTAAAGAGTCAGGAAATCTGCTGGTTGATCATGTTTCATTCTCACATGGAGTTTGAAGTGGAAATTAGTCCAGTCTCTAGCAAGTTTCGTCACTCAACTCCTTTCCTTTTCCTTTCCTTTCTCCTCACCATCATGTTCTCAGGTATATGTTATGAAGAGGAAAATCTGTTGTTAACCATAATTCGCCCTCACTGGGAGTGCGAATCGGTAAACTAACCAATTATCAGCAGGCTTTCTCCCTCACTCTCTGCATATGTCTCACCTTTTGTTCTTTTTCTCAATTTCACGAAACACATTCATGAATGTTGGATATGTACGATATGCACTTGGCGTACCGTCTGTCTCCTTTTGACAACCTTTATTCATGAATTGGTTTCTCTGCTTTTACCGTGACTCATTCACGACTTCTTTGTCTTGTTCGTTGAAATTCTACAAAAATGTTACCACCTTTATGTTAACATAGGCCATGGAAGGCCGGTTGTTTTTTTAACCAAGACATATTGTCACTCGGCAAACGCCAAGTCATCCTGGTAAAGGAAAATGTTCATGTAATCACAATTTAGTTAGAAAACTCTCTCTTCGTCACTCTCTGGGTCGGTGGTTAAAACTTCGTTTATTTCATTATCTGGACACATTTTGTTTCTCTCCAAACCTTTTCTTCATTGGTCCCTAGGCAGGTAAACTTCAAGAATTTTGCTCTAATAATAATTTCTCCCGGATTAAAAAGAAGCCCAGGCGGATGTCATCACCAACAGCCAAGCTGAGCTCCACTTCCTGACAGCACGCGCTGTGGTTACTAGGTCCCTCCTGCTGCCATTTTTCTACGCATTTGTTCCTGAAAGCACAGACCATACCGCCCATATGTATGTTGTTTTGTCGTGCCACAGCAAGTTGAGTTGTCCCACTATACATTATGACACTCTGAACCACCTTTTGGGCACGCTAGCTCCTAGGTTTGTTCTTACTCTTGCTATCGATGCCAACCATGTCGTCTCTTGCGCTGTCATGCAGTGACGCATATATCGTCATGTGTAAACCATCATTACCTTGACTTCCAGTATTCGCTGAATGCGTACCAATACAAGTTATGTTGAGCTACATTATGCCTCAATAACCATTATATACGATCCGTGTTTACCTTAATAACACTTTAGGATTCGTACTGGTATGTCTGCAGACACTGGATTCTCCTCTTCAATGACCTCTGTAACCATAGTCGCGGCACAGCAACCACAGTCTCCACTTCATGAACTTCGACGTCTTCGACAAAACCAAGTGTTTTCTAAGGCCCAAGTGTACTTTTGAGTGTTATCTCAAAGGGGTCTGATTACAGTGATAATGTAATCCTTAGAATCTGTGAAACCACGTCCTCCTCTTCGAAATTCTCCGAAACCAAACAAATCCACGCTTCGCAAACTTAGCTCCCAGACCAATGAAACTTTAGAATCACACAGGCATTTTTGTTCTTGTTTTTTTGTTCTTCGATTGTACAAATATGAATTGTTATTTTTCAATTGCATAACCATGTATTGTTATTTTGTTCAATTGCATAACCATGTATTGTCATCTTTCAATTGCATAATCTTGTATGTTGTTTCACACCATGTACTTTCACCAAAACTGTTCTTTTCCAAACATTGTATGTACCCCTCACCCATTCCCTACAAACATTGTGACCTAAACTATAACATAAATTGCATGTTCTAGCTAGGCATCTCTCAAGCAACGAATCTCTCAAAAACCCCAATGAAAGTTTAAGAGGATTTTTTTTTCCTACAGCTCCATTGCCTCGTCGCTTTTTTTCCAAGCGCGGGGGGAAGTGTTACGATACGCCCCTGAAGCGAGTAAATACGAGAGCACAGAACACAGCACAAGTCCACACGGCTCGGCCGCCGCCTCTCCCCGCCCCGTATCCTGTTTCTCCTTGCCTCTCCCCCGTGCCCTGCCACTCGGCATTCCCGCTGCGCTCGCCACAGAAGAGATCTGAGCGCCTTTGCGAACGGACGCTCGCGGCCGGTAGCTGGCGGACCCAATTCAACGGGGCCGCGTTGTATTATTGAAATACCTTTGAGTAAAATCGGCCTTTTGCCGCACTAAAGTTCGGTCTATTTAGACTACGAAAGTGCCTGATGAAGCTGCCACATGAGACGAGGTTCCTGCCAACCTACATGTAAGCTGTATCTTGATTTCCTCCTTAAATGTTGTCCGTAATTCAGTAAAATGTAGGGCCCCCGCGGAAATCACGACTCGGAGAGTTTCGTTTTGAGAGAGAGTCAGAGAGAGAGTTAAACACTTTAGCTAGGTTTGTGTAATCTGCATTTCTTTTAATTGAATTGTACTGTAGAAACCTATGTATGTGTTTGAGTTAACAATACATGTCTAAATGATTTAACATTGTTATTATTCTGCTACGGCGGGAGGATTGTTGACCAGTGAGGATCCCGTGGGTCACCGGAGGATGGAGAGAAGTTCCCTAGCCTTGAGCTGCCCACCCCCCTGAACAGAGAGTACCATAGTCCCGCTGAGAGCTAGTCAGGGACGTGTTTGGGCCCTGGTGTTTGTTTAGAAGCCGACATCGAGGCACCCTAACAAATCATCCAAAAGAAGACTTTGAAAAAAAAATATCATCGTTTTCACACTTGGGTTCGCTCGTTTTAGTACTAGGGGGCGGTGTTTTTAATACTTGGGTTCGGTCATTTTTTTGGCCTTATGGCACCGAACTGACTGAAAATTTGGATTCCTGCTAAGAACCATGGTCTGTACACGAATCCATCAGAAAATCAGCCAAAAGAAGAATTATAATTTTCTCCATACAAAATATTTCGTAGTTTTATGGGCACTTTGTCAAACTTAGGTTCGTCCATAACTTTAGCATTATGGCACCAAATGAAATGAAATTTTGGATTCTTCCTAAGAATTATGGTCTGTACCCGAATCAATCAAAAAATCATCCAAAAGAAGACTTTGAAAAAAAATATCATCGTTTTCACACTTGGGTTCGCTCGTTTTAGTACTTGGGGTCGGTGTTTTTAAAACTTTGGTTCGGTAAGATTTTTTGCCTTATCGCACCGAACTGACTGAAAATTGGGATTCCTACTAAGAACCATGGTCTGTACACGAATCCATCAGAAAATCAGCCAAAAGAAGAATTTTTAATTTTCTCCATACAAAATATTTCGTAGTTTTATGGGCACTTTGTCAAACTTAGGTTCTGCCATAACTTTAGCACTATGGCACCAAATGGACTGAAATTTTGGATTCTTCCTAAGAATCATGGTCTGTACCCGAATCAATCAAAAAATCATCCAAAAGAAGACTTTGAAAAAAAATATCATCGTTTTCACACTTGGGTTCGCTCGTTTTAGTACTTGGGGTCGGTGTTTTATATACTTGGGTTCGGTCAGATTTTTTGCCTTATCGCACCGAACTGACTGAAAATTGGGATTCCTACTAAGAACCATGGTCTGTACACGAATCCATCAGAAAATCAGCCAAAAGAAGAATTTTAATTTTCTCCATACAAAATATTTCGTCGTTTTATGGGCACTTTGTCAAACTTAGGTTGTGCCATAACTTTAGCACTATGGCACCAAATGGACTGAAATTTAGGATTCTTCCTAAGAATCATGGTCTGTACCCGAATCAATCAAAAAATCATCCAAATGAAGACTTTGAAAAAAATATCATCGTTTTCATACTTGGGTTCGCTCGTTTTAGTACTTGGGGTCGGGGTTTTTAATACTTTGGTTCGGTCATTTTTTTGGCCTTATGGCACCGAACTGACTGAAAATTTGGATTCCTACTAAGAACCATGGTCTGTACACGAATCCATCAGAAAATCAGCCAAAAGAAGAATTTTAATTTTCTCCATACAAAATATTTGTAGTTTTATGGGCACATTGTCAAACTTAGGTTCGGCCATAACTTTGGCACTATGTCATCAAATGGACTCAAATTTTGGATTCTTCCTAAGAATCATGGTCTGTACCCGAATCAATCAAAAAATCATCCAAAAGAAGACTTTGAAAAAAATATCATCGTTTTCACACTTGGGTTCGCTCGTTTTAGTACTTGGGGTCGGTGTTTTTAATACTTGGGTTCGTTCATATTTTTGGCCATATGGCACCGAACTGACTGAAAATATGGATTCCTACTAAGAACCATGGTCTGTACACGAATCTATCAGAAAATCAGCCAAAAGAAGAATTTTAATTTTCTAGATACAAAATATTTGTAGTTTTATGGGCACTTTGTCAAACTTTGGTTCGGCCATAACTTTAGCATTATGGCACCAAATGAACTGAAATTTTGGATTCTTCCTTAGATACATGGTCTGTACCCGAATAATCAAAAAATCATCCAAAAGAAGACTTTGAAAAAAATATCATCGTTTTCACACTTGGGTTCGCTCGTTTTAGTACTTGGGGTCGGGGTTTTTAATACTTTGGTTCGGTCATTTTTTTGGCCTTATGGCACCGAACTGACTGAAAATTTGGATTCCTACTAAGAACCATGGTCTGTACACGAATCCATCAGAAAATCAGCCAAAAGAAGAAATTTAATTTTCTCCATACAAAATATTTCGTAGTTTTATGGGCACTTTGTCAAACTTAGGTTCTGCCATAACTTTAGCACTATGGCACCAAATGGACTGAAATTTTGGATTCTTCCTAAGAATCATGGTCTGTACCCGAATCAATCAAAAAATCATCCAAAAGAAGACTTTGAAAAAAATATCATCGTTTTCACACTTGGGTTCGCTCGTTTTAGTACTTGGGGTCGGTGTTTTTAATACTTGGGTTCGTTCATATTTTTGGCCATATGGCACCGAACTGACTGAAAATATGGATTCCTACTAAGAACCATGGTCTGTACACGAATCTATCAGAAAATCAGCCAAAAGAAGAATTTTAATTTTCTAGATACAAAATATTTGTAGTTTTATGGGCACTTTGTCAAACTTTGGTTCGGCCATAACTTTAGCATTATGGCACCAAATGAACTGAAATTTTGGATTCTTCCTTAGATACATGGTCTGTACCCGAATAATCAAAAAATCATCCAAAAGAAGACTTTGAAAAAAATATCATCGTTTTCACACTTGGGTTCGCTCGTTTTAGTACTTGGGGTCGGGGTTTTTAATACTTTGGTTCGGTCATTTTTTTGGCCTTATGGCACCGTACTGACTGAAAATTTGGATTCCTACTAAGAACCATGGTCTGTACACGAATCCATCAGAAAATCAGCCAAAAGAAGAAATTTAATTTTCTCCATACAAAATATTTCGTAGTTTTATGGGCACTTTGTCAAACTTAGGTTCTGCCATAACTTTAGCACTATGGCACCAAATGGACTGAAATTTTGGATTCTTCCTAAGAATCATGGTCTGTACCCGAATCAATCAAAAAATCATCCAAAGAAGACTTTGAAAAAAAAATCATCGTTTTCACACTTGGGTTCGCTCGTTTAAGTACTTGGGGTCGGTGTTTTTGATACTTGGGTTCTGTCATATTTTTGGCCATATGGCACCGAACTGACTGAAAATATGGATTCCTACTACGAACCATGGTCTGTACACGAATCCATCAGAAAATCAGCCAAAAGAAGAATTTTAATTTTCTCCATAGAAAATATTTGTAGTTTTATGGGCACATTGTAAAACTTAGGTTCGGCCATAACTTTGGCACTATGGCACCAGATGGACTCAAATTTTGGATTCTTCCTAAGAATCATGGTCTGTACCCGAATCAATCAAAAAATCATCCAAAAGAAGACTTTGAAAAAAATATCATCGTTTTCACACTTGGGTTCGCTCGTTTTAGTACTTGGGGTCGGGGTTTTTAATACTTTGGTTCGGTCATTTTTTTGGCCTTATGGCACCGAACTGACTGAAAATTTGGATTCCTACTAAGAACCATGGTCTGTACACGAATCCATCAGAAAATCAGCCAAAAGAAGAATATTAATTTTCTCGATACAAAATATTTGTAGTTTTATGGGCACTTTGTCAAACTTTGGCTCGGCCATAACTTTAGCATTATGGCACCAAATGAACTGAAATTTTGGATTCTTCCTAAGATACATGGTCTGTACCCGAATAATCAAAAAATCATCCAAACGAAGACTTTGAATAAAATATCATCGTTTTCACACTTGGGTTCGCTCGTTTTAGTACTTGGGGTCGGTGTTTTTAATACTTGGGTTCGGTCATTTTTTTGGCCTTATAGCACCGAACTGACTGAAAATTTGGATTCCTACTAAGAACCATGGTCTGTACACGAATCCATCAGAAAATCAGCCAAAAGAAGAATTTAAATTTTCTCCATACAAAATATTTCGTAGTTTTATGGGCACTTTGTCAAACTTAGGTTCTGCCATAACTTTAGCACTATGGCACCAAATGGACTGAAATTTTGGATTCTTCCTAAGAATCATGGTCTGTACCCGAATCAATCAAAAAATCATCCAAAAGCAGACTTTGAATAAAATATCATCGTTTTCACACTTTGGTTCGCTCGTTTTAGTACTTGGGGTCGGTGTTTTTAATACTTGGGTTCGGTCATTTTTTTGGCCTTATGGCACCGAACTGACTGAAAATTTGGATTCCTACTAAGAACCATAGTCTGTACACGAATCCATCAGGAAATCAGCCAAAAGAAGAATTTTAATTTTCTCCATACAAAATATTTGTAGTTTTATGGGCACATTGTAAAACTTAGGTTCGGCCATAACTTTGGCACTATGGCACCAGATGGACTCAAATTTTGGATTCTTCCTAAGAATCATGGTCTGTACCCGAATCAATCAAAAAATCATCCAAAAGAAGACTTTGAAAAAAATATCATCGTTTTCACACTTGGGTTCGCTCGTTTTAGTACTTGGGGTCGGGGTTTTTAATACTTTGGTTCGGTCATTTTTTTGGCCTTATGGCACCGAACTGACTGAAAATTTGGATTCCTACTAAGAACCATGGTCTGTACACGAATCCATCAGAAAATCAGCCAAAAGAAGAATATTAATTTTCTCGATACAAAATATTTGTAGTTTTATGGGCACTTTGTCAAACTTTGGCTCGGCCATAACTTTAGCATTATGGCACCAAATGAACTGAAATTTTGGATTCTTCCTAAGATACATGGTCTGTACCCGAATAATCAAAAAATCATCCAAACGAAGACTTTGAATAAAATATCATCGTTTTCACACTTGGGTTCGCTCGTTTTAGTACTTGGGGTCGGTGTTTTTAATACTTGGGTTCGGTCATTTTTTTGGCCTTATAGCACCGAACTGACTGAAAATTTGGATTCCTACTAAGAACCATGGTCTGTACACGAATCCATCAGAAAATCAGCCAAAAGAAGAATTTAAATTTTCTCCATACAAAATATTTCGTAGTTTTATGGGCACTTTGTCAAACTTAGGTTCTGCCATAACTTTAGCACTATGGCACCAAATGGACTGAAATTTTGGATTCTTCCTAAGAATCATGGTCTGTACCCGAATCAATCAAAAAATCATCCAAAAGCAGACTTTGAATAAAATATCATCGTTTTCACACTTTGGTTCGCTCGTTTTAGTACTTGGGGTCGGTGTTTTTAATACTTGGGTTCGTTCATTTTTTTGGCCTTATGGCACCGAACTGACTGAAAATTTGGATTCCTACTAAGAACCATAGTCTGTACACGAATCCATCAGAAAATCAGCCAAAAGAAGAATTTTAATTTTCTCCATACAAAATATTTGTAGTTTTATGGGCACATTGTAAAACTTAGGTTCGGCCATAACTTTGGCACTATGGCACCAGATGGACTCAAATTTTGGATTCTTCCTAAGAATCATGGTCTGTACCCGAATCAATCAAAAAATCATCCAAAAGAAGACTTTGAAAAAAATATCATCGTTTTCACACTTGGGTTCGCTCGTTTTAGTACTTGGGGTCGGGGTTTTTAATACTTTGGTTCGGTCATTTTTTTGGCCTTATGGCACCGAACTGACTGAAAATTTGGATTCCTACTAAGAACCATGGTCTGTACACGAATCCATCAGAAAATCAGCCAAAAGAAGAATTTTATTTTTCTCGATAAAAAATATTTGTAGTTTTATGGGCACTTTGTCAAACTTTGGTTCGGCCATAACTTTAGCATTATGGCACCAAATGAACTGAAATTTTGGATTCTTCCTAAGATACATGGTCTGTACCCGAATAATCAAAAAATCATCCAAACGAAGACTTTGAATAAAATATCATCGTTTTCACACTTGGGTTCGCTCGTTTTAATACTTGGGGTCGGGGTTTTTAATACTTTGGTTCGGTCATTTTTTTGTCCTTATGGCACCGAACTGACTAAAAATTTGGATTCCTACTAAGAACCATGGTCTGTACACGAATCCATCAGAAAATCAGCCAAAAGAAGAAATTTAATTTTCTCCATACAAAATATTTCGTAGTTTTATGGGCACTTTGTCAAACTTAGGTTCTGCCATAACTTTAGCACTATGGCACCAAATGGACTGAAATTTTGGATTCTTCCTAAGAATCATGGTCTGTACCCGAATCAATCAAAAAATCATCCAAAGAAGACTTTGAAAAAAAAATCATCGTTTTCACACTTGGGTTCGCTCGTTTAAGTACTTGGGGTCGGTGTTTTTGATACTTGGGTTCTGTCATATTTTTGGCCATATGGCACCGAACTGACTGAAAATATGGATTCCTACTACGAACCATGGTCTGTACACGAATCCATCAGAAAATCAGCCAAAAGAAGAATTTTAATTTTCTCCATACAAAATATTTGTAGTTTTATGGGCACATTGTAAAACTTAGGTTCGGCCATAACTTTGGCACTATGGCACCAGATGGACTCAAATTTTGGATTCTTCCTAAGAATCATGGTCTGTACCCGAATCAATCAAAAAATCATCCAAAAGAAGACTTTGAAAAAAATATCATCGTTTTCACACTTGGGTTCGCTCGTTTTAGTACTTGGGGTCGGGGTTTTTAATACTTGGGTTCGGTCAGATTTTTTGCCTTATCGCACCGAACTGACTGAAAATTGGGATTCCTACTAAGAACCATGGTCTGTACACGAATCCATCAGAAAATCAGCCAAAAGAAGAATTTTAATTTTCTCCATACAAAATATTTCGTCGTTTTATGGGCACTTTGTCAAACTTAGGTTCTGCCATAACTTTAGCACTATGGCACCAAATGGACTGAAATTTTGGATTCTTCCTAAGAATCATGGTCTGTACCCGAATCAATCAAAAAATCATCCAAATGAAGACTTTGAAAAAAATATCATCGTTTTCACACTTGGGTTAGCTCGTTTTAGTACTTGGGGTCGGGGTTTTTAATACTTTGGTTCGGTCATTTTTTTGGCCTTATGGCACCGAACTGACTGAAAATTTGGATTCCTACTAAGAACCATGGTCTGTACACGAATCCATCAGAAAATCAGCCAAAAGAAGAATTTTAATTTTCTCCATACAAAATATTTCGTAGTTTTATGTGCACTTTGTCAAACTTATGTTCTGCCATAACTTTAGCACTATGGCACCAAATGGACTGAAATTTTGGATTCTTCCTAAGAATCATGGTCTGTACCCGAATCAATCAAAAAATCATCCAAAGAAGACTTTGAAAAAAAAATCATCGTTTTCACACTTGGGTTCGCTCGTTTAAGTACTTGGGGTCGGTGTTTTTGATATTGGGTTCTGTCATATTTTTGGCCATATGGCACCGAACTGACTGAAAATATGGATTCCTACTACGAACCATGGTCTGTACACGAATCCATCAGAAAATCAGCCAAAAGAAGAATTTTAATTTTCTCCATACAAAATATTTGTAGTTTTATGGGCACATTGTAAAACTTAGGTTCGGCCATAACTTTGGCACTATGGCACCAGATGGACTCAAATTTTGGATTCTTCCTAAGAATCATGGTCTGTACCCGAATCAATCAAAAAATCATCCAAAAGAAGACTTTGAAAAAAATATCATCGTTTTCACACTTGGGTTCGCTCGTTTTAGTACTTGGGGTCGGGGTTTTTAAAACTTTGGTTCGGTCATTTTTTTGGCCTTATGGCACCGAACTGACTGAAAATTTGGATTCCTACTAAGAACCATGGTCTGTACACGAATCCATCAGAAAATCAGCCAAAAGAAGAATTTTAATTTTCTCCATACAAAATATTTCGTAGTTTTATGGGCTCTTTGTCAAACTTAGGTTCTGCCATAACTTTAGCACTATGGCACCAAATGGACTGAAATTTTGGATTCTTCCTAATAATCATGGTCTGTACCCGAATCAATCAAAAAATCATCCAAAGAAGACTTTGAAAAAAAAATCATCGTTTTCACACTTGGGTTCGCTCGTTTAAGTACTTGGGGTCGGTGTTTTTGATACTTTGGTTCGGTCATTTTTTTGGCCTTATGGCACCGAACTGACTGAAAATTTGGATTCCTACTAAGAACCATGGTCTGTACACGAATCCATCAGAAAATCAGCCAAAAGAAGAATTTTAATTTTCTCGATACAAAATATTTGTAGTTTTATGGGCACTTTGTCAAACTTTGGTTCGGCCATAACTTAAGCATTATGGCACCAAATGAACTAAAATTTTGGATTCTTCCTAAGATACATGGTCTGTACCCGAATAATCAAAAAATCATCCAAACGAAGACTTTGTATAAAATATCATCGTTTTCACACTTGGGTTCGCTCGTTTTAGTACTTGGGGTCGGTGTTTTTAATACTTGGGTTCGGTCATTTTTTTGGCCTTATGGCACCGAACTGACTGAAAATTTGGATTCCTACTAAGAACCATGGTCTGTACACGAATCCATCAGAAAATCAGCCAAAAGAAGAATTTTAATTTTCTCCATACAAAATATTTGTAGTTTTATGGGCACATTGTCAAACTTAGGTTCGGCCATTACTTTGGCACTATGTCATCAAATGGACTCAAATTTTGGATTCTTCCTAAGAATCATGGTCTGTACCCGAATCAATCAAAAAATCATCCAAAAGAAGACTTTGAAAAAAATATCATCGTTTTCACACTTGGGTTCGCTCGTTTTAGTACTTGGGGTCGGTGTTTTTAATACTTGGGTTCGTTCATATTTTTGGCCATATGGCACAGAACTGACTGAAAATATGGATTCCTACTAAGAACCATGATCTGTACACGAATCTATCAGAAAATCAGCCAAAAGAAGAATTTTAATTTTCTAGATACAAAATATTTGTAGTTTTATGGGCACTTTGTCAAACTTTGGTTCGGCCATAACTTTAGCATTATGGCACCAAATGAACTGAAATTTTGGATTCTTCCTTAGATACATGGTCTGTACCCGAATAATCAAAAAATCATCCAAAAGAAGACTTTGAAAAAAATATCATCGTTTTCACACTTGGGTTCGCTCGTTTTAGTACTTGGGGTCGGTGTTTTTAATACTTGGGTTCGGTCATTTTTTTGGCCTTATGGCACCGAACTGACTGAAAATTTGGATTCCTACTAAGAACCATGGTCTGTACACGAATCCATCAGAAAATCAGCCAAAAGAAGAATTTTAATTTTCTCCATACAAAATATTTCGTAGTTTTATGGGCACTTTGTCAAACTTAGGTTCTGCCATAACTTTAGCACTATGGCACCAAATGGACTGAAATTTTGGATTCTTCCTAAGAATCATGGTCTGTACCCGAATCAATCAAAAAATCATCCAAAAGAAGACTTTGAAAAAAAATATCATCGTTTTCACACTTGGGTTCGCTCGTTTTAGTACTTGGGGTCGGTGTTTTTAATACTTGGGTTCGGTCAGATTTTTTGCCTTATCGCACCGAACTGACTGAAAATTGGGATTCCTACTAAGAACCATGTTCTGTACACGAATCCATCAGAAAATCAGCCAAAAGAAGAATTTTAATTTTCTCCATACAAAATATTTCGTCGTTTTATGGGCACTTTGTCAAACTAAGGTTCTGCCATAACTTTAGCACTATGGCACCAAATGGACTGAAATTTTTGATTTTTCCTAAGAATCATGGTCTGTACCCGAATCAATCAAAAAATCATCCAAATGAAGACTTTGAAAAAAATATCATCGTTTTCACACTTGGGTTAGCTCGTTTTAGTACTTGGGGTCGGGGTTTTTAATACTTTGGTTCGGTCATTTTTTTGGCCTTATGGCACCGAACTGACTGAAAATTTGGATTCCTACTAAGAACCATGGTCTGTACACGAATCCATCAGAAAATCAGCCAAAAGAAGAATTTTAATTTTCTCCATACAAAATATTTCGTAGTTTTATGGGCACTTTGTCAAACTTATGTTCTGCCATAACTTTAGCACTATGGCACCAAATGGACTGAAATTTTGGATTCTTCCTAAGAATCATGGTCTGTACCCGAATCAATCAAAAAATCATCCAAAGAAGACTTTGAAAAAAAAATCATCGTTTTCACACTTGGGTTCGCTCGTTTAAGTACTTGGGGTCGGTGTTTTTGATATTGGGTTCTGTCATATTTTTGGCCATATGGCACCAAACTGACTGAAAATATGGATTCCTACTACGAACCATGGTCTGTACACGAATCCATCAGAAAATCAGCCAAAAGAAGAATTTTAATTTTCTCCATAGAAAATATTTGTAGTTTTATGGGCACATTGTAAAACTTAGGTTCGGCCATAACTTTGGCACTATGGCACCAGATGGACTCAAATTTTGGATTCTTCCTAAGAATCATGGTCTGTACCCGAATCAATCAAAAAATCATCCAAAAGAAGACTTTGAAAAAAATATCATCGTTTTCACACTTGGGTTCGCTCGTTTTAGTACTTGGGGTCGGGGTTTTTAATACTTTGGTTCGGTCATTTTTTTGGCCTTATGGCACCGAACTGACTGAAAATTTGGATTCCTACTAAGAACCATGGTCTGTACACGAATCCATCAGAAAATCAGCCAAAAGAAGAATTTTAATTTTCTCGATAAAAAATATTTGTAGTTTTATGGGCACTTTGTCAAACTTTGGCTCGGCCATAACTTTAGCATTATGGCACCAAATGAACTGAAATTTTGGATTCTTCCTAAGATACATGGTCTGTACCCGAATAATCAAAAAATCATCCAAACGAAGACTTTGAATAAAATATCATCGTTTTCACACTTGGGTTCGCTCGTTTTAGTACTTGGGGTCGGTGTTTTTAATACTTGGGTTCGGTCATTTTTTTGGCCTTATGGCACCGAACTGACTGAAAGTTTGGATTCCTACTAAGAACCATGGTCTGTACACGAATCCATCAGAAAATCAGCCAAAAGAAGAATTTAAATTTTCTCCATACAAAATATTTCGTAGTTTTATGGGCACTTTGTCAAACTTAGGTTCTGCCATAACTTTAGCACTATGGCACCAAATGGACTGAAATTTTGGATTCTTCCTAAGAATCATGGTCTGTACCCGAATCCACCAAAAAATCATCCAAAAGCAGACTTTGAATAAAATATCATCGTTTTCACACTTTGGTTCGCTCGTTTTAGTACTTGGGGTCGGTGTTTTTAATACTTGGGTTCGGTCATTTTTTTGGCCTTATGGCACCGAACTGACTGAAAATTTGGATTCCTACTAAGAACCATAGTCTGTACACGAATCCATCAGAAAATCAGCCAAAAGAAGAATTTTAATTTTCTCCATACAAAATATTTGTAGTTTTATGGGCACATTGTAAAACTTAGGTTCGGCCATAACTTTGGCACTATGGCACCAGATGGACTCAAATTTTGGATTCTTCCTAAGAATCATGGTCTGTACCCGAATCAATCAAAAAATCATCCAAAAGAAGACTTTGAAAAAAATATCATCGTTTTCACACTTGGGTTCGCTCGTTTTAGTACTTGGGGTCGGGGTTTTTAATACTTTGGTTCGGTCATTTTTTTGGCCTTATGGCACCGAACTGACTGAAAATTTGGATTCCTACTAAGAACCATGGTCTGTACACGAATCCATCAGAAAATCAGCCAAAAGAAGAATTTTAATTTTCTCGATAAAAAATATTTGTAGTTTTATGGGCACTTTGTCAAACTTTGGTTCGGCCATAACTTTAGCATTATGGCACCAAATGAACTGAAATTTTGGATTCTTCCTAAGATACATGGTCTGTACCCGAATAATCAAAAAATCATCCAAACGAAGACTTTGAATAAAATATCATCGTTTTCACACTTGGGTTCGCTCGTTTTAGTACTTGGGGTCGGTGTATTTAATACTTGGGTTCGGTCATTTTTTTGGCCTTATGGCACCGAACTGACTGAAAATTTGGATTCCTACTAAGAACCATGGTCTGTACACGAATCCATCAGAAAATCAGCCAAAAGAAGAATATTAATTTTCTCCATACAAAATATTTCGTAGTTTTATGGGCACTTTGTCAAACTTAGGTTCTGCCATAACTTTAGCACTATGCCACCAAATGGACTGAAATTTTGGATTCTTTCTAAGAATCATGGTCTGTACCCGAATCAATCAAAAAATCATCCAAAGAAGACTTTGAAAAAAAAATCATCGTTTTCACACTTGGATTCGCTCGTTTTAGTACTTGGGGTCGGTGTTTTTAATACTTGGGTTCGGTCATTTTTTTTGGCCTTATGGCACCGAACTGACTGAAAATTTGGATTCCTACTAAGAACCATGGTCTGTACACGAATCCATCAGAAAATCAGCCAAAAGAAGAATTTGAATTTTCTCGATACAAAATATTTGTAGTTTTATGGGCACTTTGTCAAACTTTGGTTCGGCCATAACTTTAGCATTATGGCACCATATGAACTGAAATTTTGGATTCTTCCTAAGATACATGGTCTGTACCCGAATAATCAAAAAATCATCCAAAAGAAGACTTTGAAAAAAATATCATCGTTTTCACACTTGGGTTCGCTCGTTTTAGTACTTGGGGTCGGGGTTTTTAATACTTTAGTTCGGTCATTTTTTTGGCCTTATGGCACCGAACTGACTGAAAATTTGGATTCCTACTAAGAACCATGGTCTGTACACGAATCCATCAGAAAATCAGCCAAAAGAAGAATTTAAATTTTCTCCATACAAAATATTTCGTAGTTTTATGGGCACTTTGTCAAACTTAGGTTCGGCCATAACTTTGGCACTATGTCATCAAATGGACTCAAATTTTGGATTCTTCCTAAGAATCATGGTCTGTACCCGAATCAATCAAAAAATCATCCAAAAGAAGACTTTGAAAAAAATATCATCGTTTTCACACTTGGGTTCGCTCGTTTTAGTACTTGGGGTCGGTGTTTTTAATACTTGGGTTCGTTCATATTTTTGGCCATATGGCACCGAACTGACTGAAAATATGGATTCCTACTAAGAACAATGGTCTGTACACGAATCTATCAGAAAATCAGCCAAAAGAAGAATTTTAATTTTCTAGATACAAAATATTTGTAGTTTTATGGGCACTTTGTCAAACTTTGGTTCGGCCATAACTTTAGCATTATGGCACCAAATGAACTGTAATTTTGGATTCTTCCTAAGAATCATGGTCTGTACCCGAATCAATCAAAAAATCATCCAAAGAAGACTTTGAAAAAAAAATCATCGTTTTCACACTTGGGTTCGCTCGTTTAAGTACTTGGGGTCGGTGTTTTTGATACTTTGGTTCGGTCATTTTTTTGGCCTTATGGCACCGAACTGACTGAAAATTTGGATTCCTACTAAGAACCATGGTCTGTACACGAATCCATCAGAAAATCAGCCAAAAGAAGAATTTTAATTTTCTCGATACAAAATATTTGTAGTTTTATGGGCACTTTGTCAAACTTTTGTTCGGCCATAACTTTAGCACTATGTCATCAAATGGACTCAAATTTTGGATTCTTCCTAAGAATCATGGTCTGTACCCGAATCAATCGAAAAATCATCCAAAGAAGACTTTGAAAAAAAAATCATCGTTTTCACACTTGGGTTCGCTCGTTTAAGTACTTGGGGTCGGTGTTTTTGATACTTTGGTTCGGTCATTTTTTTGGCCTTATGGCACCGAACTGACTGAAAATTTGGATTCCTACTAAGAACCATGGTCTGTACACGAATCCATCAGAAAATCAGCCATAAGAAGAATTTTAATTTTCTCGATACAAAATATTTGTAGTTTTATGGGCACTTTGTCAAACTTTGGTTCGGCCATAACTTTAGCATTATGGCACCAAATGAACTGTAATTTTGGATTCTTCCTAAGAATCATGGTCTGTACTGTGATAAACCCCCCCTCCCCTACGGAGTACAACCTTCCTCTTGATTTCCAAAAGCTGCTACATTGCTACAGCTACAGGCGCAACCCCGGCCGGCCTTTAAAAGCTCGTAGCTCGCCCGTTCTCGCGTCTCTCCCCTGCATTTCTTTTGCAGCGCCTTTTCAACCCCATCACGTAATACTTTTATGCAAACGTGACGAGATGCTCTCAATTAATCAATTGTAATTAACCCCACAACGTTGTGTACTTTTTTGTTTTAGTGGTTTGGTATAGTTAATCCAATTTAATTAATAATTTATTTGTGGTAAACCCTTGTTCTTTTAGATATGGCGTGTTACAATTTGCAAGGCTTCGAATAACAATGACTGAGTCTGACTAGCTTGAAAATTAGCTAATTATCTATCTATATTCGTTCAGCTTCCTCCCCTAGCACCTGTTATACACCTACGCTCATCGACGACTATTTTTATTGAAGTAATCTGCATTTTCCCTCCTAGCATCTAATATATAAATTTACATTCAAACGGCGAATTGAGAAGATCCTACCTTTCGATGCGATGTCACGTACTCTCTGCAGCTCTATAAAATGCTATCATGAAAATAATTTGACATTTATGTACATTCTAACAAAAGATTTACACTCAAGCAGTACGGAGTGCAATAATTCTACCCTCACAGTTCTAGATGCAGTTTGTTAGTTAGCTAGCTTGTTTTATTTTGTTAATTTGATTCTACGGGTAGGTATTTTGGATTAACATGAGACAGAACATGTGCTGTTTAAATAATTGGACTCCTCCATAGCCCAACTGATAAGGTGATGGTCATAGACCGCCGAATCAGCTTCCAATTCCAACGCCTCCGGAGAATGTTAAGGTCGCAAGCGACGAATGAAAATCGACATGTTTTGCCTTCTGTCGGGAAAGGGTTTGATGTGTGTTTCTGGATCATAGAGTGGTAATGGGAATAATATCGACCAATACGCCGCCAAATTATAAATGTGTTGATGATGATGATGAGAGGTCATCTCATACCGTTTGATATGAGGGTCTGCTCCGATTAATGGCGTGATAGCCGATGTCAGGAACTGTTCAGGAAATGTGTGGGTGGCACGAGGTTTTGGAACGTGACATCCTACTCTGGATTGATGATGATGTTGAAGTTCTTCAGCATGCCGATGACTTGAGTTCCATTAACTCCTAAAGCACCGGCATAAACATTAAACCGAAGTTGATTAGACAATCGGCAATGTCAGGAGATCGGTGGGGCCGCTCTCTCCTCTGATCTGGCGATGTATGAATTTAATTAAGGAAGATTTTGATGTCACCGATCCTCGCCTTGGCAGTCACTCATGTCCTCAATAGTCCCGTTCTCCGTCCAGCACGCCGCCTCGAGCCAGTAGAAATAATGATTACGTTTTTCCTAGACACGCTACAAAACATGCGCCAGCCTGCAATCGCGATGGTCATCGGTATTTGATTTGAATGAAAAATACGTCCTCTCGCATAACATACACAAGCGTAACGTGGGACCTTCCCCGAAATGTCACGGGCATATGCTCTACGATAGGCGTACCCCAACCTCAAACTCAAATATCAGCTCAAAGAAAGGAATGTCAAGCTCGGCTTCCGGGGTGCTGGGTCCAAGAATGAAAGGCACCAGGTCGTGAATCTGGCTTCCCTCCCTTCTATTTCCCCGGCTGTCCTTTCGTCCAGAGTACATTCCCACCCTGATGCTGGATGATCCCTATTCCTATTGTGATGGAGTTAAAAGAACTTTTGCTACTTATGTAGGTGGATATAACGCATTACGCTTAAAATATGAATACCTACTGACGGCTTCATTCAACCGACAATGTGAAAGTTTTTGGCTAAATCGAATATCGAAGGAAATATACCTACCTAAGCGTAAACCAAAAGTAGTTAAGAAAACTTATCCGGATTCCAACAAAGAACCGCCGATCGGTTGCCAAACAATTCCATATGTCATGTTCCCTTCGTTCCGCCGACAAGGCAGACCCCACACGAGCGTAACCTAAAAGGTAGTGAAGCCCACGCAAATTTCGTCACTTCGTTTCCCCCATGACGAAGGTAGTCCGGCCAGATCGTAATCTTCGTCCTGCATCAAACTGGCCTCCCGCGACGACAACTTTTATCCGCTGGTACCTCGGAGCGGCGGTAGAGGGAGGGCGAAATGGGTGCACGTCCTTTGTTCTCCTGAAGTCCCCCAATGCCTTAGTGACGTACATACGTCGACATCATGGAATGGCTCCGGCCACGCTTCCAATCCAGTCTAGAGCGGGTACGAGATCCACGTTACCGAGAAGTGATCACAAGGGATTCCAATTTGCTCGGACCAGACACGACCATCGCTTACTTCGCCTCCACATTAGAAAAATAGTGTAAGCCCACCTGCATTTCGATCACATCGCCCCCGATAAAGTCGCGTGAGATACTTCCTCATGGTGAAATAGGAAAGCCGGACCCGTTAATCCATTCGACAACCGCCGTCCATTCTCGAGTCGTAACCCGCTCAATTAAGTTTGAAGAAAAAGAGTTTGTTAATTAAGTAGGTGGATATAGCGCATTACGCTTAAAATATGAATACCTACCGACGGCTTCATTCAACCGACAATATGAAAGTTTTTTGCTAAGTCGAAAGAAATATACCTAACCGTGAACCAAAGGTGATTATATGATAAGATATCGAACCAAGTTTATGCAAAGTCCTATGTAAGAGACTTGTTGTGATACCTAAAGTTTGGAATAAGGTGTGGGAAATTTTTGGAATGGGAATTCAATTATGTCAGATTTTGTTAGTAATCAAAAATGCCCATGCTACGCACCCTTCATAAACCGTTATATTACCCAATGCCTTTTCAAAAAAACCTTCCTGAATATAGTCCCCTAGCTACGTTTAAAAATATTATTACGAAACTCGTAAATAATAATTATCACCTCAAAGGCGCTTTACACATTAATTTATACCTACATTCTATACCTATGTATTTTGGTACCCGTTATGTATTGGAGAATACCCAGTAACCTAGTTTTCTAGATCACCAACAAAGCACTTTTAAAGGATTTTATTATTGTTCTGTGGTTTTAAAATCCCGTATTTTAAATGAAGTCTCTCGTCTAAGATTTATTGCCCGAAAGCGCACTTTGTGTTTCAAATGCTATTTAGTTAACTAAATTATTATTTTACAACGGTCTTGTCTCAAGAGTAACTTCACCCAACAAAGGTACTTGCTAGCCGGTCAACCCGGAAACGTGCAATGCTCCGCTCGACAAAAAAAAAAGGTCCTAGATTCCTAAGGCTTGTATATAAACCCTAATTGACTCTTTCCTGCAAGGCCCGTACTAAATATGTTAATAATTTTATACAAACTTACCAAATTCGCCTTGTTGCACAAAATAATTTCACAAATCAATTCACTACAATAATATTTAATTCAAACAAGCACTTATAAACCACAACCCGTCATGCAGTTATTTATTCCAAGATGCAGCCGTCAAACACAATTCTCGCGTAGATTTCTTTTTTTAAATTTCACCCTGACCCTGATAGACGCCCCGAAAGTACGTCCCGACCGCCTCAATTTACAAATTATATTATTTAACTTCACCGATATGAACTCGCAAGCCTCGATCTCTGACTTCCCTATTCGCGTGGACTCTTTTTGTTTAATAAAACGGAATTTCCTTTGTTTAATTAAAATGATTTAGAAGCACCGAGCTGGTCTCCTCGCGACTCTCAGAACTTGACGATCTTAATTCTCAACAGGATCTCTCCCTGACTGTCCTCTAACACTTCCCTGCCCCGACTTCCTTTATTATTATATATAACTATCTGAATTATTCCCGGTTTACGCGCACCAAATTATTATTCTGCCGTTTATCAAAACTCGATGATTTTTATCCCGTCTGCGCGGCCCTAGGTTCCTTCCCTGACTGTCCTTTCTTATTATATATTACTATCTGAATTATTCCCGGTTTACGCGCACCAAATTATTATTCTGCCGTTTATCAAAACTCGATGATTTTTATCCCGTCTGCGCGGCCCTAGGTTCCTTCCCTGACTGTCCTCTAACACTCCTCTACCCCGACTGCCCTCCAACACTTCCCTGCCCCGCGACTCCCACCCATCTACTTGTGTGGTTTCAATAATTTATTAGTCACTTTTTTTCAAATCTTAAGTGGTAAGCACATCTCCCAATATGCATATCTCAATCGTTTAATCGTGTTCTGTCACATAATAACCCAAATTCCAAGAAATCAGTGCAACTTTCATGTTTGCTATTTTTTTGTGTGTAACCTTTAGATAACAGAATACAAACTAATTTTGTCTGCGCCGAAGTCATAAATTATCCCAATAGCGCTTAAAAGAAGAGCTCAGTGGCGCACTTCAATTCACTACGCAAACACATGTGGTTATTTAGTGGTAAGGACCCATAAATCACCCCCATGAATTGAAACAGAGGGTCGTATGCTGACACCATTCCCTGTTACAAAATCGAATATAATTCCAAATTGATCTCTCAATTTTAAAGGAATCATTTCGTAGGCCCAAAGGCGAGATCATCACAGTACCCGAATAATCAAAAAATCATCCAAACGAAGACTTTGAATAAAATATCATCGTTTTCACACTTGGGTTCGCTCGTTTTAGTACTTGGGGTCGGTGTTTTTAATACTTGGGTTCGGTCATTTTTTTGGCCTTATGGCACCGAACTGACTGAAAATTTGGATTCCTACTAAGAACCATGGTCTGTACACGAATCCATCAGAAAATCAGCCAAAAGAAGAATATTAATTTTCTCCATACAAAATATTTCGTAGTTTTATGGGCACTTTGTCAAACTTAGGTTCTGCCATAACTTTAGCACTATGCCACCAAATGGACTGAAATTTTGGATTCTTTCTAAGAATCATGGTCTGTACCCGAATCAATCAAAAAATCATCCAAAGAAGACTTTGAAAAAAAAATCATCGTTTACACACTTGGGTTCGCTCGTTTTAGTACTTGGGGTCGGGGTTTTTAAAACTTTGGTTCGGTCATTTTTTTGGCCTTATGGCACCGAACTGACTGAAAATTTGGATTCCTACTAAGAACCATGGTCTGTACACGAATCCATCAGAAAATCAGCCAAAAGAAGAATTTTAATTTTCTCCATACAAAATATTTCGTAGTTTTATGGGCACTTTGTCAAACTTAGGTTCTGCCATAACTTTAGCACTATGGCACCAAATGGACTGAAATTTTGGATTCTTCCTAATAATCGTGGTCTGTACCCGAATCAATCAAAAAATCATCCAAAGAAGACTTTGAAAAAAAAATCATCGTTTTCACACTTGGGTTCGCTCGTTTAAGTACTTGGGGTCGGTGTTTTTGATACTTTGGTTCGGTCATTTTTTTGGCCTTATGGCACCGAACTGACTGAAAATTTGGATTCCTACTAAGAACCATGGTCTGTACACGAATCCATCAGAAAATCAGCCAAAAGAAGAATTATAATTTTCTCCATACAAAATATTTGTAGTTTTATGGGCACATTGTCAAACTTAGGTTCGGCCATTACTTTGGCACTATGTCATCAAATGGACTCAAATTTTGGATTCTTCCTAAGAATCATGGTCTGTACCCGAATCAATCAAAAAATCATCCAAAAGAAGACTTTGAAAAAAATATCATCGTTTTCACACTTGGGTTCGCTCGTTTTAGTACTTGGGGTCGGTGTTTTTAATACTTGGGTTCGTTCATATTTTTGGCCATATGGCACAGAACTGACTGAAAATATGGATTCCTACTAAGAACCATGATCTGTACACGAATCTATCAGAAAATCAGCCAAAAGAAGAATTTTAATTTTCTAGATACAAAATATTTGTAGTTTTATGGGCACTTTGTCAAACTTTGGTTCGGCCATAACTTTAGCATTATGGCACCAAATGAACTGAAATTTTGGATTCTTCCTAAGATACATGGTCTGTACCCGAATAATCAAAAAATCATCCAAAAGAAGACTTTGAAAAAAATATCATCGTTTTCACACTTGGGTTCGCTCGTTTTAGTACTTGGGGTCGGTGTTTTAAATACTTGGGTTCGGTCATTTTTTTGGCCTTATGGCACCGAACTGACTGAAAATTTGGATTCCTACTAAGAACCATGGTCTGTACACGAATCCATCAGAAAATCAGCCAAAAGAAGAATTTTAATTTTCTCCATACAAAATATTTCGTAGTTTTATGGGCACTTTGTCAAACTTAGGTTCTGCCATAACTTTGGCACTATGGCACCAAATGGACTGAAATTTTGGATTCTTCCTAAGAATCATGGTCTGTACCCGAATCAATCAAAAAATCATCCAAAAGAAGACTTTGAAAAAAAATATCATCGTTTTCACACTTGGGTTCGCTCGTTTTAGTACTTGGGGTCGGTGTTTTTAATACTTGGGTTCGGTCAGATTTTTTGCCTTATCGCACCGAACTGACTGAAAATTGGGATTCCTACTAAGAACCATGGTCTGTACACGAATCCATCAGAAAATCAGCCAAAAGAAGAATTTTAATTTTCTCCATACAAAATATTTCGTCGTTTTATGGGCACTTTGTCAAACTAAGGTTCTGCCATAACTTTAGCACTATGGCACCAAATGGACTGAAATTTTTGATTTTTCCTAAGAATCATGGTCTGTACCCGAATCAATCAAAAAATCATCCAAATGAAGACTTTGAAAAAAATATCATCGTTTTCACACTTGGGTTAGCTCGTTTTAGTACTTGGGGTCGGGGTTTTTAATACTTTGGTTCGGTCATTTTTTTGGCCTTATGGCACCGAACTGACTGAAAATTTGGATTCCTACTAAGAACCATGGTCTGTACACGAATCCATCAGAAAATCAGCCAAAAGAAGAATTTTAATTTTCTCCATACAAAATATTTCGTAGTTTTATGGGCACTTTGTCAAACTTATGTTCTGCCATAACTTTAGCACTATGGCACCAAATGGACTGAAATTTTGGATTCTTCCTAAGAATCATGGCCTGTACCCGAATCAATCAAAAAATCATCCAAAGAAGACTTTGAAAAAAAAATCATCGTTTTCACACTTGGGTTCGCTCGTTTAAGTACTTGGGGTCGGTGTTTTTGATATTGGGTTCTGTCATATTTTTGGCCATATTGCACCAAACTGACTGAAAATATGGATTCCTACTACGATGGTCTGTACACGAATCCATCAGAAAATCAGCCAAAAGAAGAATTTTAATTTTCTCCATAGAAAATATTTGTAGTTTTATGGGCACATTGTAAAACTTAGGTTCGGCCATAACTTTGGCACTATGGCACCAGATGGACTCAAATTTTGGATTCTTCCTAAGAATCATGGTCTGTACCCGAATCAATCAAAAAATCATCCAAAAGAAGACTTTGAAAAAAATATCATCGTTTTCACACTTGGGTTCGCTCGTTTTAGTACTTGGGGTCGGGGTTTTTAATACTTTGGTTCGGTCATTTTTTTGGCCTTATGGCACCGAACTGACTGAAAATTTGGATTCCTACTAAGAACCATGGTCTGTACACGAATCCATCAGAAAATCAGCCAAAAGAAGAATTTTAATTTTCTCGATAAAAAATATTTGTAGTTTTATGGGCACTTTGTCAAACTTTGGCTCGGCCATAACTTTAGCATTATGGCACCAAATGAACTGAAATTTTGGATTCTTCCTAAGATACATGGTCTGTACCCGAATAATCAAAAAATCATCCAAACGAAGACTTTGAATAAAATATCATCGTTTTCACACTTGGGTTCGCTCGTTTTAGTACTTGGGGTCGGTGTTTTTAATACTTGGGTTCGGTCATTTTTTTGGCCTTATGGCACCGAACTGACTGAAAATTTGGATTCCTACTAAGAACCATGGTCTGTACACGAATCCATCAGAAAATCAGCCAAAAGAAGAATTTTAATTTTCTCCATACAAAATATTTGTAGTTTTATGGGCACATTGTAAAACTTAGGTTCGGCCATAACTTTGGCACTATGGCACCAGATGGACTCAAATTTTGGATTCTTCCTAAGAATCATGGTCTGTACCCGAATCAATCAAAAAATCATCCAAAAGAAGACTTTGAAAAAAATATCATCGTTTTCACACTTGGGTTCGCTCGTTTTAGTACTTGGGGTCGGGGTTTTTAATACTTTGGTTCGGTCATTTTTTTGGCCTTATGGCACCGAACTGACTGAAAATTTGGATTCCTACTAAGAACCATGGTCTGTACACGAATCCATCAGAAAATCAGCCAAAAGAAGAATTTTAATTTTCTCGATAAAAAATATTTGTAGTTTTATGGGCACTTTGTCAAACTTTGGTTCGGCCATAACTTTAGCATTATGGCACCAAATGAACTGAAATTTTGGATTCTTCCTAAGATACATGGTCTGTACCCGAATAATCAAAAAATCATCCAAACGAAGACTTTGAATAAAATATCATCGTTTTCACACTTGGGTTCGCTCGTTTTAGTACTTGGGGTCGGTGTTTTTAATACTTGGGTTCGGTCATTTTTTTGGCCTTATGGCACCGAACTGACTGAAAATTTGGATTCCTACTAAGAACCATGGTCTGTACACGAATCCATCAGAAAATCAGCCAAAAGAAGAATATTAATTTTCTCCATACAAAATATTTCGTAGTTTTATGGGCACTTTGTCAAACTTAGGTTCTGCCATAACTTTAGCACTATGCCACCAAATGGACTGAAATTTTGGATTCTTTCTAAGAATCATGGTCTGTACCCGAATCAATCAAAAAATCATCCAAAGAAGACTTTGAAAAAAAAATCATCGTTTTCACACTTGGGTTCGCTCGTTTTAGTACTTGGGGTCGGTGTTTTTAATACTTGGGTTCGGTCATTTTTTTTGGCCTTATGGCACCGAACTGACTGAAAATTTGGATTCCTACTGTTATAACTGTTAAACTGTTAATTACCAATGGGATCTTTACGTGATCAGGGAATAGTTTAGAAATAATAATGCGCGTGTCGAGTATTAATTATAATTGCACAATAATGAGTTCTACAGCTAATCCTAGCTTTCGGCGCTGTTGGTGATAAAGGAGACAGAGCAAGGGCGAACATCTTCTTTTATACACGTTCATCTTCCGTCTCGCTCTTGCATCCTGAGTACCTTTCTCACATCCTCCCCTACTTAAAATTGAAAATTCCCTAACTACATACTTCATTTCCTGTTGCTACAAATTTCATTACATACAATATTATATTAGGCTACATATTTCAATTTTTTACAATATAATATACATTATTCAAGTTACTTAAAATTAAGTATAATTTCTCCTCTTCTCTTCCGTTTCTTCTCTCTTTCTCGCTCGTCCGTCTCATCTTGGGCGAAGTCGTCCATGCCACGGTTTAGACCTGAAACATGGAGAAACAGAATTAGAGTCGCTTCTACTGCGCAACATACCGGAGAGATCCAATTCGTCCGTCGACAGTTCTAGTGTGTCAGACGCGATGAATTCAGGACCATCTTTCTCCCGCCATGAAACATGTAATTTCCTTATCTGGTCTAAATGTCTTTTCCATACCATATTAGAATTGTTAATTTTAATGAAATATACTTTGCTGCCTTTTTCCTCAACCACAACCCCAGGGACCCATAATCTATTACCCTGAGATCTGAAATCTCTGGCCATCACTTTCTGACCTACATCAAAACCTGTCTTAGTTCTACCCCTATATTGCCTTTTCTGATTGCCTTGGCTCTGAATAACCTTTTGAATTACTTTGTTTTGTCGATAAGAACCTGAATTACTGGTTCTTTCCTCCACTTTCCTAGGGATCAGAGAGTCAAAGACAGTCCTAATTTTCCTTCCCATTAACAATAACGATGGCTCACACCCTGTAGTTGCATGCACGGTATTCCTATAATCTGTTAAAAAGTTACCAAGCTGCTCTTTATAGTCTGATGGAAATCTATTACGTTTACAAATTTTTTTAAGAAAATTTTTACATATCTTAACCGCACTCTCTGCTTGTCCGTTGCTGCTAGGGTGATTAATTGGACTAGTTATATGTACCATACCATTTTTTTTACAGAAAATTTCAAAGTCCTCAGAACAAAAACACGTACCATTATCGCTAACTAAAGTTGCTGGAAAACCAAATTGTGAGAATAACCTATGAAGTACCTCAATATTTTCTTTTGAAGACAAACTGTTTACTTCCAGGCATTCGATCCACTTCGAAGAAGCGTCTACCACAACTAAAAAGTTTTTGTTATGTAAGCTACCATGGTCAATATGTACCCTGAACCATACTTCAGGTTCATATGGCCAGACTGCTAGAGAACTCTTTTGAGATTCTGGTTTAATTTCTAAACAATCCTTACAATTTTCAGTTATTTTCTCTAAATCTCGATTAATTTTTGGCCACCACACGAAACTTTTCGCAATACCTTTAGTCTTAAAAACCCCTAAATGAGATCTGTGTAACATCTTTAAAACCTCTTGTCTTAAAGACTCCGGAACCACAACTCTATGTTGATATAAAATACACCCATTTATCAATGATAATTCTAACCTTTTTTCCCAGAAAATTCTATTAAAATTACTATTTTGAACTTTTTTTACTGATGCTGGCCAACCCTCGATAAGAAATTTCTTAACTTGACTTAACATATCGTCCTTTTCGGTCTCACTTTTTATCACGTCTAGAGATAAATTAAACCCGTTATTTTCGAAGTAATTAATGTAACCAGACTCTATCTTATCCTCACAGCTTCCCTTTTCAATCGGACACCTGCTCAGAAAGTCTGAACAATTGTTTTTCGACTTTACATATTCAATCTTAAAATTGAACGACCCTAACATAACCGCATAACGTTGTAACCTAGACGCTGCGATTTTAGGAATTTCTCTATTTTGACCGAAGATTCTCACTAAGGGTTGGTTATCCACAGCTAAGGTGAATTCTCTCCCGTACAAATATTGATAAAACTTTTTAATTCCAAAAATAATAGCAGTTGCTTCAATATCTAAAATTGAATAATTTTTTTCCGCTTTACTTAAAGTTCTGCTTGCGAAACCTATTGGCCTTTCAAACCCATTCTGAAATACATGTATAAGTGTCGCTCCAACCCCATTGAGACTACCGTCTGTGACAAGTTTCACAGGAATATTTTCATCGAAATGAGTTAAAATCCTATCCGAAGTTAAAATTTTTTTTATAATCGCAAAACTATTCTCCTGTTCTGTACCCCATTGGAATTTGATATCTTTTTTAAGTAACTCGTACAACGGTGACAATACATTTGCCATGTTTGGGATAAAATTACGATAATAGCTAATCATGCCTAACAAACTTCTCAAATGATTTAAATCACTAGGTGACGGTGCATTTAAAATAGCTTCCTTATTCCGTTGACACGGTTGAATCCCTTGTTCACTTATCTTATAACCTAAAAACTCAATAACTTCTAAATTAAATTCGCACTTTTCACTATTCACCGTTAAATTACAGCTTTTTAACCTCTCTAAAACGTCACACACGTTTTTCTCTAAATCTTCTTCGTCTTCCCCGATCACAATAATGTCATCCAAATAGAATGTCATCTTCTGTAATCCTGATAAACAATTTGCCATTGCTTTTGCAAACATAGCCGGTGCAGAAGCTAACCCATACACTAACCGTTTATACTGAAATAACCCTAAATGTGTGTTGATCGTTGTGAAACGCCTACATTCCTTTTTCAAAACAAACTGGTTATACGCCGACTTGAGGTCAATCTTTGCAAAAACTTTCCCACCATTGACTTTGGTTAACAGTTCTTCAATCCTAGGTAAAGGGTACTTGTCAATTAACAGCTGATTATTCACTGTTGACTTGTAATCACCACATAACCTAATACTACCATTTTTCTTAATCACTGGTACGATAGGACTCGCAAATTCACTATAATGAACCGGCTCTATTATTCCATCTGAGATTAAAGTATTTAACTCTCGTTCGACTTTTTCTTTTAAAGCGAATGGAATGATTCTATTATTTCGAAACACCGGAACAGCGGTATCTTTCAACCTTAAATTAACTTCATATTTATTAAACTTGCCTAGTTTATCCGTAAAAACTTCTGGAAATTTTTTTACTAATCGCTCTTTTAATGTATTTCGATTAACACAATTCACTATCCCAGTAATTCCTAAGTTAAACAGTTCCATGAAGTCTCGTCCTAATATTGATAACGTAGAGCTACCTACAACAATAATCTTTAACTGGCGGCATTGTCCGTTATACTCTACCAGCGGAGTAAATGCACCTATTACTTTGATGAGCGTATTGTCAAAACCCCGTAGACTAATGTTTTCATGCACTAACTTATTACTATTAAACTGATTGAAATAACAATCCTTGCCAATCACGCTACAAGATGCACCTGAATCTAACATGAATTTACTTCTAATGCCGTCCAAAGAAACCTCTACACAATATGGTTCAACACTATTTATATTATCGACACTTGTATCTGAAAACAAGGTATTCACATTTTTACGAACTGAAAAACTTTTACACTGTTTTGCTAGATGACCCTTTTTACCACAAATTCTACATGTATAGCCTTTGAATCTACAATCCGCCGAAATATGATTATCGTTTCCACAAACGAAACATTTACGCTTTGGCGACGGCGATCGCGACTTATGTGGACTACTCATCCGGTTGAATCTATTGCTTACTCTTTTCTTTTCATATGAACTAGGTGAAACACGACCACTGCTGACACTGTTATTTGCTAAAACAGAGTTAAACTCCCGACCTTGGGCTTGCGTTGAAGCTACGAGTTCGATGCACTCTGCTACTTGGACACACTTTTCGAAAGTATACGATTCACTTTCAAGAAATAATTTTTCCCTGACTTTCCCGGGCTTACATCCTAGCACAAAGAAATCTCTTAATTTCTCCGACAAATTATTCCCGAATTTACAATTAACCGAAAGAGCCTTTAATCTAACGGCGAAATCACGAATTGTCTCATCACTCCTCTGTTTAGCTGTGTAAAACTGTGACCTCTCCTCAAAAAAACATTTCGTCATGCTACAATACTCATTGAGTTTAGAAATTAAATCTTCTAATTTAACATCGGTTACTTTTTTAGGAATACACAAATTTACCAAAAGTGAGAAACAGTCATCCTTCAAGGCATTAAGAAAAATAGCCCTTTTTTTCACATCTGATGCGTATTTGTCATCATTCACAAGGAGATACTGTTCGAGGCGGACCTTGAAATTCTCCCAGTTACCGTCACGCAAACTGAAGGACCCCAATCCTCCTGACTCCATGTTTGCTCTACCCAGATGATACAACAAGAGAGAGAAAAGAAAAAAAGAGAAAAACACTCCCCTACGATATTCCTCCTCAATCTGTACTGCTCCGTTGACCCTCTCAGGAAACCGCTTCTTGATCCTTGATGACGATGGCTCCTTCCAGACCCGTCTAGTGACCTGGACACCCAGCTGCCGCTCTTGAAGTCCTGGACCCTCCCGTGCAATCTTCCCCCTTCCGAGAAGTTAGGCTGGCTCCAGTGTTCCCCTTCTTCTTCACTCCTTCCAGTGAAGATTTTTAATTTCGGTCCGGCCTTTTTTACCGACCCGAAAATAATGTTACAACACGTAACTATTGAACTCGCGTGCTTAGCGTGCAATTTTTGCGCGTCGATTCTCGCAATCGTTATATTTAATTCCGTATTGGCTGCGCCACTGTTATAACTGTTAAACTGTTAATTACCAATGGGATCTTTACGTGATCAGGGAATAGTTTAGAAATAATAATGCGCCTGTCGAGTATTAATTATAATTGCACAATAATGAGTTCTACAGCTAATCCTAGCTTTCGGCGCTGTTGGTGATAAAGGAGACAGAGCAAGGGCGAACATCTTCTTTTATACACGTTCATCTTCCGTCTCGCTCTTGCATCCTGAGTACCTTTCTCACACCTACTAAGAACCATGGTCTGTACACGAATCCATCAGAAAATCAGCCAAAAGAAGAATTTGAATTTTCTCGATACAAAATATTTGTAGTTTTATGGGCACTTTGTCAAACTTTGGTTCGGCCATAACTTTAGCATTATGGCACCATATGAACTGAAATTTTGGATTCTTCCTAAGATACATGGTCTGTACCCGAATAATCAAAAAATCATCCAAAAGAAGACTTTGAAAAAAATATCATCGTTTTCACACTTGGGTTCGCTCGTTTTAGTACTTGGGGTCGGGGTTTTTAATACTTTGGTTCGGTCATTTTTTTGGCCTTATGGCACCGAACTGACTGAAAATTTGGATTCCTACTAAGAACCATGGTCTGTACACGAATCCATCAGAAAATCAGCCAAAAGAAGAATTTAAATTTTCTCCATACAAAATATTTCGTAGTTTTATGGGCACTTTGTCAAACTTAGGTTCGGCCATAACTTTGGCACTATGTCATCAAATGGACTCAAATTTTGGATTCTTCCTAAGAATCATGGTCTGTACCCGAATCAATCAAAAAATCATCCAAAAGAAGACTTTGAAAAAAATATCATCGTTTTCACACTTGGGTTCGCTCGTTTTAGTACTTGGGGTCGGTGTTTTTAATACTTGGGTTCGTTCATATTTTTGGCCATATGGCACCGAACTGACTGAAAATATGGATTCCTACTAAGAACAATGGTCTGTACACGAATCTATCAGAAAATCAGCCAAAAGAAGAATTTTAATTTTCTAGATACAAAACATTTGTAGTTTTATGGGCACTTTGTCAAACTTTGGTTCGGCCATAACTTTAGCATTATGGCACCAAATGAACTGTAATTTTGGATTCTTCCTAAGAATCATGGTCTGTACCCGAATCAATCAAAAAATCATCCAAAAGCAGACTTTGAATAAAATATCATCGTTTTCACACTTGGGTTCGCTCGTTTTAGTACTTGGGGTCGGTGTTTTTAATACTTGGGTTCGGTCATTTTTTTGGCCTTATGGCACCGAACTGACTGAAAATTTGGATTCCTACTAAGAACCATGGTCTGTACACGAATCCATCAGAAAATCAGCCAAAAGAAGAATTTTAATTTTCTCCATACAAAATATTTGTAATTTAAAATAAAACAATAACTTTGTAAACACCACTTTTATAAAAGTGGTGTTTACAAAGTTATTGTTTTATTTTAAATTATAATGTCACATCACAAAGTAACTGCATCATATGAACAAAAAAAAAAATATTTGTAGTTTTATGGGCACATTGTCAAACTTAGGTTCGGCCATTACTTTGGCACTATGTCATCAAATGGACTCAAATTTTGGATTCTTCCTAAGAATCATGGTCTGTACCCGAATCAATCGAAAAATCATCCAAAGAAGACTTTGAAAAAAAAATCATCGTTTTCACACTTGGGTTCGCTCGTTTAAGTACTTGGGGTCGGTGTTTTTGATACTTTGGTTCGGTCATTTTTTTGGCCTTATGGCACCGAACTGACTGAAAATTTGGATTCCTACTAAGAACCATGGTCTGTACACGAATCCATCAGAAAATCAGCCATAAGAAGAATTTTAATTTTCTCGATACAAAATATTTGTAGTTTTATGGGCACTTTGTCAAACTTTGGTTCGGCCATAACTTTAGCATTATGGCACCAAATGAACTGTAATTTTGGATTCTTCCTAAGAATCATGGTCTGTACCCGAATAATCAAAAAATCATCCAAACGAAGACTTTGAATAAAATATCATCGTTTTCACACTTGGGTTCGCTCGTTTTAGTACTTGGGGTCGGTGTTTTTAATACTTGGGTTCGGTCATTTTTTTGGCCTTATGGCACCGAACTGACTGAAAATTTGGATTCCTACTAAGAACCATGGTCTGTACACGAATCCATCAGAAAATCAGCCAAAAGAAGAATATTAATTTTCTCCATACAAAATATTTCGTAGTTTTATGGGCACTTTGTCAAACTTAGGTTCTGCCATAACTTTAGCACTATGCCACCAAATGGACTGAAATTTTGGATTCTTTCTAAGAATCATGGTCTGTACCCGAATCAATCAAAAAATCATCCAAAGAAGACTTTGAAAAAAAAATCATCGTTTTCACACTTGGGTTCGCTCGTTTTAGTACTTGGGGTCGGTGTTTTTAATACTTGGGTTCGGTCATTTTTTTTGGCCTTATGGCACCGAACTGACTGAAAATTTGGATTCCTACTAAGAACCATGGTCTGTACACGAATCCATCAGAAAATCAGCCAAAAGAAGAATTTAAATTTTCTCCATACAAAATATTTCGTAGTTTTATGGGCACTTTGTCAAACTTAGGTTCGGCCATTACTTTGGCACTATGTCATCAAATGGACTCAAATTTTGGATTCTTCCTATGAATTATGGTCTAACTTTGGTTCGGCCATAACTTTAGCATTATGGCACCAAATGAACTGTAATTTTGGATTCTTCCTAAGAATCATGGTCTGTACCCGAATCAATCAAAAAATCATCCAAAAGCAGACTTTGAATAAAATATCATCGTTTTCACACTTGGGTTCGCTCGTTTTAGTACTTGGGGTCGGTGTTTTTAATACTTGGGTTCGGTCATTTTTTTGGCCTTATGGCACCGAACTGACTGAAAATTTGGATTCCTACTAAGAACCATGGTCTGTACACGAATCCATCAGAAAATCAGCCAAAAGAAGAATTTTAATTTTTTCCATACAAAATATTTGTAATTTAAAATAAAACAATAACTTTGTAAACACCACTTTTATAAAAGTGGTGTTTACAAAGTTATTGTTTTATTTTAAATTATAATGTCACATCACAAAGTAACTGCTTCATATGAACAAAAAAAAAATATTTGTAGTTTTATGGGCACATTGTCAAACTTAGGTTCGGCCATTACTTTGGCACTATGTCATCAAATGGACTCAAATTTTGGATTCTTCCTAAGAATCATGGTCTGTACCCGAATCAATCAAAAAATCATCCAAAGAAGACTTTGAAAAAAAAATCATCGTTTTCACACTTGGGTTCGCTCGTTTAAGTACTTGGGGTCGGTGTTTTTGATACTTTGGTTCGGTCATTTTTTTGGCCTTATGGCACCGAACTGACTGAAAATTTGGATTCCTACTAAGAACCATGGTCTGTACACGAATCCATCAGAAAATCAGCCAAAAGAAGAATTTTAATTTTCTCGATACAAAATATTTGTAGTTTTATGGGCACTTTGTCAAACTTTGGTTCGGCCATAACTTTAGCACTATGTCATCAAATGGACTCAAATTTTGGATTCTTCCTAAGAATCATGGTCTGTACCCGAATCAATCGAAAAATCATCCAAAGCAGACTTTGAAAAAAAAATCATCGTTTTCACACTTGGGTTCGCTCGTTTAAGTACTTGGGGTCGGTGTTTTTGATACTTTGGTTCGGTCATTTTTTTGGCCTTATGGCACCGAACTGACTGAAAATTTGGATTCCTACTAAGAACCATGGTCTGTACACGAATCCATCAGAAAATCAGCCAAAAGAAGAATTTTAATTTTCTCGATACAAAATATTTGTAGTTTTATGGGCACTTTGTCAAACTTTGGTTCGGCCATAACTTTAGCATTATGGCACCAAATGAACTGAAATTTTGGATTCTTCCTAAGATACATGGTCTGTACCTGAATAATCAAAAAATCATCCAAACGAAGACTTTGAATAAAATATCATCGTTTTCACACTTGGTTTCGCTCGTTTTAGTACTTGGGGTCGGTGTTTTTAATACTTGGGTTCGGTCATTTTTTTGGCCTTATGGCACCGAACTGACTGAAAATTTGGATTCCTACTAAGAACCATGGTCTGTACACGAATCCATCAGAAAATCAGCCAAAAGAAGAATTTTAATTTTCTCCATACAAAATATTTGTAGTTTTATGGGCACATTGTCAAACTTAGGTTCGTCCATTACTTTGGCACTATGTCATCAAATGGACTCAAATTTTGGATTCTTCCTAAGAATCATGGTCTGTACCCGAATCAATCAAAAAATCATCCAAAAGAAGACTTTGAAAAAAATATCATCGTTTTCACACTTGGGTTCGCTCGTTTTAGTACTTGGGGTCGGTGTTTTTAATACTTGGGTTCGTTCATATTTTTGGCCATATGGCACCGAACTGACTGAAAATATGGATTCCTACTAAGAACCATGGTCTGTACACGAATCTATCAGAAAATCAGCCAAAAGAAGAATTTTAATTTTCTAGATACAAAATATTTGTAGTTTTATGGGCACTTTGTCAAACTTTGGTTCGGCCATAACTTTAGCATTATGGCTCCAAATGAACTGAAATTTTGGATTCTTCCTTAGATACATGGTCTGTACCCGAATAATCAAAAAATCATCCAAAAGAAGACTTTGAAAAAAATATCATCGTTTTCACACTTGGGTTCGCTCGTTTTAGTACTTGGGGTCGGTGTTTTTAATACTTGGGTTCGGTCATTTTTTTGGCCTTATGGCACCGAACTGACTGAAAATTTGGATTCCTACTGTACACGAATCCATCAGAAAATCAGCCAAAAGAAGAATTTTAATTTTCTCCATACAAAATATTTCGTAGTTTTATGGGCACTTTGTCAAACTTAGGTTCTGCCATAACTTTAGCACTATGGCACCAAATGGACTGAAATTTTGGATTCTTCCTAAGAATCATGGTCTGTACCCGAATCAATCAAAAAATCATCCAAAAGAAGACTTTGAAAAAAAATATCATCGTTTTCACACTTGGGTTCGCTCGTTTTAGTACTTGGGGTCGGTGTTTTTAATAATTGGGTTCGGTCAGATTTTTTGCCTTATCGCACCGAACTGACTGAAAATTGGGATTCCTACTAAGAACCATGGTCTGTTCACGAATCCATCAGAAAATCAGCCAAAAGAAGAATTTTAATTTTCTCCATACAAAATATTTCGTCGTTTTATGGGCACTTTGTCAAACTTAGGTTCTGCCATAACTTTAGCACTATGGCACCAAATGGACTGAAATTTTGGATTCTTCCTAAGAATCATGGTCTGTACCCGAATCAATCAAAAAATCATCCAAATGAAGACTTTGAAAAAAATATCATAGTTTTCACACTTGGGTTCGCTCGTTTTAGTACTTGGGGTCGGGGTTTTTAATACTTTGGTTCGGTCATTTTTTTGGCCTTATGGCACCGAACTGACTGAAAATTTGGATTCCTACTAAGAACCATGGTCTGTACACGAATCCATCAGAAAATCAGCCAAAAGAAGAATTTTAATTTTCTCCATACAAAATATTTCGTAGTTTTATGGGTACTTTGTCAAACTTATGTTCTGCCATAACTTGAGCACTATGGCACCAAATGGACTGAAATTTTGGATTCTTCCTAAGAATCATGGTCTGTACCCGAATCAATCAAAAAATCATCCAAAAGAAGACTTTGAAAAAAAAATCATCGTTTTCACACTTGGGTTCGCTCGTTTAAGTACTTGGGGTCGGTGTTTTTAATACTTGGGTTCGGTCATATTTTTAGCCTTATGGCACCGAACTGACTGAAAATTTGGATTCCTACTAAGAACCATGGTCTGTACACGAATCCATCAGAAAATCAGCCAAAAGAAGAATTTGAATTTTCTCGATACAAAATATTTGTAGTTTTATGGGCACTTTGTCAAACTTCGGTTCGGCCATAACTTTAGCATTATGGCACCATATGAACTGAAATTTTGGATTCTTCCTAAGATACATGGTCTGTACCCGAATAATCAAAAAATCATCCAAAAGAAGACTTTGAAAAAAATATCATCGTTTTCACACTTGGGTTCGCTCGTTTTAGTACTTGGGGTCGGGGTTTTTAATACTTTGGTTCGGTCATTTTTTTGGCCTTATGGCACCGAACTGACTGAAAATTTGGATTCCTACTAAGAACCATGGTCTGTACACGAATCCATCAGAAAATCAGCCAAAAGAAGAATTTAAATTTTCTCCATACAAAATATTTCGTAGTTTTATGGGCACATTGTAAAACTTAGGTTCGGCCATAACTTTGGCACTATGGCAACAGATGGACTCAAATTTTGGATTCTTCCTAAGAATCATGGTCTGTACCCGAATCAATCAAAAAATCATCCAAAAGAAGACTTTGAAAAAAATATCATCGTTTTCACACTTGGGTTCGCTCGTTTTAGTACTTGGGGTCGGGGTTTTTAATACTTTGGTTCGGTCATTTTTTTGGCCTTATGGCACCGAACTGACTGAAAATTTGGATTCCTACTAAGAACCATGTTCTGTACACGAATCCATCAGAAAATCAGCCAAAAGAAGAATTTTAATTTTCTCGATACAAAATATTTGTAGTTTTATGGGCACTTTGTCAAACTTTGGTTCGGCCATAACTTTAGCATTATGGCACCAAATGAACTGAAATTTTGGATTCTTCCTAAGATACATGATCTGTACCCGAATAATCAAAAAATCATCCAAACGAAGACTTTGAATAAAATATCATCGTTTTCACACTTGGGTTCGCTCGTTTTAGTACTTGGGGTCGGTGTTTTTAATACTTGGGTTCGGTCATTTTTTTGGCCTTATGGCACCGAACTGACTGAAAATTTGGATTCCTACTAAGAACCATGGTCTGTACACGAATCCATCAGAAAATCAGCCAAAAGAAGAATTTTAATTTTCTGCATACAAAATATTTGTAGTTTTATGGGCACATTGTCAAACTTAGGTTCGGCCATTACTTTGGCACTATGTCATCAAATGGACTCAAATTTTGGATTCTTCCTAAGAATCATGGTCTGTACCCGAATCAATCAAAAAATCATCCAAAAGAAGACTTTGAAAAAAATATCATCGTTTTCACACTTGGGTTCGCTCGTTTTAGTACTTGGGGTCGGTGTTTTTAATACTTGGGTTCGTTCATATTTTTAGCCATATGGCACCGAACTGACTGAAAATATGGATTCCTACTAAGAACCATGGTCTGTACACGAATCTATCAGAAAATCAGCCAAAGAAGAATTTTAATTTTCTAGATACAAAATATTTGTAGTTTTATGGGCACTTTGTCAAACTTTGGTTCGGCCATAACTTTAGCATTATGGCACCAAATGAACAGAAATTTTGGATTCTTCCTTAGATACATGGTCTGTACCCGAATAATCAAAAAATCATCCAAAAGAAGACTTTGAAAAAAATATCATCATTTTCACACTTGGGTTCGCTCGTTTAAGTACTTGGGGTCGGTGTTTTTAATACTTGGGTTCGGTCATTTTTTTGGCCTTATGCACCGAACTGTCTGAAAATATGGATTCCTACTAAGAACCATGGTCTGTACACGAATCCATCAGAAAATCAGCCAAAAGAAGAATTTTAATTTTCTCGATACAAAATATTTGTAGTTTTATGGGCACTTTGTCAAACTTAGGTTCGGCCATAACTTTGGCACTATGGCACCAGATGGACTCAAATTTTGGATTCTTCCTAAGAATCATGGTCTGTACCCGAATCATTCAAAAAATCATCCAAAAGAAGACTTTAAAAAAAAATCATCGTTTTCACACTTGGGTTTGCTCGTTTTAGTACTTGGGGTCGGTGTTTTTAATACTTGGGTTCGGTCATATTTTTGGCCAAATGGCACCGAACAGACTGAAAATATGGATATCCTACTAAGAACCATGGTCTGTACATGAATCCATTAGAAAATCAGCCAAAAGAAGAATTTTAATTTTCTCGATACAAAATATTTGTAGTTTTATGGGCACTTTGTCAAACTTTGGTTCGGCCATAACTTTAGCATTATGGCACCAAATGAACTGAAATTTTGGATTCTTCCTAAGATACATGGTCTGTACCCGAATAATCAAAAAATCATCCAAAAGAAGACTTTGAATAAAATATCATCGTTTTCACACTTGGGTTCACTCGTTTTAGTACTTGGGGTCGGTGTTTTTAATACTTGGGTTCGGTCATTTTTTTGGCCTTATGGCACCGAACTGACTGAAAATTTGGATTCCTACTAAGAACCATGGTCTGTACACGAATCCATCAGAAAATCAGCCAAAAGAAGAATTTTAATTTTCTCCATACAAAATATTTGTAGTTTTATGGGCACATTGTCAAACTTAGGTTCGGCCATAACTTTGGCACTATGTCATCAAATGGACTCAAATTTTGGATTCTTCCTAAGAATCATGGTCTGTACCCGAATCAATCAAAAAATCATCCAAAAGAAGACTTTGAAAAAAATATCATCGTTTTCACACTTGGGTTCGCTCGTTTTAGTACTTGGGGTCGGTGTTTTTAATACTTGGGGTGGGTCATATTTTTGGCTATATGGCACCGAACAGACTGGATTCCTACTAAGAACCATGGTCTGTACACGAATCCATCAGAAAATCAGCCAGAAGAAGAATTTTAATTTTCTCGATACAAAATATTTGTAGTTTTATGGGCACTTTGTCAAACTTTGGTTCGGCCATAACTTTAGCATTATGGCACCAAATGAACTGAAATTTTGGATTCTTCCTAAGATACATGGTCTGTACCCGAATAATAAAAAATCATCCAAAAGAAGACTTTGAAAAAAATATCATCGTTTTCACACTTGGGTTCGCTCGTTTTAGTACTTGGGGTCGGTGTTTTTAATACTTGGGTTCGGTCATTTTTTTGGCCTTATGGCACCGAACTGACTGAAAATTTGGATTCCTACTAAGAACCATGGTCTGTACACGAATCCATCAGAAAATCAGCCAAAAGAAGAATTTTAATTTTCTCCATACAAAATATTTGTAGTTTTATGGGCACTTTGTCAAACTTTGGTTCGGCCATAACTTTAGGATTATGGCACCAAATAAACTGAAATTTTGGATTCTTCCTAAGAATCATGGTCTGTACCCGAATAATCAAAAAATCATCCAAAAGAAGACTTTGAAAAAAATATCATCGTTTTCACACTTGGGTTCGCTCGTTTAAAAACTTGGGGTCGGTGTTTTTAATACTTGGGTTCGGTCATATTTTTGGCCTTATGGCACCGAACTGACTGAAAATTTGGATTCCTACTAAGAACCATGGTCTGTACACGAATCCATCAGAAAATCAGCCAAAAGAAGAATTTTAATTTTCTCCATACAAAATATTTCGTAGTTTTATGGGCACTTTGTCAAACTTAGGTTCTGCCATAACTTTAGCACTATGGCACCAAATGGACTGAAATTTTGGATTCTTCCTAAGAATCATGGTCTGTACCCGAATCAATCAAAAAATCATCCAAAAGAAGACTTTGAAAAAAAATCATCGTTTTCACACTTGGGTTCGCTCGTTTTAGTACTTGGGGTCGGTGTTTTTAATACTTGGGGTCGGTCATATTTTTGGCCATATAGCACCGAACAGACTGAAAATATGAATTCCTACTAAGAACCATGGTCTGTACACGAATCCATCAGAAAATCAGCCAAAAGAAGAATTTTAATTTTCTCGATACAAAATATTTGTAGTTTTATGGGCACTTTGTCAAACTTTGGTTCGGCTATAACTTAAGCATTATGGCACCTAATGAACTGAAACTTTGAATTCTTCCTAAGATACATGGTCTGTACCCGAATAATCAAAAAATCATCCAAAAGAAGACTTTGAAAAAAATATCATCGTTTTCACACTTGGGTTCGCTCGTTTTAGTTCTTGGGGTCGGTGTTTTTAATACTTGGGTTCGGTCATATTTTTGCCATATGGCACCTAACAGACTGAAAATATGGATTCCTACTAAGAACCATGGTCTGTACACGAATCCATCAGAAAATCAGCCAAAAGAAGAATTTTAATTTTCTCGATACAAAATATTTCGTAGTTTTATGTGCACTTTGTCAAACTTAGGTTCTGCCATAACTTTAGCACTATAGCACCAAATGGACTGAAATTTAGGATTCTTCCTAAGAATCATGGTCTGTACCCGAATCAATCAAAAAATCATCCAAAAGAAGACTTTGAAAAAAATATCATCGTTTTCACACTTGGGTTCGCTCGTTTAAATACTTGGGGTCGGTGTTTTTAATACTTGGGTTCGGTCATATTTTTGGCCTTATGGCACCGAACTGACTGAAAATATGGATTCCTACTAAGAACCATGGTCTGTACACGAATCCATCAGAAAATCAGCCAAAAGAAGAATTTTAATTTTCTCCATACAAAATATTTCGTAGTTTTATGGGCACTTTGTCAAACTTAGGTTCTGCCATAACTTTAGCACTATGGCACCAAATGGACTGAAATTTTGGATTCTTCCTAAGAATCATGGTCTGTACCCGAATCAATCAAAAAATCATCCAAAAGAAGACTTTGAAAAAAAATCATCGTTTTCACACTTGGGTTCGCTCGTTTTAGTACTTGGGGTCGGTGTTTTTAATACTTGGGGTCGGTCATATTTTTGGCCATATAGCACCGAACAGACTGAAAATATGGATTCCTACTAAGAACCATGGTCTGTACACGAATCCATCAGAAAATCAGCCAAAAGAAGAATTTTAATTTTCTCGATACAAAATATTTGTAGTTTTATGGGCACTTTGTCAAACTTTGGTTCGGCCATAACTTAAGCATTATGGCACCAAATGAAATGAAATTTTGGATTCTTCCTAAGAATTATGGTCTGTACCCGAATCAATCAAAAAATCATCCAAAAGAAGACTTTGAAAAAAAATATCATCGTTTTCACACTTGGGTTCGCTCGTTTTAGTACTTGGGGTCGGTGTTTTTAAAACTTTGGTTCGGTCAGATTTTTTGCCTTATCGCACCGAACTGACTGAAAATTGGGATTCCTACTAAGAACCATGGTCTGTACACGAATCCATCAGAAAATCAGCCAAAAGAAGAATTTTAATTTTCTCCATACAAAATATTTCGTAGTTTTATGGGCACTTTGTCAAACTTAGGTTCGTCCATAACTTTAGCATTATGGCACCAAATGAAATGAAATTTTGGATTCTTCCTAAGAATCATGGTCTGTACCCGAATCAATCAAAAAATCATCCAAAAGAAGACTTTGAAAAAAAATATCATCGTTTTCACACTTGGGTTCGCTCGTTTTAGTACTTGGGGTCGGTGTTTTTAATACTTGGGTTCGGTCAGATTTTTTGCCTTATCGCACCGAACTGACTGAAAATTGGGATTCCTACTAAGAACCATGGTCTGTACATGAATCCATCAGAAAATCAGCCAAAAGAAGAATTTTAATTTTCTCCATACAAAATATTTCGTAGTTTTATGGGCACTTTGTCAAACTTAGGTTCTGCCATAACTTTAGCACTATGGCACCAAATGGACTGAAATTTTGGATTCTTCCTAAGAATCATGGTCTGTACCCGAATCAATCAAAAAATCATCCAAAAGAAGACTTTGAAAAAAATATCATCGTTTTCACACTTGGGTTCGCTCGTTTTAGTTCTTGGGGTCGGTGTTTTTAATACTTGGGTTCGGTCATATTTTTGCCATATGGCACCGAACAGACTGAAAATATGGATTCCTACTAAGAACCATGGTCTGTACACGAATCCATCAGAAAATCAGCCAAAAGAAGAATTTTAATTTTCTCGATACAAAATATTTCGTAGTTTTATGTGCACTTTGTCAAACTTAGGTTCTGCCATAACTTTAGCACTATAGCACCAAATGGACTGAAATTTTGGATTCTTCCTAAGAATCATGGTCTGTACCCGAATCAATCAAAAAATCATCCAAAAGAAGACTTTGAAAAAAATATCATCGTTTTCACACTTGGGTTCGCTCGTTTAAATACTTGGGGTCGGTGTTTTTAATACTTGGGTTCGGTCATATTTTTGGCCTTATGGCACCGAACTGACTGAAAATATGGATTCCTACTAAGAACCATGGTCTGTACACGAATCCATCAGAAAATCAGCCAAAAGAAGAATTTTAATTTTCTCCATACAAAATATTTCGTAGTTTTATGGGCACTTTGTCAAACTTAGGTTCTGCCATAACTTTAGCACTATGGCACCAAATGGACTGAAATTTTGGATTCTTCCTAAGAATCATGGTCTGTACCCGAATCAATCAAAAAATCATCCAAAAGAAGACTTTGAAAAAAAATCATCGTTTTCACACTTGGGTTCGCTCGTTTTAGTACTTGGGGTCGGTGTTTTTAATACTTGGGGTCGGTCATATTTTTGGCCATATAGCACCGAACAGACTGAAAATATGGATTCCTACTAAGAACCATGGTCTGTACACGAATCCATCAGAAAATCAGCCAAAAGAAGAATTTTAATTTTCTCCATACAAAATATTTCGTAGTTTTATGGGCACTTTGTCAAACTTAGGTTCGTCCATAACTTTAGCATTATGGCACCAAATGAAATGAAATTTTGGATTCTTCCTAAGAATCATGGTCTGTACCCGAATCAATCAAAAAATCATCCAAAAGAAGACTTTGAAAAAAAATATCATCGTTTTCACACTTGGTTTCGCTCGTTTTAGTACTTGGGGTCGGTGTTTTTAATACTTGGGTTCGGTCAGATTTTTTGCCTTATCGCACCGAACTGACTGAAAATTGGGATTCCTACTAAGAACTATGGTCTGTACATGAATCCATCAGAAAATCAGCCAAAAGAAGAATTTTAATTTTCTCCATACAAAATATTTCGTAGTTTTATGGGCACTTTGTCAAACTTAGGTTCTGCCATAACTTTAGCACTATGGCACCAAATGGACTGAAATTTTGGATTCTTCCTAAGATACATGGTCTGTACCCGAATAATCAAAAAATCATCCAAAAGAAGACTTTGAAAAAAATATCATCGTTTTCACACTTGGGTTCGCTCGTTTTAGTTCTTGGGGTCGGTGTTTTTAATACTTGGGTTCGGTCAGATTTTTGGCCATATGGCACCGAACTGACTGAAAATATGGATTCCTACTAAGAACCATGGTCTGTACACGAATCTATCAGAAAATCAGCCAAAAGAAGAATTTTAATTTTCTAGATACAAAATATTTATAGTTTTATGGGCACTTTGTCAAACTTTGGTTCGGCCATAACTTTAGGATTATGGCACCAAATAAACTGAAATTTTTTATTCTTCCTAAGAATCATGGTCTGTACCCGAATAATTAAAAAATCATCCAAAAGAAGACTTTGAAAAAAATATCATCGTTTTCACACTTGGGTTCTCTCGTTTTAGTACTTGGGGTCGGTGATTTTAATACTTGGGTTCGGTCATTTTTTTGGCCTTATGGCACCGAACTGACTGAAAATTTGGATTCCTACTAAGAACCATGGTCTGTACACGAATCCATCAGAAAATCAGCCAAAAGAAGAATTTTAATTTTCTCCATACAAAATATTTCGTAGTTTTATGGGCACTTTGTCAAACTTAGGTTCGTCCATAACTTTAGCATTATGGCACCAAATGAAATGAAATTTTGGATTCTTCCTAAGAATCATGGTCTGTACCCGAATCAATCAAAAAATCATCAAAAGAAGACTTTGAAAAAAAATATCATCGTTTTCACACTTGGGTTCGCTCGTTTTAGTACTTGGGGTCGGTGTTTTTAAAACTTTGGTTCGGTCAGATTTTTTGCCTTATCGCACCGAACTGACTGAAAATTGGGATTCCTACTAAGAACCATGGTCTGTACACGAATCCATCAGAAAATCAGCCAAAAGAAGAATTTTAATTTTCTCCATACAAAATATTTCGTAGTTTTATGGGCACTTTGTCAAACTTAGGTTCGTCCATAACTTTAGCATTATGGCACCAAATGAAATGAAATGTAGTTTTATGGGCACTTTGTCAAACTTAGGTTCTGCCATAACTTTAGCACTATGGCACCAAATGGACTGAAATTTTGGATTCTTCCTAAGATACATGGTCTGTACCCGAATAATCAAAAAATCATCCAAAAGAAGACTTTGAAAAAAATATCATCGTTTTCACACTTGGGTTCGCTCGTTTTAGTTCTTGGGGTCGGTGTTTTTAATACTTGGGTTCGGTCAGATTTTTGGCCATATGGCACCGAACTGACTGAAAATATGGATTCCTACTAAGAACCATGGTCTGTACACGAATCTATCAGAAAATCAGCCAAAAGAAGAATTTTAATTTTCTAGATACAAAATATTTATAGTTTTATGGGCACTTTGTCAAACTTTGGTTCGGCCATAACTTTAGGATTATGGCACCAAATAAACTGAAATTTTTTATTCTTCCTAAGAATCATGGTCTGTACCCGAATCAATCAAAAAATCATCCAAAAGAAGACTTTGAAAAAAATATCATCGTTTTCACACTTGGGTTCTCTCGTTTTAGTACTTGGGGTTGGTGTTTTTAATACCTGGGTTCGGTCATTTTTTTGGCCTTATGGCACCGAACTGACTGAAAATTTGGATTCCTACTAAGAACCATGGTCTGTACACGAATCCATCAGAAAATCAGCCAAAAGAAGAATTTTAATTTTCTCCATACAAAATATTTCGTAGTTTTATGGGCACTTTGTCAAACTTAGGTTCGTCCATAACTTTAGCATTATGGCACCAAATGAAATGAAATTTTGGATTCTTCCTAAGAATCATGGTCTGTACCCGAATCAATCAAAAAATCATCAAAAGAAGACTTTGAAAAAAAATATCATCGTTTTCACACTTGGGTTCGCTCGTTTTAGTACTTGGGGTCGGTGTTTTTAAAACTTTGGTTCGGTCAGATTTTTTGCCTTATCGCACCGAACTGACTGAAAATTGGGATTCCTACTAAGAACCATGGTCTGTACACGAATCCATCAGAAAATCAGCCAAAAGAAGAATTTTAATTTTCTCCATACAAAATATTTCGTAGTTTTATGGGCACTTTGTCAAACTTAGGTTCGTCCATAACTTTAGCATTATGGCACCAAATGAAATGAAATTTTGGATTCTTCCTAAGAATCATGGTCTGTACCCGAATCAATCAAAAAATCATCCAAAAGAAGACTTTGAAAAAAAATATCATCGTTTTCACACTTGGGTTCGCTCGTTTTAGTACTTGGGGTCGGTGTTTTTAATACTTGGGTTCGGTCAGATTTTTTGCCTTATCGCACCGAACTGACTGAAAATTGGGATTCCTACTAAGAACTATGGTCTGTACATGAATCCATCAGAAAATCAGCCAAAAGAAGAATTTTAATTTTCTCCATACAAAATATTTCGTAGTTTTATGGGCACTTTGTCAAACTTAGGTTCTGCCATAACTTTAGCACTATGGCACCAAATGGACTGAAATTTTGGATTCTTCCTAAGATACATGGTCTGTACCCGAATAATCAAAAAATCATCCAAAAGAAGACTTTGAAAAAAATATCATCGTTTTCACACTTGGGTTCGCTCGTTTTAGTTCTTGGGGTCGGTGTTTTTAATACTTGGGTTCGGTCAGATTTTTGGCCATATGGCACCGAACTGACTGAAAATATGGATTCCTACTAAGAACCATGGTCTGTACACGAATCTATCAGAAAATCAGCCAAAAGAAGAATTTTAATTTTCTAGATACAAAATATTTATAGTTTTATGGGCACTTTGTCAAACTTTGGTTCGGCCATAACTTTAGGATTATGGCACCAAATAAACTGAAATTTTTTATTCTTCCTAAGAATCATGGTCTGTACCCGAATAATTAAAAAATCATCCAAAAGAAGACTTTGAAAAAAATATCATCGTTTTCACACTTGGGTTCTCTCGTTTTAGTACTTGGGGTTGGTGTTTTTAATACCTGGGTTCGGTCATTTTTTTGGCCTTATGGCACCGAACTGACTGAAAATTTGGATTCCTACTAAGAACCATGGTCTGTACACGAATCCATCAGAAAATCAGCCAAAAGAAGAATTTTAATTTTCTCCATACAAAATATTTCGTAGTTTTATGGGCACTTTGTCAAACTTAGGTTCGTCCATAACTTTAGCATTATGGCACCAAATGAAATGAAATTTTGGATTCTTCCTAAGAATCATGGTCTGTACCCGAATCAATCAAAAAATCATCAAAAGAAGACTTTGAAAAAAAATATCATCGTTTTCACACTTGGGTTCGCTCGTTTTAGTACTTGGGGTCGGTGTTTTTAAAACTTTGGTTCGGTCAGATTTTTTGCCTTATCGCACCGAACTGACTGAAAATTGGGATTCCTACTAAAAACCATGGTCTGTACACGAATCCATCATAAAATCAGCCAAAAGAAGAATTTTAATTTTCTCCATACAAAATATTTCGTAGTTTTATGGGCACTTTGTCAAACTTAGGTTCTGGCATAACTTTAGCACTATGGCACCAAATGGACTGAAATTTTGGATTCTTCCTAAGAATCATGGTCTGTTTCTTTTGAATCAATCAAAAAATCATCCAAAAGAAGACTTTGAAAAAAATATCATCGTTTTCACACTTGGGTTCGCTCGTTTTAGTACTTGGGGTCGGTGTTTTTAATACTTGGGTTCGGTCATATTTTTGGCCATATGGCACCGAACAGACTGAAAATTGGGATTCCTACTAAGAACCATGGTCTGTACACGAATCCATCGGAAAATCAGCCAAAAGAAGAATTTTAATTTTCTCGATACAAAATATTTGTGGTTTTATGGGCACTTTGTCAAACTTTGGTTCGGCCATAACTTTAGCATTATGGCACCAAATGAACTGAAATTTTGGATTTTTCCTAAGATACATGGTCTGTACCCGAATAATCAAAAAATCATCCAAAAGAAGACTTTGAAAAAAAATATCATCGTTTTCACACTTGGGTTCGCTCGTTTTAGTTCTTGGGGTCGGTGTTTTTAATACTTGGGTTCGGTCAGATTTTTGGCCATATGGCACCGAACAGACTGAAAATTGGGATTCCTACTAAGAACCATGGTCTGTACACGAATCCATCGGAAAATCAGCCAAAAGAAGAATTTTAATTTTCTCGATACAAAATATTTGTGGTTTTATGGGCACTTTGTCAAACTTTGGTTCGGCCATAACTTTAGCATTATGGCACCAAATGAACTGAAATTTTGGATTTTTCCTAAGATACATGGTCTGTACCCGAATCAATCAAAAAATCATCCAAAAGAAGACTTTGAAAAAAAATATCATCGTTTTCACACTTGGGTTCGCTCGTTTTAGTTCTTGGGGTCGGTGTTTTTAATACTTGGGTTCGGTCAGATTTTTGGCCATATGGCACCGAACTGACTGAAAATATGGATTCCTACTAAGAACCATGGTCTGTACACGAATCCATCAGAAAATCAGCCAAAAGAAGAATTTTAATTTTCTCCATACAAAATATTTCGTAGTTTTATGGGCACCTTGTCAAACTTAGGTTCTGCCATAACTTTAGCACTATGGCACCAAATGGACTGAAATTTTGGATTCTTCCTTAAAATCATGGTTTGTACCCGAATCAATCAAAAAATCATCCAAAAGAAGACTTTGAAAAAAAATATCATCGTTTTCACACTTGGGTTCTCTCGTTTTAGTACTTGGGGTTGGTGTTTTTAATACCTGGGTTCGGTCATTTTTTTGGCCTTATGGCACAGAACTGACTGAAAATTTGGATTCCTACTAAGAACCATGGTCTGTACACGAATCCATCAGAAAATCAGCCAAAAGAAGAATTATAATTTTCTCGATACAAAATATTTGTAGTTTTATGGGCACTTTGTCAAACTTTGGTTCGGCCATAACTTTAGCATTATGGCACCAAATGAACTGAAATTTTGGATTCTTCCTAAGAATCATGGTCTGTACCCGAATCATTCAAAAAATCATCCAAAAGAAGACTTTGAAAAAAAATATCATCGTTTTCACACTTGGGTTCGCTCGTTTTAGTACTTGGGGTTGGTGTTTTTAATACTTGGGTTCAGTCAGATTTTTTGCCTTATCGCACCGAACTGACTGAAAATCGGGATTCCTACTAAGAACCATGGTCTGTACATGAATCGATCAGAAAATCAGCCAAAAGAAGAATTTTAATTTTCTCCATACAAAATATTTCGTAGTTTTATGGGCACTTTGTCAAACTTAGGTTCTGCCATAACTTTAGCACTATGGCACCAAATGGACTGAAATTTTGGATTCTTCCTAAGATACATGGTCTGTACCCGAATAATCAAAAAATCATCCAAAAGAAGACTTTGAAAAAAATATCATCGTTTTCACACTTGTGTTCGCTCGTTTTATTACTTGGGGTCGGTGTTTTTAATACTTGGGTTCGGTCAAATTTTTGGCCATATGGCACCAAACAGACTGAAAATATGGATTCCTACTAAGAACCATGGTCTGTACACGAATCCATTAGAAAATCAGCCAAAAGAAGAATTTTAATTTTCTCCATACAAAATATTTCGTAGTTTTATGGGCACTTTGTCAAACTTAGGTTCGTCCATAACTTTAGCATTATGGCACCAAATGAAATAAAATTTTGGATTCTTCCTAAGAATCATGATCTGTACCCGAATCAATCAAAAAATCATCCAAAAGAAGACTTTGAAAAAAAATATCATCGTTTTCACACTTGGGTTCTCTCGTTTTAGTACTTGGGGTTGGTGTTTTTAATACCTGGGTTAAGTCATTTTTTTGGCCTTATGGCACCGAACTGACTGAAAATTTGGATTCCTACTAAGAACCATGGTCTGTACACGAATCCATCAGAAAATCAGCCAATAGAAGAATTTTAATTTTCTCCATACAAAATATTTCGTAGTTTTTTGGGCACTTTGTCAAACTTAGGTTCTGCCATAACTTTAGCACTATGGCACCAAATGGACTGAAATTTTGGATTCTTCCTAAGAATCATGGTCTGTACCCGAATCAATCAAAAAATCATCCAAAAGAAGACTTTGAAAAAAAAATCATCGTTTTCACACTTGGGTTCGATCGTTTTAGTACTTGGGGTCGGTGTTTTTAATACTTGGGTTCGGTCAGATTTTTGCCATATGGCACCGAACTGACTGAAAATATGGATTCCTACTAAGAACCATGGTCTGTACACGAATCTATCAGAAAATCAGCCAAAAGAAGAATTTTAATTTTCTAGATACAAAATATTTATAGTTTTATGGGCACTTTGTCAAACTTTGGTTCGGCCATAACTTTAGGATTATGGCACCAAATAAACTGAAATTTTGGATTCTTCCTAAGAATCATGGTCTGTACCCGAATATTCAAAAAATCATCCAAAAGAAGACTTTGAAAAAAATATCATCGTTTTCACACTTGGGTTCTCTCGTTTTAGTACTTGGGGTTGGTGATTTTAATACCTGGGTTCGGTCATTTTTTTGGCCTTATGGCACCGAACTGACTGAAAATTTGGATTCCTACTAAGAACCATGGTCTGTACACGAATCCATCAGAAAATCAGCCAAAAGAAGAATTTTAATTTTCTCCATACAAAATATTTCGTAGTTTTAAGGGCACTTTGTCAAACTTAGGTTCGTCCATAACTTTAGCATTATGGCACCAAATGAAATGAAATTTTGGATTCTTCCTAAGAATTATGGTCTGTACCCGAATCAATCAAAAAATCATCAAAAGAAGACTTTGAAAAAAAATATCATCGTTTTCACACTTGGGTTCGCTCGTTTTAGTACTTGGGGTCGGTGTTTTTAAAACTTTGGTTCGGTCAGATTTTTTGCCTTATCGCACCAAACTGACTGAAAATTGGGATTCCTACTAAGAACCATGGTCTGTACACGAATCCATCGGAAAATCAGCCAAAAGAAGAATTTTAATTTTCTCGATACAAAATATTTGTGGTTTTATGGGCACTTTGTCAAACTTTGGTTCGGCCATAACTTTAGCATTATGGCACTAAATGAACTGAAATTTTGGATTCTTCCTAAGATACATGGTCTGTACCCGAATAATCAAAAAATCATCCAAAAGAAGACTTTGAAAAAAAATATCATCGTTTTCACACTTGGGTTCGCTCGTTTTAGTTCTTGGGGTCGGTGTTTTTAATACTTGGGTTCGGTCAGATTTTTGGCCATATGGCACCGAACTGACTGAAAATATGGATTATTACTAAGAACCATGGTCTGTACACGAATCTATCAGAAAATCAGCCAAAAGAAGAATTTTAATTTTCTAGATACAAAATATTTGAAGACCCCAAGGCAAGAAGTTGTTAACTTACATTTTTGTAAAAAATGAGTTAGAATGCTCTCTAAACTAATTCGCATACGCTCTTTCCAATGAACACCGTGCCAGAGCTTAAAAACGGCAAGAACATGCTTAAATCAATGTGATGAACATGTTAACTACGTGTTTCTGTTGATAAAATAAGGGCAAGAACGTGTTAACTACAAATTTAACAAGTTCTTGCCGCAATTCTGTAATTAACAACTTCTTGCCATCTACATTGGTTGAGATTTCTAAGGTTAACATGTTATTCACTCACTTTGACGTTTACTTAGGTGGTTTTGCAGTGCGTGTTATTTATTTAAAAATCATTAAAAATGAGTTCCAGAGGTGAAAAAATAGTGAAAATGTGCCAACAATTGATCAGGGAATCAGGTAAGCTGTATAAAACATTAGCCTCCATCTTAATTTATCCATAAAGTAGTTTGAGGTTTGAAAGTGGGTGAAGCATTTTTGTTTTAGTGTTTGTCTGTCTAAAATTCAACCATTTTTGATTGTAATGCTTATTTATTTGTTTCAGGAAGTGTTCAAGAGTCCACTAATTTAGTACAACCTGAGAAGCATTTAGAAATACCTCAAAATATTGTCATTTTAATGGAAGGTAAATGTAAAACAAATGTTTTACTCTGTGGCTCTAAATATTCTTTTATGTTTTCTTATGTTTTGCATTCCTTCATTAATACTTTGTAATATTTCATTTCAGAAATGAAATGAAATATTATAAAGCTGACGGCCGGCGTAGCGCAGCGGTAAGACGCTTGACTCGCGCACCGAAGGTCGCGGGATCGAATCCCGGCGTGGCAAATAAATTTTATTTGATTGATTTGTGTTATTTCACAATTTATTCATTTAAAATAATAAATAGTATATTTGCGGCACGTTCCAGAGTGGAAGATACTCTCTGTATCGCCCTGGTGTAAGACCACCATTCAGAATTGAAACGTTGCTTGAAACGGCATTAGCCGTGTTTGGTGACCAGATCTGAATAGCCAGGTACTTCCCCACCTACCTCTTCCCTATCTCCTTCCCCTCCCCACTACCCTCAGCCTCACAACATACCCTAATTGGGGGTGCCATAGTCTCACTGGCTTCAGACGGGAGCAGTTGGGACTCTTGTGAGGTATTCATGTAAAAAAAAAAAATATGGACTCCGATAGAGATTTTGCACTGAATAGATGCCAGTCCGTTCAATCAGTGAACCAATATGTAAATTTAATGATGTCGGCTAACACAAAAAATATACACATCGTGACAATGATGGCTGATAAGTTTATTTATATTAAAGAATTAGGGCAGCAACTGAACCTTATACATAATACAAAAAAACACTATGGGAAAAAAGGTTAATTTTCAAAAAGGAATTCGCTGGATAAGAGTGGAGGAATTCGGGATTTATAAATGTCGCGAATCACTCTCCGAAGAAGAGCCTAGGAAAGAAGTGGACCTTAAAAAAAAAGGTGTGAAACATTATCTTCCCAGCCAATGCTTTCAGAAAAACTTAGAGATAACAAAGAAATCAATGCGGCCAAATGGAATGATATCCAAAAATTGTTACCATACCTGGATGAGGTTTACAAAATATTTCGTAGTTTTAAGGGCACTTTGTCAAACTTAGGTTCGTCCATAACTTTAGCATTATGGCACCAAATGAAATAAAATTTTGGATTCTTCCTAAGAACATGATCTGTACCCGAATCAATCAAAAAATCATCCAAAAGAAGACTTTGAAAAAAAATATCATCGTTTTCACACTTGGGTTCGCTCGTTTTAGTTCTTGGGGTCGGTGTTTTTAATACTTGGGTTCGGTCAGATTTTTGGCCATATGGCACCGAACTGACTGAAAATATGGATTCCTACTAAGAACCATGGTCTGTACACGAATCTATCAGAAAATCAGCCAAAAGAAGAATTTTAATTTTCTAGATACAAAATATTTGTAGTTTTATGGGCACTTTGTCAAACTTTGGTTCGGCCATAACTTTAGGATTATGGCACCAAATAAACTGAAATTTTGGATTCTTCCTAAGAATCATGGTCTGTACCCGAATCAATCAAAAAATCATCCAAAAGAAGACTTTGAAAAAAAAATCATCGTTTTCACACTTGGGTTCGATCGTTTTAGTACTTGGGGTCGGTGTTTTTAATACTTGGGTTCGGTCAGATTTTTGGCCATATGGCACCGAACTGACTGAAAATATGGATTCCTACTAAGAACCATGGTCTGTACACGAATCTATCAGAAAATCAGCCAAAAGAAGAATTTTAATTTTCTAGATACAAAATATTTATAGTTTTATGGGCACTTTGTCAAACTTTGGTTCGGCCATAACTTTAGGATTATGGCACCAAATAAACTGAAATTTTGGATTCTTCCTAAGAATCATGGTCTGTACCCGAATATTCAAAAAATCATCCAAAAGAAGACTTTGAAAAAAATATCATCGTTTTCACACTTGGGTTCTCTCGTTTTAGTACTTGGGGTTGGTGATTTTAATACCTGGGTTCCTTTCATTTTTTTGGCCTTATGGCATGGAACTGACTGAAAATTTGGATTCCTACTAAGAACCATGGTCTGTACACGAATCCATCAGAAAATCAGCCAAAAGAAGAATTTTAATTTTCTCCATACAAAATATTTCGTAGTTTTAAGGGCACTTTGTCAAACTTAGGTTCGTCCATAACTTTAGCATTATGGCACCAAATGAAATTAAATTTTGGATTCTTCCTAAGAATTATGGTCTGTACCCGAATCAATCAAAAAATCATCAAAAGAAGACTTTGAAAAAAAATATCATCGTTTTCACACTTGGGTTCGCTCGTTTTAGTACTTGGGGTCGGTGTTTTTAAAACTTTGGTTCGGTCAGATTTTTTGCCTTATCGCACCAAACTGACTGAAAATTGGGATTCCTACTAAGAACCATGGTCTGTACACGAATCCATCGGAAAATCAGCCAAAAGAAGAATTTTAATTTTCTCGATACAAAATATTTGTGGTTTTATGGGCACTTTGTCAAACTTTGGTTCGGCCATAACTTTAGCATTATGGCACCAAATGAACTGAAATTTTGGATTCTTCCTAAGATACATGGTCTGTTCCCGAATAATCAAAAAATCATCCAAAAGAAGACTTTGAAAAAAAATATCATCGTTTTCACACTTGGGTTCGCTCGTTTTAGTTCTTGGGGTCGGTGTTTTTAATACTTGGGTTCGGTCAGATTTTTGGCCATATGGCACCGAACTGACTGAAAATATGGATTATTACTAAGAACCATGGTCTGTACACGAATCTATCAGAAAATCAGCCAAAAGAAGAATTTTAATTTTCTAGATACAAAATATTTGTAGTTTTATGGGCACTTTGTCAAACTTTGGTTCGGCCATAACTTTAGGATTATGGCACCAAATAAACTGAAATTTTGAATACTTCCTAAGAATCATGGTCTGCACCCGAATCAATCAAATAATCATCCAAAAGAAGACTTTGAAAAAAATATCATCGTTTTCACACTTGGGTTCTCTCGTTTTAGTACTTGGGGTTGGTGTTTTTAATACCTGGGTTCGGTCATTTTTTTGGCCTTATGGCACCGAACTGACTGAAAATTTGGATTCCTACTAAGAACCATGGTCTGTACACGAATCCATCAGAAAATCAGCCAAAAGAAGAATTTTAATTTTCTCCATACAAAATATTTCGTAGTTTTTTGGGCACTTTGTCAAACTTAGGTTCTGCCATAACTTTAGCACTATGGCACCAAATGGACTGAAATTTTGGATTCTTCCTAAGAATCATGGTCTGTACCCGAATCAATCAAAAAATCATCCAAAAGAAGACTTTGAAAAAAAATCATCGTTTTCACACTTGGGTTCGCTCGTTTTAGTACTTGGGGTCGGTGTTTTTAATACTTGGGTTCGGTCATATTTTTGGCCATATGGCACCGAACTGACTGAAAATATGGATTCCTACTAAGAACCATGGTCTGTACACGAATCTATCAGAAAATCAGCCAAAAGAAGAATTTTAATTTTCTAGATACAAAATATTTATAGTTTTATGGGCACTTTGTCAAACTTTGGTTCGGCCATAACTTTAGGATTATGGCACCAAATAAACTGAAATTTTGGATTCTTCCTAAGAATCATGGTCTGTACCCGAATATTCAAAAAATCATCCAAAAGAAGACTTTGAAAAAAATATCATCGTTTTCACACTTGGGTTCTCTCGTTTTAGTACTTGGGGTTGGTGATTTTAATACCTGGGTTCGGTCATTTTTTTGGCCTTATGGCACCGAACTGACTGAAAATTTGGATTCCTACTAAGAACCATGGTGTGTACACGAATCCATCAGAAAATCAGCCAAAAGAAGAATTTTAATTTTCTCCATACAAAATATTTCGTAGTTTTATGGGCACTTTGTCAAACTTAGGTTCGTCCATAACTTTAGCATTATGGCACCAAATGAAATGAAATTTTGGATTCTTCCTAAGAATTATGGTCTGTACCCGAATCAATCAAAAAATCATCAAAAGAAGACTTTGAAAAAAAATATCATCGTTTTCACACTTGGGTTCGCTCGTTTTAGTACTTGGGGTCGGTGTTTTTAAAACTTTGGTTCGGTCAGATTTTTTGCCTTATCGCACCGAACTGACTGAAAATTGGGATTCCTACTAAGAACCATGGTCTGTACACGAATCCATCGGAAAATCAGCCAAAAGAAGAATTTTAATTTTCTCGATACAAAATATTTGTGGTTTTATGGGCACTTTGTCAAACTTTGGTTCGGCCATAACTTTAGCATTATGGCACCAAATGAACTGAAATTTTGGATTCTTCCTAAGATACATGGTCTGTACCCGAATAATCAAAAAATCATCCAAAAGAAGACTTTGAAAAAAATATCATCGTTTTCACACTTGGGTTCGCTCGTTTTAGTACTTGGGGTCGGTGTTTTTAATACTTGGGTTCGGTCAGATTTTTTGCCTTATCGCACCGAACTGACTGAAAATTGGGATTCCTACTAAGAACCATGGTCTGTACATGAATCCATCAGAAAATCAGCCAAAAGAAGAATTTTAATTTTCTCCATACAAAATATTTCGTAGTTTTATGGGCACTTTGTCAAACTTAGGTTCTGCCATAACTTTAGCACTATGGCACCAAATGGACTGAAATTTTGGATTCTTCCTAAGATACATGGTCTGTACCCGAATAATCAAAAAATCATCCAAAAGAAGACTTTGAAAAAAATATCATCGTTTTCACACTTGGGTTCGCTCGTTTTAGTACTTGGGGTCGGTGTTTTTAATACTTGGTTCGGTCATATTTTTGGCCATATGGCACCAAACAGACTGAAAATATGGATTCCTACTAAGATCCATGGTCTGTACACGAATCCATCAGAAAATCAGCCAAAAGAAGAATTATAATTTTCTCCATACAAAATATTTCGTAGTTTTATGGGCACTTTGTCAAACTTAGGTTCTGCCATAACTTTAGCACTATGGCACCAAATGGACTGAAATTTTGGATTCTTCCTAAGAATCATGGTCTGTACCCGAATCTATCAAAAAATCATCCAAAAGAAGACTTTGAAAAAAATATCATCGTTTTCACACTTGGGTTCGCTCGTTTTAGTACTTGGGGTCGGTGTTTTTAATACTTGGGTTCGTTCATATTTTTGCCATATGGCACCGAACTGACTGAAAATTTGGATTCCTACTAAGAACCATGGTCTGTACACGAATCTATCAGAAAATCAGCCAAAAGAAGAATTTTAATTTTCTAGATACAAAATATTTGTAGTTTTATGGGCACTTTGTCAAACTTAGGTTCTGCCATAACTTGAGCACTATGGCACCAAATGGACTGAAATTTTGGATTCTTCCTAAGATACATGGTCTGTACCCGAATAATCAAAAAATCATCCAAAAGAAGACTTTGAAAAAAAAATCATCGTTTTCACACTTGTGTTCGCTCGTTTTAGTACTTGGGGTCGGTGTTTTTAATACTTGGGTTCGGTCATATTTTTGGCCATATGGCACCAAACTGACTGAAAATATGGATTCCTACTAAGAACCATGGTCTGTACACGAATCCATCAAAAAATCAGCCAAAAGAAGAATTTTAATTTTCTCCATACAAAATATTTCGTAGTTTTATGGGCACTTTGTCAAACTTAGGTTCGTCCATAACTTTAGCATTATGGCACCAAATGAAATAAAATTTTGGATTCTTCCTAAGAATCATGGTCTGTACCCGAATCAATCAAAAAATCATCCAAAAGAAGACTTTGAAAAAAAATATCATCGTTTTCACACTTGGGTTCGCTCGTTTTAGTTCTTGGGGTCGGTGTTTTTAATACATGGGTTCGGTCAGATTTTTGGCCATATGGCACCGAACTGACTGAAAATATGGATTCCTACTAAGAACCATGGTCTGTACACGAATCTATCAGAAAATCAGCCAAAAGAAGAATTTTAATTTTCTAGATACAAAATATTTGTAGTTTTATGGGCACTTTGTCAAACTTTGGTTCGGCCATAACTTTAGGATTATGGCACCAAATAAACTGAAATTTTGGATTCTTCCTAAGAATCATGGTCTGTACCCGAATCAATCAAATAATCATCCAAAAGAAGACTTTGAAAAAAAATATCATCGTTTTCACACTTGGGTTCGCTCGTTTTAGTACTTGGGGTCGGTGTTTTTAATACTTGGGTTCAGTCAGATTTTTTGCCTTATCGCACCGAACTGACTGAAAATCGGGATTCCTACTAAGAACCATGGTCTGTACATGAATCGATCAGAAAATCAGCCAAAAGAAGAATTTTAATTTTCTCCATACAAAATATTTCGTAGTTTTATGGGCACTTTGTCAAACTTAGGTTCTGCCATAACTTTAGCACTATGGCACCAAATGGACTGAAATTTTGGATTCTTCCTAAGATACATGGTCTGTACCCGAATAATCAAAAAATCATCCAAAAGAAGACTTTGAAAAAAATATCATCGTTTTCACACTTGTGTTCGCTCGTTTTAGTACTTGGGGTCGGTGTTTTTAATACTTGGGTTCGGTCATATTTTTGGCCATATGGCACCAAACAGACTGAAAATATGGATTCCTACTAAGAACCATGGTCTGTACACGAATCCATCAGAAAATCAGCCAAAAGAAGAATTTTAATTTTCTCGATACAAAATATTTGTAGTTTTATGGGCACTTTGTCAAACTTTGGTTCGGCCGAAACTTTAGCATTATGGCACCAAATGAAATTAAATTTTGGATTCTTCCTAAGAATCATGGTCTGTACCCGAATCAATCAAAAAATCATCCAAAAGAAGACTTTGAATAAATTATCATCGTTTTCGCACTTGGGTTCGCTCGTTTTAGTACTTGGGGTCAGTGTTTTAAATACTTGGGTTCGGTCATTTTTTTGGCCTTATGGCACCGAACTGACTGAAAATTTGGATTCCTACTAAGAACCATGGTCTGTACACGAATCCATCAGAAAATCAGCCAAAAGAAGAATTTTAATTTTCTCCATACAAAATATTTCGTAGTTTTATGGGCACTTTGTCAAACTTAGGTTCGTCCATAACTTTAGCATTATGGCACCAAATGAAATAAAATTTTGGATTCTTCCTAAGAATCATGGTCTGTACCCGAATCAATCAAAAAATCATCCAAAAGAAGACTTTGAAAAAAAATATCATCGTTTTCACACTTGGGTTCGCTCGGTTTAGTTCTTGGGGTCGGTGTTTTTAATACTTGGGTTCGGTCAGATTTATGGCCATATGGCACCGAACTGACTGAAAATATGGATTCCTACTAACAACCATGGTCTGTACACGAATCTATCAGAAAATCAGCCAAAAGAAGAATTTTAATTTTCTAGATACAAAATATTTGTAGTTTTATGGGCACTTTGTCAAACTTTGGTTCGGCCATAACTTTAGGATTATGGCACCAAATAAACTGAAATTTTGGATTCTTCCTAAGAATCATGGTCTGTACCCGAATCAATCAAATAATCATCCAAAAGAAGACTTTGAAAAAAATATGATCGTTTTCACACTTGGGTTCTCTCGTTTTAGTACTTGGGGTTGGTGTTTTTAATACCTGGGTTCGGTCATTTTTTTGGCCTTATGGCACCGAACTGACTGAAAATTTGGATTCCTACTAAGAACCATGGTCTGTACACGAATCCATCAGAAAATCAGCCAAAAGAAGAATTTTAATTTTCTCCATACAAAATATTTCGTAGTTTTTTGGGCACTTTGTCAAACTTAGGTTCTGCCATAACTTTAGCACTATGGCACCAAATGGACTGAAATTTTGGATTCTTCCTAAGAATCATGGTCTGTACCCAAATAATCAAAAAATCATCCAAAAGAAGACTTTGAAAAAAATATCATCGTTTTCACACTTGGGTTCGCTCGTTTTAGTACTTGGGGTCGGTGTTTTTAATACTTGGGTTCGGTCATATTTTTGGCCATATGGCACCGAACAGACTGAAAATATGGATTCCTACTAAGAACCATGGTCTGTACACGAATCCATCAGAAAATCAGCCAAAAGAAGAATTTTAATTTTCTCGATACAAAATATTTGTAGTTTTATGGGCACTTTGTCAAACTTTGGTTCGGCCATAACTTTAGCATTATGGCACCAAATGAACTGAAATTTTGGATTCTTCCTAAGATACATGGTCTGTACCCGAATAATCAAAAAATCATCCAAAAGAAGACTTTGAAAAAAATATCATCGTTTTCACACTTGGGTTCGCTCGTTTTAGTACTTGGGGTCGGTGTTTTTAATACTTGGGTTCGGTCATTTTTTTGGCCTTATGGCACCGAACTGACTGAAAATTTGGATTCCTACTAAGAACCATGGTCTGTACACGAATCCATCAGAAAATCAGCCAAAAGAAGAATTTTAATTTTCTCCATACAAAATATTTGTAGTTTTATGGGCACATTGTCAAACTTAGGTTCGGCCATAACTTTGGCACTATGGCATCAAATGGACTCAAATTTTGGATTCTTCCTAAGAATCATGGTCTGTACCCGAATCAATCAAAAAATCATCCAAAAGAAGACTTTGAAAAAAAATCATCGTTTTCACACTTGGGTTCGCTCGTTTTAGTACTTGGGGTCGGTGTTTTTAATACTTGGGTTCGGTCAGATTTTTGGCCATATGGCACCGAACTGACTGAAAATATGGATTCCTACTAAGAACCATGGTCTGTACACGAATCTATCAGAAAATCAGCCAAAAGAAGAATTTTAATTGTCTAGATACAAAATATTTGTAGTTTTATGGGCACTTTGTCAAACTTTGGTTCGGCCATAACTTTAGGATTATGGCACCAAATAAACTGAAATTTTGGATTCTTCCTAAGAATCATGGTCTGTACCCGAATCAATCAAAAAATCATCCAAAAGAAGACTTTGAAAAAAAATCATCGTTTTCACACTTGGGTTCGCTCGTTTTAGTACTTGGGGTCGGTGTTTTTAATACTTGGGTTCGGTCATGTTTTTGGCCATATGGCACCGAACAGACTGAAAATATGGATTCCTACTAAGAACCATGGTCTGTACACGAATCCATCAGAAAATCAGCCAAAAGAAGAATTTTAATTTTCTCGATACAAAATATTTGTAGTTTTATGGGCACTTTGTCAAACTTTGGTTCGGCCATAACTTTAGCATTATAGCACCAAATGAACTGAAATTTTGGATTCTTCCTAAGATACATGGTCTGTACCCGAATAATCAAAAAATCATCTAAAAGAAGACTTTGAAAAAAATATCATCGTTTTCACACTTGGGTTCGCTCGTTTTAGTACTTGGGGTCGGTGTTTTTAATACTTGGGTTCGGTCATTTTTTTGGCCTTATGGCACCGAACTGACTGAAAATTTGGATTCCTACTAAGAACCATGGTCTGTACACGAATCCATCAGAAAATCAGCCAAAAGAAGAATTTTAATTTTCTCCATACAAAATATTTGTAGTTTTATGGGCACATTGTCAAACTTAGGTTCGGCCATAACTTTGGCACTATGGCATCAAATGGACTCAAATTTTGGATTCTTCCTAAGAATCATGGTCTGTACCCGAATCAATCAAAAAATCATCCAAAAGAAGACTTTGAAAAAAAATATCATCGTTTTCACACTTGGGTTCGCTCGTTTTAGTACTTGGGGTCGGTGTTTTTAATACTTGGGTTCGGTCAGATTTTTGGCCATATGGCACCGAACTGACTGAAAATATGGATTCCTACTAAGAACCATGGTCTGTACACGAATCTATCAGAAAATCAGCCAAAAGAAGAATTTTAATTGTCTAGATACAAAATATTTGTAGTTTTATGGGCACTTTGTCAAACTTTGGTTCGATCATAACTTTAGGATTATGGCACCAAATAAACTGAAATTTTGGATTCTTCCTAAGAATCATGGTCTGTACCCGAATCAATCAAAAAATCATCCAAAAGAAGACTTTGAAAAAAAAAATCATCGTTTTCACACTTGGGTTCGCTTGTTTTAGTACTTGGGGTCGGTGTTTTTAATACTTGGGTTCGGTCATATTTTTGGCCATATGGCACCGAACAGACTGAAAATATGGATTCCTACTAAGAACCATGGTCTGTACACGAATCCATCAGAAAATCAGCCAAAAGAAGAATTTTAATTTTCTCCATACAAAATATTTCGTAGTTTTATGGGCACTTTGTCAAACTTAGGTTCTGCCAAAACTTTAGCACTATGGCACCAAATGGACTGAAATTTCGGATTCTTCCTAAGAATCATGGTCTGTACCCGAATCAATCAAAAAATCATCCAAAAGAAGACTTTGAAAAAAATATCATCGTTTTCACACTTGGGTTCGCTCGTTTAAATACTTGGGGTCGGTGTTTTTAATTTATTTATTTATTTATTTATTTATTTATTTATTTATTTATTTATTTATTACACGCCCTGATGGGCTTTTACAATATAGTTTATAAGTTGAGTATAAAAACAATGAAGAAAATATAATACAATGAGAAAAGAAAATACGTTATACAATATAAAAACAAAACCACATAATAAAATAAAAAGTACATATGTAAAAATGATAAGAAGTCTCACATTCAATATAAACAAAAAACTGCAGAAATTATGTAAATCTATTTGTGTCTAGAAGAATAAAAGTGATAGAATATGCAACATTTATACTGATTGGTTTTAAGATGAAATATATCACCTAGATTAGAATATTTATTTCCGAGACTGTGAAGTCTAGGAAACGGAGAATTTTGATAAGCTAGTGTCCTGGTGTTATTGAAGTAAAAGGGTAATAAATGTCGACATGATTTTTTGGGTACATGGATATTGATAAATTGAAGTAATTCTGGACAGTCAATTTTATAATGCAGTATTTTATGTAACAGTATTAAATCTGTGCTTATTCTTCTTTCTGAAAGTTTCAAGAGAGAAAATTTATCCATGAGGTAATTATAGTCAATGTTTAGTATAGGAATACGCAATTTATAGTTTATGAACCTTAGAAACTTCCGTTGTATCTTTTCAATGTTGTCTGAATGAATATTGAAAAAGGGAGACCATAACGTAGAGTTATATTCAAGTTGGCATCTGACAAGGGTTTTATATAACATAATAAATGTGCCTAAATCATTAAAATCTTTTGCAGCTCTTAAAACAAAGCCAAGAGTCTTTAGGGATTTGTTGATAATATTATTAATATGACATACAAAGGTGAGTTTACTTTCGAACATAATGCCTAGATCCATAATTTCATTAACACAATTTAAATTTTCATCATTTAATGAATACTGAAAAAATATAGGATTATTTATTTTGGAAAAATGAATGAACTGACATTTATTTATGTTTAATGCTAGTTTGTTGATAGAGCACCATTCAAAAAGATATGTCAAATTAGTTTGAAGTGTAATACAATCATTAATGTGGTTGATCTCTTTATATAGTTTCATGTCATCAGCAAACGTTTATGTTTGTGAATATATCAACAATATCATTTATAAATATAATGAACAAAATGGGCCCTAAATGGGAGCCTTGCGGCACTCCACTTGTTGCTATAAATTTGTACGAATGTGTGCCATTTATTTTCACACTAAGACTTCTTTTGGACAAATAACTAACAAACCAAATTAATAAGCTATCATAAACTCCAAGTGTCGCCAATTTATTGATTAATATTTTGTGACACACCTTGTCAAAGGCCTTGCTAAAGTCCGTATATATTGAGTCAACCTGGCACCTGTTTGCTAAAGATTTAGATATGAAGTTTTCGTAAATTAGTAAATTGGTTAGTGTAGATTTATTTGAACAAAAGCCATGTTGGTAGGGTGTTATAATTTTTTTTATATTTGTAGATATTTTATGGAGTACAATTTTTTCAAAAAGCTTGGGAATCGATGATTGGATACATATTGGCCTATAATTTGTTACGTCCATTTTGTCCCCTTTTTTAAAAATGGGTGTTAGAAAACTGTGTTTCCATGTATCAGGGAAATTGCCTGTCTCTAGTGACTGGTTAAAAATTAGAAAAAGAGGAACAGTTATGCCATTTAAACATTCTTTAATTAACACTGGTGGAATATTATCAGGTCCTGCATTTTTTCTAGCATCTAACAAATTTACATGGTTTTTGATATCATTGATTTCAATGCGTATTTCAGATATATCCAGGCTAAGATTCGATGAGAATTTTGGAATTTCGTTGCTAGGTATATCCTCTTCATACACAGACTTAAAATAATCAGCAAATAGATTTGCAATGTTTTCATCATTACATCCAATTTTTCCATTGAAATTCATAGTAGTTGGAATACCCAAGTTATTATTTTTTTGAGAGTTAGTATAATTCCAAAACTGTTTTATATTTACACGAATATCAGTTTCAATTTTGTCGATGTAATTTTTATAGCACAATTTTGAGATTTTACAACACTCCTTTCTTAACAATTGAAATTCATTGTAATCACTCGACAGTCTGGACCGTTTGTAATTTTTATGAGCTATTTTCTTACGATATGTTAAAGTGATCAATTCGGGACTAAACCAGTTTGGAAAATGAGAAATTCTATTATGTCGAAGAGGCACAAAATTTGCAATAGCATCATTAAGAATAGCATACAATTTATTTACGTTGTCGTTAATATCTGTATTTTCCAGAAAGGACCAGTCTGTTGTATTTAAGCAATCAGAAATTTTTTTTAAATTTGCTTTAGAGAAGTTATAAGATGGCTTGATATTTTTGAGATAAGTGTTGTTAACAAAGGGCATAACTATATCCAGAGGAGGATGGTAAACGTCCACAGGTAATAGTTCTTCTAAAGATTTACATACGTTAGCCGTGGGCTCACTACAAAAAACTAGATCAAGAATGCGACTATTTATATTAGCGACAGTGTTTAGTTGTGGGATTGATAAATAATTCGACATACCCAGAATCTCTCTCTCACTAAGATTGGCAGTTGACATATTAATACCAGACAATTCAGGGTCATCATGGTTCCAAGATATATTTGGCAAGTTATAGTCACCCACTAAAACAAGTTTGGCACTGGGATATTTAAACCTTAAAAATTCCACATCCTCTACATGATTCATATACAGCCGTGTATCGGAGGATGGCGGTATATATATGCATCCAATTATTAATTTGACAGCATTTTTATTTTCAAGCAACACGAATATTTGTTCAACGTCACTATTTTTGTTTTTGAGCACTTTTGACGGAATACATTTGTGGACAGCAATCAGGACTCCGCCTCCTCTTGTATTGGAGCTGGTGTTTGGACTACGGTCAACTCGGTAGATGTGGTGATCGGGCAATCCAAGTTCCGCTGAGAAAATCGATGGTGTTAACCAGGTTTCCGTTAACATGATGACATCGTGTGAGAGAGTCGGGGCACTTATTCTGAATTCCTTTAATTTCGTTCTGATGCCTCTGACGTTCTGATAATAGATGTTACATTTATTTAGTTGGAGTTTTTTGGCAAAACATTGACGATTTTGGGGAGGTTATTTATATATTTTATTGTTAGATTTGATTCACCATTATTTTTTCTAGACTCTAGCTCGTCCCGTAGCATCATCAGGTGTTTTCTTTGTTGGCTGGTCTGATAATTTCTGGCTTTGATACCATCTTTTAATTTTTTGTTATTAATCAAAATTGTCCGAACTGAATGCTCCTCTTTGAATTCCAACTTAATTGGTCTACATTGATTTCCGACTTTCTTCGTTCCCAACCTGAATATTTTAATGTCATGAGGATTAAAGGAAATATCAATGTTTTTCAAGGCCGCGGTAACCTTATTCACGTCATCGGAAATGTTAGTTGAGGTTAGATCTGATGTACTCTCGGGAACATTGAAAAGAATAACATTTCTTGCGCGGAGCTTCCTCTCTTCAATTTCCGTCAATAAGTCACAAATATTAGATGAAGGATTTGTGGGGTTAGCATCTGTTGGCTGAGTAACTGCTACACTTTTGAAGGCTGATAATTCGCCTTCAAGTATTCCCATACGTACAGCCATCATTCCTGTAGTTCCCAACAGTTCCGTTGTTATAGGTGTTAATTTACCCATCTGCTCCTTCGTAAACTTGTTACCGGGGTCATTAATAATTTTGATTAATGAACTTAGCAGATCTTTAGCTTTGCTCATATAGTTGAGAGAGTTTTCGTTTAAATCCATGTTTGAGTAGGTTTTGCAGATGTTTAATTTATTATTCCAAGATTTACAATAGCGCCTATTTCCCGCAATCAGTTAAGCACTATTCAAAAATGAGACACTTTGGGCCAATAGCGAGTAAATGACGACACTTTCGACCAATGGGGATAATGATGACAAATTTATTTATGCGCCTGCGCGATTGATGTGTTTATGATTTCTGAATTGTTATTTTAATATTTTTAAATCACAATACTGCACAGCACACGCTATATTTTAGAAATCTAACTGGCTCAATACTGGAAACACCAATTGATTTTTATTATTTGTCACTTTATGTTGTTATTTACACGCAAATTATTATTGTTTTGGCAATTTTATGTGGAGCGTATTTCACTGTTTGTGTACTCAGCGGCGGTAGGTTTAGAAAAATGGGTAAATTAATACTTGGGTTCGGTCATATTTTTGGCCTTATGGCACCGAACTGACTGAAAATTTGGATTCCTACTAAGAACCATGGTCTGTACACGAATCCATCAGAAAATCAGCCAAAAGAAGAATTTTAATTTTCTCCATACAAAATATTTGTAGTTTTATGGGCACATTGTCAAACTTAGGTTCGGCCATAACTTTGGCACTATGGCATCAAATGGACTCAAATTTTGGATTCTTCCTAAGAATCATGGTCTGTACCCGAATCAATCAAAAAATCATCCAAAAGAAGACTTTGAAAAAAATATCATCGTTTTCACACTTGGGTTCGCTCGTATTAGTACTTGGGGTCGGTATTTTTAATACTTGGGTTCGGGCATATTTTTGGCCTTATGGCACCGAACTGACTGAAAATTTGGATTCCTACTAAGAACCATGATCTGTACACGAATCCATCAGAAAATCAGCCAAAAGAAGAATTTTAATTTTCTCGATACAAAATATTTGTAGTTTTATGGGCACTTTGTCAAACTTTGGTTCAGCCATAACTTTAGCATTATGGCACCAAATGAACTGAAATTTTGGATTCTTCCTAAGATACATGGTCTGTACCCGAATAATCAAAAAATCATCCAAAAGAAGACTTTGAAAAAAATATCATCGTTTTCACACTTGGGTTCGCTCGTTTTAGTACTAGGGGTCGGTGTTTTTAATACTTGGGTTCGGTCATTTTTTTGGCCTTATGGCACCGAACTGACTGAAAATTTGGATTCCTACTAAGAACCATGGTCTGTACACGAATCCATCAGAAAATCAGCCAAAAGAAGAATTTTAATTTTCTCCATACAAAATATTTGTAGTTTTATGGGCAAATTGTCAAACTTAGGTTCAGCCATAACTTTGGCACTATGGCATCAAATGGACTCCAATTTTGGATTCTTCCTAAGAATCATGGTCTGTACCCGAATCAATCAAAAAATCATCCAAAAGAAGACTTTGAAAAAAATATCATCGTTTTCACACTTGGGTTCGCTCGTTTTAGTACTTGGGGTCGGTGTTTTTAATACTTGGGTTCGTTCATATTTTTGGCCATATGGCACCGAACTGACTGAAAATATGGATTCCTACTAAGAACCATGGTCTGTACACGAATCCATCAGAAAATCAGCCAAAAGAAGAATTTTAATTTTCTCAATACAAAATATTTGTAGTTTTATGGGCACTTTGTCAAACTTTGGTTCGGCCATAACTTTAGCATTATGGCACCAAATGAACTGAAATTTTGGATTCTTCCTAAGATACATGGTCTGTACCCGAATAATCTAAAAATCATCCAAAAGAAGACTTTGAAAAAAATATCATCGTTTTCACACTTGGGTTCGCTCGTTTTAGTACTTGGGGTCGGTGTTTTTAATACTTGGGTTCGTTCATATTTTTGGCCATATGGCACCGAACTGACTGAAAATTTGGATTCCGACTAAGAACCATGGTCTGTACACGAATCTATCAGAAAATCAGCCAAAAGAAGACTATTAATTTTCTAGATACAAAATATTTGTAGTTTTATGGGCACTTTGTCAAACTTAGGTTCTGCCATAACTTTAGCACTATGGCACCAAATGGACTGAAATTTTGGATTCTTCCTAAGAATCATGGTTTGTACCCGAATCATTCAAAAAATCATCCAAAAGAAGACTTTGAAAAAAAATATCATCGTTTTCACATTTGGGTTCGCTCGTTTTAGTACTTGGGGTCGGTGTTTTTAATACTTGGGTTCGGTCAGATTTTTTGCCTTATCGCACCGAACTGACTGAAAATTGGGATTCCTACTAAGAACCAATCAAATCAGCCAAAAGAAGAATTTTAATTTTCTCCATACAAAATATTTCGTAGTTTTATGGGCACTTTGTCAAACTTAGGTTCTGCCATAACTTTAGCACTATGGCACCAAATGGACTGAAATTTTGGATTCTTCCTAAGAATCATGGTCTGTACCCGAATCAATCAAAAAATCATCCAAAAGAAGACTTTGAAAAAAATATCATCGTTTTCACACTTGGGTTCGCTCGTATTAGTACTTGGGGTCGGTATTTTTAATACTTGGGTTCGGGCATATTTTTGGCCTTATGGCACCGAACTGACTGAAAATTTGGATTCCTACTAAGAACCATGATCTGTACACGAATCCATCAGAAAATCAGCCAAAAGAAGAATTTTAATTTTCTCGATACAAAATATTTGTAGTTTTATGGGCACTTTGTCAAACTTTGGTTCAGCCATAACTTTAGCATTATGGCACCAAATGAACTGAAATTTTGGATTCTTCCTAAGATACATGGTCTGTACCCGAATAATCAAAAAATCATCCAAAAGAAGACTTTGAAAAAAATATCATCGTTTTCACACTTGGGTTCGCTCGTTTTAGTACTTGGGGTCGGTGTTTTTAATACTTGGGTTCGGTCATTTTTTTGGCCTTATGGCACCGAACTGACTGAAAATTTGGATTCCTACTAAGAACCATGGTCTGTACACGAATCCATCAGAAAATCAGCCAAAAGAAGAATTTTAATTTTCTCCATACAAAATATTTGTAGTTTTATGGGCAAATTGTCAAACTTAGGTTCGGCCATAACTTTGGCACTATGGCATCAAATGGACTCCAATTTTGGATTCTTCCTAAGAATCATGGTCTGTACCCGAATCAATCAAAAAATCATCCAAAAGAAGACTTTGAAAAAAATATCATCGTTTTCACACTTGGGTTCGCTCGTTTTAGTACTTGGGGTCGGTGTTTTTAATACTTGGGTTCGTTCATATTTTTGGCCATATGGCACCGAACTGACTGAAAATATGGATTCCTACTAAGAACCATGGTCTGTACACGAATCCATCAGAAAATCAGCCAAAAGAAGAATTTTAATTTTCTCGATACAAAATATTTGTAGTTTTATGGGCACTTTGTCAAACTTTGGTTCGGCCATAACTTTAGCATTATGGCACCAAATGAACTGAAATTTTGGATTCTTCCTAAGATACATGGTCTGTACCCGAATAATCTAAAAATCATCCAAAAGAAGACTTTGAATAAAATATCATCGTTTTCACACTTGGGTTCGCTCGTTTTAGTACTTGGGGTCGGTGTTTTTAATACTTGGGTTCGGTCATATTTTTGGCCTTATGGCACCAAACTGACTGAAAATTTGGATTCCTACTAAGAACCATGGTCTGTACACGAATCCATCAGAAAATCAGCCAAAAGAAGAATTTTAATTTTCTCCATACAAAATATTTGAAGTTTTATGGGCACATTGTCAAACTTAGGTTCGGCCATAACTTTGGCACTATGGCACCAAATGAAATGAACTTTTGGATTCTTCCTAAGAATCATGGTCTGTACCCGAATCAATCAAAAAATCATCCAAAAGAAGACTTTGAAAAAAATATCATCGTTTTCACACTTGGGTTCGCTCGTTTTAGTACTTGGGGTCGGTGTTTTTAATACTTGGGTTCGTTCATATTTTTGGCCATATGGCACCGAACTGACTGAAAATTTGGATTCCTACTAAGAACCATGGTCTGTACACGAATCCATCAGAAAATCAGCCAAAAGAAGAATTTTAATTTTCTCCATACAAAATATTTCGTAGTTTTATGGGCACTTTGTCAAACTTTGGTTCGGCCATAACTTTAGCATTATGGCACCAAATGAACTGAAATTTTGGATTCTTCCTAAGATACATGGTCTGTACCCGAATAATCAAAAAATCATCCAAAAGAAGACTTTGAAAAAAATATCATCGTTTTCACACTTGGGTTCGCTCGTTTTAGTACTTGGGGTCGGTGTTTTTAATACTTGGGTTCGGTCATTTTTTTGGCCTTATGGCACCGAACTGACTGAAAATTTGGATTCCTACTAAGAACCATGGTCTGTACACGAATCCATCAGAAAATCAGCCAAAAGAAGAATTTTAATTTTCTCCATACAAAATATTTCGTAGTTTTATGCTCACTTTGTCAAACTTTGGTTCAGCCATAACTTAAGCATTATGGCACCAAATGAACTGAAATTTTGGATTCTTCCTAAGATACATGGTCTGTACCCGAATAATCAAAAAATCATCCAAAAGAAGACTTTGAAAAAAATATCATCGTTTTCACACTTGGGTTCGCTCGTTTTAGTACTAGGGGTCGGTGTTTTTAATACTTGGGTTCGGTCATTTTTTTGGCCTTATGGCACCGAACTGACTGAAAATTTGGATTCCTACTAAGAACCATGGTCTGTACACGAATCCATCAGAAAATCAGCCAAAAGAAGAATTTTAATTTTCTCCATACAAAATATTTCGTAGTTTTATGGGCACTTTGTCAAACTTTGGTTCAGCCATAACTTTGGCACTATGGCATCAAATGGACTCAAATTTTGGATTCTTCCTAAGATACATGGTCTGTACCCGAATAATCAAAAAATCATCCAAAAGAAGACTTTGAATAAAATATCATCGTTTTCACACTTGGGTTCGCTCGTTTTAGTACTTGGGGTCGGTGTTTTTAATACTTGGGTTCGGTCATTTTTTTGGCCTTATGGCACCAAACTGACTGAAAATTTGGATTCCTACTAAGAACCATGGTCTGTACACGAATCCATCAGAAAATCAGCCAAAAGAAGAATTTTAATTTTCTCCATACAAAATATTTGAAGTTTTATGGGCACATTGTCAAACTTAGGTTCGGCCATAACTTTGGCACTATGGCACCAAATGAACTGAAATTTTGGATTCTTCCTAAGAATCATGGTCTGTACCCGAATCAATCAAAAAATCATCCAAAAGAAGACTTTGAAAAAAATATCATCGTTTTCACACTTGGGTTCGCTCGTTTTAGTACTTGGGGTCGGTGTTTTTAATACTTGGGTTCGTTCATATTTTGGCCATATGGCACCGAACTGACTGAAAATATGGATTCCTACTAAGAACCATGGTCTGTACACGAATCCATCAGAAAACAGCCAAAAGAAGAATTTTAATTTTCTCCATACAAAATATTTCGTAGTTTTGGGCACTTTGTCAAACTTTGGTTCAGCCATAACTTTAGCATTATGGCACCAAATGAACTGAAATTTTGGATTCTTCCTAAGATACATGGTCTGTACCCGAATAATCAAAAAATCATCCAAAAGAAGTCTTTGAAAAAAATATCATCGTTTTCACACTTGGGTTCGCTCGTTTTAGTACTTGGGGTCGGTGTTTTTAATACTTGGGTTCGGTCATTTTTTTGGCCTTATGGCACCGAACTGACTGAAAATTTGGATTCCTACTAAGAACCATGGTCTGTACACGAATCCATCAGAAAATCAGCCAAAAGAAGAATTTTAATTTTCTCCATACAAAATATTTCGAAGTTTTATGGGCACTTTGTCAAACTTTGGTTCGGTCATAACTTTAGCATTATGGCACCAAATGAACTGAAATTTTGGATTCTTCCTAAGATACATGGTCTGTACCCGAATAATCAAAAAATCATCCAAAAGAAGACTTTGAAAAAAATATCATCGTTTTCACACTTGGGTTCGCTCGTTTTAGTACTTGGGGTCGGTGTTTTTAATACTTGGGTTCGGTCATATTTTTGGCCATATGGCACCGAACTGACTGAAAATATGGATTCCTACTAAGAACCATGGTCTGTACACGAATCCATCAGAAAATCATCCAAAAGAAGAATTTTAATTTTCTCCATACAAAATATTTCGTAGTTTTATGGGCACTTTGTCAAACTTTGGTTCGGCCATAACTTTAGCATTATGGCACCAAATGAACTGAAATTTTGGATTCTTCCTAAGATACATGGTCTGTACCCGAATAATCAAAAAATCATCCAAAAGAAGACTTTGAAAAAAATATCATCGTTTTCACACTTGGGTTCGCTCGTTTTAGTACTAGGGGTCGGTGTTTTTAATACTTGGGTTCGGTCATTTTTTTGGCCTTATGGCACCGAACTGACTGAAAATTTGGATTCCTACTAAGAACCATGGTCTGTACACGAATCCATCAGAAAATCAGCCAAAAGAAGAATTTTAATTTTCTCCATACAAAATATTTGAAGTTTTATGGGCACATTGTCAAACTTAGGTTCGGCCATAACTTTGGCACTATGGCATCAAATGAACTGAAATTTTGGATTCTTCCTAAGAATCATGGTCTGTACCCGAATAAATCAAAAAATCATCCAAAAGAAGACTTTGAAAAAAATATCATCGTTTTCACACTTGGGTTCGCTCGTTTTAGTACTTGGGGTCGGTGTTTTTAATACTTGGGTTCGTTCATATTTTTGGCCATATGGCACCGAACTGACTGAAAATATGGATTCCTACTAAGAACCATGGTCTGTACACGAATCCATCAGAAAATCAGCCAAAAGAAGAATTTTAATTTTCTCCATACAAAATATTTGTAGTTTTATGGGCACATTGTCAAACTTAGGTTCGGCCATAACTTTGGCACTATGGCACCAAATGAAATTATATTTTGGATTCTTCCTAAGAATCATGGTCTGTACCCGAATCAATCAAAAAATCATACAAAAGAAGACTTTGAAAAAAATATCATCGTTTTCACACTTGGGTTCGCTCGTTTTAGTACTTGGGGTCGGTGTTTTTAATACTTGGGTTCGTTCATATTTTTGGCCATATGGCACCGAACTGACTGAAAATTTGGATTCCTACTAAGAACCATGGTCTGTACACGAATCTATCAGAAAATCAGCCAAAAAAAAGAATTTTAATTTTCTAGATACAAAATATTTGTAGTTTTATGGGCACTTTGTCAAACTTAGGTTCTGCCATAACTTTAGCACTATGGCACCAAATGGACTGAAATTTTGGATTCTTCCTAAGATACATGGTCTGTACCCGAATAATCAAAAAATCATCCAAAAGAAGACTTTGAAAAAAATATCATCGTTTTCACACTTGGGTTCGCTCGTTTTAGTACTAGGGGTCGGTGTTTTTAATACTTGGGTTCGGTCATTTTTTTGGCCTTATGGCACCGAACTGACTGAAAATTTGGATTCCTACTAAGAACCATGGTCTGTACACGAATCCATCAGAAAATCAGCCAAAAGAAGAATTTTAATTTTCTCCATACAAAATATTTCGTAGTTTTATGGGCACTTTGTCAAACTTAGGTTCTGCCATAACTTTAGCACTATGGCACCAAATGAACTGAAATTTTGGATTCTTCCTAAGATACATGGTCTGTACCCGAATAATCAAAAAATCATCCAAAAGAAGACTTTGAAAAAAATATCATCGTTTTCACACTTGGGTTCGCTCGTTTTAGTACTTGGGGTCGGTGTTTTTAATACTTGTGTTCGGTCATATTTTTGGCCATATGGCACCGAACAGACTGAAAATATGGATTCCTACTAAGAACCATGGTCTGTACACGAATCCATCAGAAAATCAGCCAAAAGAAGAATTTTAATTTCTCGATACAAAATATTTGTAGTTTTATGGGCACTTTGTCAAACTTTGGTTCGGCCATAACTTTAGCATTATGGCACCAAATGAAATTATATTTTGGATTCTTTCTAAGAATCATGGTCTGTACCCGAATCATTCAAAAAATCATCCAAAAGAAGACTTTGAATAAAATATCATCGTTTTCACACTTGGGTTCGCTCGTTTTAGTACTTGGGGTCGGTGTTTTTAATACTTTGGTTCGGTCATTTTTTTGGCCTTATGGCACCGAACTGACTGAAAATTTGGATTCCTACTAAGAACCATGGTCTGTACACGAATCCATCAGAAAATCAGCCAAAAGAAGAATTTTAATTTTCTCCATACAAAATATTTGTAGTTTTATGGGCACATTGTCAAACTTAGGTTCGGCCATAACTTTGGAACTATGGCACCAAATGAAATTATATTTTGGATTCTTCCTAAGAATCATGGTCTGTACCCGAATAAATCAAAAAATCGTCCAAAAGAAGACTTTGAAAAAAATATCATCGTTTTCACACTTGGGTTCGCTCGTTTTAGTACTTGGGGTCGGTGTTTTTAATACTTGGGTTCGGTCATATTTTTGGCCATATGGCACCGAACTGACTGAAAATTTGGATTCCTACTAAGAACCATGGTCTGTACACGAATCTATCAGAAAATCAGCCAAAAAAAAGAATTTTAATTTTCTAGATACAAAATATTTGTAGTTTTATGGGCACTTTGTCAAACTTAGGTTCTGCCATAACTTTAGCACTATGGCACCAAATGGACTGAAATTTTGGATTCTTCCTAAGAATCATGGTCTGTACCCGAATCAATCAAAAAATCATCCAAAAGAAGACTTTGAAAAAAATATCATCGTTTTCACACTTGGGTTCGCTCGTTTTAGTACTAGGGGTCGGTGTTTTTAATACTTGGGTTCGGTCATTTTTTTGGCCTTATGGCACCGAACTGACTGAAAATTTGGATTCCTACTAAGAACCATGGTCTGTACACGAATCCATCAGAAAATCAGCCAAAAGAAGAATTTTAATTTTCTCCATACAAAATATTTGTAGTTTTATGGGCAAATTGTCAAACTTAGGTTCGGCCATAACTTTGGCACTATGGCATCAAATGGACTCCAATTTTGGATTCTTCCTAAGAATCATGGTCTGTACCCGAATCAATCAAAAAATCATCCAAAAGAAGACTTTGAAAAAAATATCATCGTTTTCACACTTGGGTTCGCTCGTTTTAGTACTTGGGGTCGGTGTTTTTAATACTTGGGTTCGGTCATATTTTTGGCCATATGGCACCGAACTGACTGAAAATATGGATTCCTACTAAGAACCATGGTCTGTACACGAATCCATCAGAAAATCAGCCAAAAGAAGAATTTTAATTTTCTCCATACAAAATATTTGTAGTTTTATGGGCACTTTGTCAAACTTTGGTTCGGCCATAACTTTAGCATTATGGCACCAAATGAACTGAAATTTTGGATTCTTCCTAAGATACATGGTCTGTACCCGAATAATCTAAAAATCATCCAAAAGAAGACTTTGAATAAAATATCATCGTTTTCACACTTGGGTTCGCTCGTTTTAGTACTTGGGGTCGGTGTTTTTAATACTTGGGTTCGGTCATATTTTTGGCCTTATGGCACCAAACTGACTGAAAATTTGGATTCCTACTAAGAACCATGGTCTGTACACGAATCCATCAGAAAATCAGCCAAAAGAAGAATTTTAATTTTCTCCATACAAATTATTTGAAGTTTTATGGGCACATTGTCAAACTTAGGTTCGGCCATAACTTTGGCACTATGGCACCAAATGAACTGAAATTTTGGATTCTTCCTAAGAATCATGGTCTGTACCCGAATCAATCAAAAAATCATCCAAAAGAAGACTTTGAAAAAAATATCATCGTTTTCACACTTGGGTTCGCTCGTTTTAGTACTTGGGGTCGGTGTTTTTAATACTTGGGTTCGTTCATATTTTTGGCTATATGGCACCGAACTGACTGAAAATATGGATTCCTACTAAGAACCATGGTCTGTACACGAATCCATCAGAAAATCAGCCAAAAGAAGAATTTTAATTTTCTCCATACAAAATATTTCGTAGTTTTATGGGCACTTTGTCAAACTTTGGTTCGGCCATAACTTTAGCATTATGGCACCAAATGAACTGAAATTTTGGATTCTTCCTAAGATACATGGTCTGTACCCGAATAATCAAAAAATCATCCAAAAGAAGACTTTGAAAAAAATATCATCGTTTTCACACTTGGGTTCGCTCGTTTTAGTACTTGGGGTCGGTGTTTTTAATACTTGGGTTCGGTCATTTTTTTGGCCTTATGGCACCGAACTGACTGAAAATTTGGATTCCTACTAAGAACCATGGTCTGTACACGAATCCATCAGAAAATCAGCCAAAAGAAGAATTTTAATTTTCTCCATACAAAATATTTCGTAGTTTTATGCTCACTTTGTCAAACTTTGGTTCAGCCATAACTTAAGCATTATGGCACCAAATGAACTGAAATTTTGGATTCTTCCTAAGATACATGGTCTGTACCCGAATAATCAAAAAATCATCCAAAAGAAGACTTTGAAAAAAATATCATCGTTTTCACACTTGGGTTCGCTCGTTTTAGTACTAGGGGTCGGTGTTTTTAATACTTGGGTTCGGTCATTTTTTTGGCCTTATGGCACCGAACTGACTGAAAATTTGGATTCCTACTAAGAACCATGGTCTGTACACGAATCCATCAGAAAATCAGCCAAAAGAAGAATTTTAATTTTCTCCATACAAAATATTTCGTAGTTTTATGGGCACTTTGTCAAACTTTGGTTCAGCCATAACTTTGGCACTATGGCATCAAATGGACTCAAATTTTGGATTCTTCCTAAGATACATGGTCTGTACCCGAATAATCAAAAAATCATCCAAAAGAAGACTTTGAATAAAATATCATCGTTTTCACACTTGGGTTCGCTCGTTTTAGTACTTGGGGTCGGTGTTTTTAATACTTGGGTTCGGTCATTTTTTTGGCCTTATGGCACCAAACTGACTGAAAATTTGGATTCCTACTAAGAACCATGGTCTGTACACGAATCCATCAGAAAATCAGCCAAAAGAAGAATTTTAATTTTCTCCATACAAAATATTTGAAGTTTTATGGGCACATTGTCAAACTTAGGTTCGGCCATAACTTTGGCACTATGGCATCAAATGAACTGAAATTTTGGATTCTTCCTAAGAATCATGGTCTGTACCCGAATCAATCAAAAAATCATCCAAAAGAAGACTTTGAAAAAAATATCATCGTTTTCACACTTGGGTTCGCTCGTTTTAGTACTTGGGGTCGGTGTTTTTAATACTTGGGTTCGTTCATATTTTGGCCATATGGCACCGAACTGACTGAAAATATGGATTCCTACTAAGAACCATGGTCTGTACACGAATCCATCAGAAAACAGCCAAAAGAAGAATTTTAATTTTCTCCATACAAAATATTTCGTAGTTTTGGGCACTTTGTCAAACTTTGGTTCAGCCATAACTTTAGCATTATGGCACCAAATGAACTGAAATTTTGGATTCTTCCTAAGATACATGGTCTGTACCCGAATAATCAAAAAATCATCCAAAAGAAGTCTTTGAAAAAAATATCATCGTTTTCACACTTGGGTTCGCTCGTTTTAGTACTAGGGGTCGGTGTTTTTAATACTTGGGTTCGGTCATTTTTTTGGCCTTATGGCACCGAACTGACTGAAAATTTGGATTCCTACTAAGAACCATGGTCTGTACACGAATCCATCAGAAAATCAGCCAAAAGAAGAATTTTAATTTTCTCCATACAAAATATTTCGAAGTTTTATGGGCACTTTGTCAAACTTTGGTTCAGCCATAACTTTAGCATTATGGCACCAAATGAACTGAAATTTTGGATTCTTCCTAAGATACATGGTCTGTACCCGAATAATCAAAAAATCATCCAAAAGAAGACTTTGAAAAAAATATCATCGTTTTCACACTTGGGTTCGCTCGTTTTAGTACTTGGGGTCGGTGTTTTTAATACTTGGGTTCGGTCATATTTTTGGCCATATGGCACCGAACTGACTGAAAATATGGATTCCTACTAAGAACCATGGTCTGTACACGAATCCATCAGAAAATCATCCAAAAGAAGAATTTTAATTTTCTCCATACAAAATATTTCGTAGTTTTATGGGCACTTTGTCAAACTTTGGTTCAGCCATAACTTTAGCATTATGGCACCAAATGAACTGAAATTTTGGATTCTTCCTAAGATACATGGTCTGTACCCGAATAATCAAAAAATCATCCAAAAGAAGACTTTGAAAAAAATATCATCGTTTTCACACTTGGGTTCGCTCGTTTTAGTACTTGGGGTCGGTGTTTTTAATACTTGGGTTCGGTCATTTTTTTGGCCTTATGGCACCGAACTGACTGAAAATTTGGATTCCTACTAAGAACCATGGTCTGTACACGAATCCATCAGAAAATCAGCCAAAAGAAGAATTTTAATTTTCTCCATACAAAATATTTGAAGTTTTATGGGCACATTGTCAAACTTAGGTTCGGCCATAACTTTGGCACTATGGCATCAAATGAACTGAAATTTTGGATTCTTCCTAAGAATCATGGTCTGTACCCGAATAAATCAAAAAATCATCCAAAAGAAGACTTTGAAAAAAATATCATCGTTTTCACACTTGGGTTCGCTCGTTTTAGTACTTGGGGTCGGTGTTTTTAATACTTGGGTTCGTTCATATTTTTGGCCATATGGCACCGAACTGACTGAAAATATGGATTCCTACTAAGAACCATGGTCTGTACACGAATCCATCAGAAAATCAGCCAAAAGAAGAATTTTAATTTTCTCCATACAAAATATTTGTAGTTTTATGGGCACATTGTCAAACTTAGGTTCGGCCATAACTTTGGCACTATGGCACCAAATGAAATTATATTTTGGATTCTTCCTAAGAATCATGGTCTGTACCCGAATCAATCAAAAAATCATACAAAAGAAGACTTTGAAAAAAATATCATCGTTTTCACACTTGGGTTCGCTCGTTTTAGTACTTGGGGTCGGTGTTTTTAATACTTGGGTTCGTTCATATTTTTGGCCATATGGCACCGAACTGACTGAAAATTTGGATTCCTACTAAGAACCATGGTCTGTACACGAATCTATCAGAAAATCAGCCAAAAAAAAGAATTTTAATTTTCTAGATACAAAATATTTGTAGTTTTATGGGCACTTTGTCAAACTTAGGTTCTGCCATAACTTTAGCACTATGGCACCAAATGGACTGAAATTTTGGATTCTTCCTAAGATACATGGTCTGTACCCGAATAATCAAAAAATCATCCAAAAGAAGACTTTGAAAAAAATATCATCGTTTTCACACTTGGGTTCGCTCGTTTTAGTACTAGGGGTCGGTGTTTTTAATACTTGGGTTCGGTCATTTTTTTGGCCTTATGGCACCGAACTGACTGAAAATTTGGATTCCTACTAAGAACCATGGTCTGTACACGAATCCATCAGAAAATCAGCCAAAAGAAGAATTTTAATTTTCTCCATACAAAATATTTCGTAGTTTTATGGGCACTTTGTCAAACTTAGGTTCTGCCATAACTTTAGCACTATGGCACCAAATGAACTGAAATTTTGGATTCTTCCTAAGATACATGGTCTGTACCCGAATAATCAAAAAATCATCCAAAAGAAGACTTTGAAAAAAATATCATCGTTTTCACACTTGGGTTCGCTCGTTTTAGTACTTGGGGTCGGTGTTTTTAATACTTGTGTTCGTTCATATTTTTGGCCATATGGCACCGAACAGACTGAAAATATGGATTCCTACTAAGAACCATGGTCTGTACACGAATCCATCAGAAAATCAGCCAAAACAAGAATTTTAATTTTCTCGATACAAAATATTTGTAGTTTTATGGGCACTTTGTCAAACTTTGGTTCGGCCATAACTTTAGCATTATGGCACCAAATGAAATTATATTTTGGATTCTTCCTAAGAATCATGGTCTGTACCCGAATCATTCAAAAAATCATCCAAAAGAAGACTTTGAATAAAATATCATCGTTTTCACACTTGGGTTCGCTCGTTTTAGTACTTGGGGTCGGTGTTTTTAATACTTTGGTTCGGTCATTTTTTTGGCCTTATGGCACCGAACTGACTGAAAATTTGGATTCCTACTAAGAACCATGGTCTGTACACGAATCCATCAGAAAATCAGCCAAAAGAAGAATTTTAATTTTCTCCATACAAAATATTTGTAGTTTTATGGGCACATTGTCAAACTTAGGTTCGGCCATAACTTTGGAACTATGGCACCAAATGAAATTATATTTTGGATTCTTCCTAAGAATCATGGTCTGTACCCGAATAAATCAAAAAATCGTCCAAAAGAAGACTTTGAAAAAAATATCATCGTTTTCACACTTGGGTTCGCTCGTTTTAGTACTTGGGGTCGGTGTTTTTAATACTTGGGTTCGTTCATATTTTTGGCCATATGGCACCGAACTGACTGAAAATTTGGATTCCTACTAAGAACCATGGTCTGTACACGAATCTATCAGAAAATCAGCCAAAAAAAAGAATTTTAATTTTCTAGATACAAAATATTTGTAGTTTTATGGGCACTTTGTCAAACTTAGGTTCTGCCATAACTTTAGCACTATGGCACCAAATGGACTGAAATTTTGGATTCTTCCTAAGAATCATGGTCTGTACCCGAATCAATCAAAAAATCATCCAAAAGAAGACTTTGAAAAAAAATCATCGTTTTCACACTTGGGTTCGCTCGTTTTAGTACTTGGGGTCGGTGTTTTTAATACTTGGGTTCGGTCATATTTTTGGTCATATGGCACCGAACAGACTGAAAATATGGATTCCTACTAAGAACCATGGTCTGTACACGAATCCATCAGAAAATCAGCCAAAAGAAGAATTTTAATTTTCTCGATACAAAATATTTGTAGTTTTATGGGCACTTTGTCAAACTTTGGTTCGGCCATAACTTTAGCATTATGGCACCAAATGAACTGAAATTTTGGATTCTTCCTAAGATACATGGTCTGTACCCGAATAATCAAAAAATCATCCAAAAGAAGACTTTGAATAAAATATCATCGTTTTCACACTTGGGTTCGCTCGTTTTAGTACTTGGGGTCGGTGTTTTTAATACTTGGGTTCGTTCATATTTTTGGCCATATGGCACCGAACTGACTGAAAATTTGGATTCCTACTAAGAACCATGGTCTGTACACGAATCTATCAGAAAATCAGCCAAAAAAAAGAATTTTAATTTTCTAGATACAAAATATTTGTAGTTTTATGGGCACTTTGTCAAACTTAGGTTCTGCCATAACTTTAGCACTATGGCACCAAATGGACTGAAATTTTGGATTCTTCCTAAGAATCATGGTCTGTACCCGAATCAATCAAAAAATCATCCAAAAGAAGACTTTGAAAAAAAATCATCGTTTTCACACTTGGGTTCGCTCGTTTTAGTACTTGGGGTCGATGTTTTTAATACTTGGGTTCGGTCATATTTTTGGTCATATGGCACCGAACAGACTGAAAATATGGATTCCTACTAAGAACCATGGTCTGTACACGAATCCATCAGAAAATCAGCCAAAAGAAGAATTTTAATTTTCTCGATACAAAATATTTGTAGTTTTATGGGCACTTTGTCAAACTTAGGTTCGTCCATAACTTTAGCATTATGGCACCAAATGAAATGAAATTTTGGATTCTTCTTAAGAATCATGGTCTGTACCCGAATCAATCAAAAAATCATCCAAAAGAAGACTTTGAAAAAAATATCATCGTTTTCACACTTGGGTTCGCTCGTTTTACTACTTGGGGTCGGTGTTTTTAATTTTTTTTTTTTTTTTTTACATGAATACCTCACAAGAGTCCCAACTGCTCCCGTCTGAAGCCAGTGAGACTATGGCATCCCCAATTGGAGTATGTTGTGAGGCTTAGGGTAGTGGGGAGGGGAAGGAGATAGGGAAGAGGAAGGTGGGGAAGTACCTGGCTATTCAGATCTGGTCACCAAACACGGCTAATGCCGTTTCAAGCAACGTTTCAATTCTGAATGGTGGTCTTACACCAGGGCGATACAGAGAGTATCTTCCACTCTGGAACGTGCCGCAAATATACTATTTATTATTTTAAATGAATAAATTGTGAAATAACACAAATTAATCAAATAAAATTTATTTGCCACGCCGGGATTCGATCCCGCGACCTTCGGTGCGCGAGTCAAGCGTCTTACCGCTGCGCTACGGCCGGTCGTCATAATACTTGGGTTCGGTCATTTTTTTGGCCTTATGGCACCGAACTGACTGAAAATTGGGATTCCTACTAAGAACCATGGTCTGTACACGAATCCATCAGAAAATCAGCCAAAAGAAGAATTTTAATTTTCTCCATACAAAATATTTGTAGTTTTATGGGCACTTTGTCAAACTTAGGTTCGGCCATAACTTAAGCACTATGGCACTAAATGGACTGAAATTTTGGATTCTTCCTAAGAATTATGGTCTGTACCCGAATCAATCAAAAAATCATCCAAAAGAAGACTTTGAAAAAAATATCATCGTTTTCACACTTGGGTTCTCTCGTTTTAGTACTTGGGGTCGGTGTTTTTAATACTTGGGTTCGGTCATTTTTTTGGCCTTATGGCACCGAACTGACTGAAAATTTGGATTCCTACTAAGAACCATGGTCTGTACACGAATCCATCAGAAAATCAGCCAAAAGAAGAATTTTAATTTTCTCCATACAAAATATTTCGTAGTTTTATGGGCACTTTGTCAAACTTAGGTTCGTCCATAACTTTAGCATTATGGCACCAAAGAAATGAAATTTTGGATTCTTCCTAAGAATCATGGTCTGTACCCGAATCAATCAAAAAATCATCCAAAAGAAGACTTTGAAAAAAATATCATCGTTTTCACACTTGGGTTCTCTCGTTTTACTACTTGGGGTCGGTGTTTTTAATACTTGGGTTCGGTCATTTTTTTGGCCTTATGGCACCGAACTGACTGAAAATTTGGATTCCTACTAAGAACCATGGTTTGTACACGAATACATCAGAAATTCAGCCAAAAGAAGAATTTTAATTTTCTCCATACAAAATATTTCGTAGTTTTATGGGCACTTTGTCAAACTTAGGTTCTGCCAAAACTTTAGCACTATGGCACCAAATGGACTGAAATTTTGGATTCTTCCTTAGAATCATGGTCTGTACCCGAATCAATCCAAAAATCATCCAAAAGAAGACTTTGAAAAAAATATCATCGTTTTCACACTTGGGTTCTCTCGATTTAGTACTTGGGGTCGGTGTTTTTAATACTTGGGTTCGGTCATATTTTTGGCCTTATGGCACCGAACTGACTGAAAATTTGGATTTCTACTAAGAACCATGGTCTGTACACGAATCCATCAGAAAATCAGCCAAAAGAAGAATTTTAATTTTCTCCATACAAAATATTTCGTAGTTTTATGGGCACTTTGTCAAACTTAGGTTCTGCCATAACTTTAGCACTATTGCACCAAATGGACTGAAATTTTGGATTCTTCCTAAGAATCATGGTTTGTACCCGAATCAATCAAAAAATCATCCAAAAGAAGACTTTGAAAAAAAATCATCGTTTTCACACTTGGGTTCGCTCGTTTTAGTACTTGGGGTCGGTGTTTTTAATACTTGGGTTCGGTCATATTTTTGGCCATATGGCACTGAACTGACTGAAAATATGGATTCCTACTAAGAACCATGGTATGTACACGAATCCATCAGAAAATCAGCCAAAAGAAGAATTTTAATTTTCTCGATACAAAATATTTGTAGTTTTATGGGCACTTTGTCAAACTTAGGTTCGGCCATAACTTAAGCACTATGGCACTAAATGGACTGAAATTTTGGATTCTTCCTAAGAACTATGGTCTGTACCCGAATCAATTAAAAAATCATCCAAAAGAAGACTTTGAAAAAAATATCATCGTTTTCACACTTGGGTTCGCTCGTTTTAGTACTTGGGGTCGGTGTTTTTAATACTTGGGTTCGGTCATTTTTTTGGCCTTATGGCACCGAACTGACTGAAAATTTGGATTCCTACTTAGAACCATGGTCTGTACACGAATCCATCAGAAAATCAGCCAAAAGAAGAATTTTAATTTTCTCCATACAAAATATTTCGTAGTTTTATGGGCACTTTGTCAAACTTAGGTTTTGCCATAACTTTAGCACTATGGCACCAAATTGACTGAAATTTTGGATTCTTCCTAAGAATCATGGTCTGTACCCGAATCATTAAAAAAATCATCCAAAAGAAGACTTTGAAAAAAAATCATCGTTTTCACACTTGGGTTCGCTCGTTTTAGTACTTGGGGTCGGTGTTTTTAAAACTTGGGTTCGGTCAGATTTTTCGCCTTATTGCACCGAACTGACTGAAAATTGGGATTCCTACTAAGAACCATGGTCTGTACACGAATCCATCAGAAAATCAGCCAAAAGAAGAATTTTAATTTTCTCCATACAAAATATTTGTAGTTTTATGGGCACTTTGTCAAACTTAGGTTCGTCCATCACTTTAGCATTATGGCACCAAATGAAATGAAATTTTGGATTCTTCCTAAGAATCATGGTCTGTACCCGAATCAATCAAAAAATCATCCAAAAGAAGACTTTGAAAAAAATATCATCGTTTTCACAATTGGGTTCGCTCGTTTTAGTACTTGGGGTCGGTGTTTTTAATACTTGGGTTCGGTCATTTTTTTGGCCTTATGGCACCGAACTGACTGAAAATTTGGATTCCTACTTAGAACCATGGTCTGTACACGAATCCATCAGAAAATCAGCCAAAAGAAGAATTTTAATTTTCTCCATACAAAATATTTCGTAGTTTTATGGGCACTTTGTCAAACTTAGGTTCTGCCATAACTTTAGCACTATGGCACCAAATGGACTGAAATTTTAATTTCTTCCTAAGAATCATGGTCTGTACCCGAATCATTAAAAAAATCATCCAAAAGAAGACTTTGAAAAAAAATCATCGTTTTCACACTTGGGTTCGCTCGTTTTAGTACTTGGGGTCGGTGTTTTTAAAACTTGGGTTCGGTCAGATTTTTTGCCTTATTGCACCGAACTGACTGAAAATTGGGATTCCTACTAAGAACCATGGTCTGTACACGAATCCATCAGAAAATCAGCCAAAAGAAGAATTTTAATTTTCTCCATACAAAATATTTGTAGTTTTATGGGCACTTTGTCAAACTTAGGTTCGGCCATAACTTAAGCACTATGGCACTAAATGGACTGAAATTTTGGATTCTTCCTAAGAATCATGGTCTGTACCCGAATCAATCAAAAAATCATCCAAAAGAAGACTTTGAAAAAAATATCATCGTTTTCACACTTGGGTTCTCTCGTTTTAGTACTTGGGGTCGGTGTTTTTAATACTTGGGTTCGGTCATTTTTTTGGCCTTATGGCACCGAACTGACTGAAAATTTGGATTCCTACTAAGAACCATGGTCTGTACACGAATCCATCAGAAAATCAGCCAAAAGAAGAATTTTAATTTTCTCCATACAAAATATTTCGTAGTTTTATGGGCACTTTGTCAAACTTAGGTTCGTCCATAACTTTAGCATTATGGCACCAAAGAAATGAAATTTTGGATTCTTCTTAAGAATCATGGTCTGTACCCGAATCAATCAAAAAATCATCCAAAAGAAGACTTTGAAAAAAATATCATCGTTTTCACACTTGGGTTCGCTCGTTTTACTACTTGGGGTCGGTGTTTTTAATACTTGGGTTCGGTCATTTTTTTGGCCTTATGGCACCGAACTGACTGAAAATTTGGATTCCTACTAAGAACCATGGTTTGTACACGAATACATCAGAAATTCAGCCAAAAGAAGAATTTTAATTTTCTCCATACAAAATATTTCGTAGTTTTATGGGCACTTTGTCAAACTTAGGTTCTGCCAAAACTTTAGCACTATGGCACCAAATGGACTGAAATTTTGGATTCTTCCTTAGAATCATGGTCTGTACCCGAATCAATCCAAAAATCATCCAAAAGAAGACTTTGAAAAAAATATCATCGTTTTCACACTTGGGTTCTCTCGATTTAGTACTTGGGGTCGGTGTTTTTAATACTTGGGTTCGGTCATATTTTTGGCCTTATGGCACCGAACTGACTGAAAATTTGGATTCCTACTAAGAACCATAGTCTGTACACGAATCCATCAGGAAATCAGCCAAAAGAAGAATTTTAATTTTCTCCATACAAAATATTTCGTAGTTTTATGGGCACTTTGTCAAACTTAGGTTCTGCCACAACTTTAGCACTATTGCACCAAATGGACTGAAATTTTGGATTCTTCCTAAGAATCATGGTCTGTACCCGAATCAATCAAAAAATCATCCAAAAGAAGACTTTGAAAAAAAATCATCGTTTTCACACTTGGGTTCGCTCGTTTTAGTACTTGGGGTCGGTGTTTTTAATACTTGGGTTCGGTCATATTTTTGGCCATATGGCACTGAACTGACTGAAAATATGGATTCCTACTAAGAACCATGGTATGTACACGAATCCATCAGAAAATCAGCCAAAAGAAGAATTTTAATTTTCTCGATACAAAATATTTGTAGTTTTATGGGCACTTTGTCAAACTTAGGTTCGGCCATAACTTAAGCACTATGGCACTAAATGGACTGAAATTTTGGATTCTTCCAAAGAACTATGGTCTGTACCCGAATCAATCAAAAAATCATCCAAAAGAAGACTTTGAAAAAAATATCATCGTTTTCACACTTGGGTTCGCTCGTTTTAGTACTTGGGGTCGGTGTTTTTAATACTTGGGTTCGGTCATTTTTTTGGCCTTATGGCACCGAACTGACTGAAAATTTGGATTCCTACTTAGAACCATGGTCTGTACACGAATCCATCAGAAAATCAGCCAAAAGAAGAATTTTAATTTTCTCCATACAAAATATTTCGTAGTTTTATGGGCACTTTGTCAAACTTAGGTTCTGCCATAACTTTAGCACTATGGCACCAAATGGACTGAAATTTTGGATTCTTCCTAAGAATCATGGTCTGTACCCGAATCATTCAAAAAATCATCCAAAAGAAGACTTTGAAAAAAAATCATCGTTTTCACACTTGGGTTCGCTCGTTTTAGTACTTGGGGTCGGTGTTTTTAAAACTTGGGTTCGGTCAGATTTTTCGCCTTATTGCACCGAACTGACTGAAAATTGGGATTCCTACTAAGAACCATGGTCTGTACACGAATCCATCAGAAAATCAGCCAAAAGAAGAATTTTAATTTTCTCCATACAAAATATTTGTAGTTTTATGGGCACTTTGTCAAACTTAGGTTCGTCCATCACTTTAGCATTATGGCACCAAATGAAATGAAATTTTGGATTCTTCCTAAGAATCATGGTCTGTACCCGAATCAATCAAAAAATCATCCAAAAGAAGACTTTGAAAAAAATATCATCGTTTTCACAATTGGGTTCGCTCGTTTTAGTACTTGGGGTCAGTGTTTTTAATACTTGGGTTCGGTCATTTTTTTGGCCTTATGGCACCGAACTGACTGAAAATTTGGATTCCTACTTAGAACCATGGTCTGTACACGAATCCATCAGAAAATCAGCCAAAAGAAGAATTTTAATTTTCTCCATACAAAATATTTCGTAGTTTTATGGGCACTTTGTCAAACTTAGGTTCTGCCATAACTTTAGCACTATGGCACCAAATGGACTGAAATTTTGGATTCTTCCTAAGAATCATAGTCTGTACCCGAATCATTCAAAAAATCATCCAAAATAAGACTTTGAAAAAAAATCATCGTTTTCACACTTGGGTTCGCTCGTTTTAGTACTTGTTATTCGTATTTTCTGTATTATCTATATTATTCGTATGTTCTGTCGTATTTTTGGTCATATGGCACCGAACTGACTGAAAATATGGATTCCTACTAAGAACCATGGTCTGTACACGAATCCATCAGAAAATCAGCCAAAAGAAGAATTTTAATTTTCTCGATACAAAATATTTGTAGTTTTATGGGCACTTTGTCAAACTTAGGTTCGGCCATAACTTAAGCACTATGGCACCAAAGAAATGAAATTTTGGATTCTTCTTAAGAATCATGGTCTGTACCCGAATCAATCTAAAAATCGTCCAAAAGAAGACTTTGAAAAAAATATCATCGTTTTCACACTTGGGTTCGCTCGTTTTAGTACTTGGGGTCGGTTTTTTTAATACTTGCTTTCGGTCATTTTTTTGGCCTTATGGCACCGAACTGACTGAAAATTTGGATTCCTACTTAGAACCATGGTCTGTACACGAATCCATCAGAAAATCAGCCAAAAGAAGAATTTTAATTTTCTCCATACAAAATATTTCGTAGTTTTATGGGCACTTTGTCAAACTTAGGTTCTGCCATAACTTTAGCATTATGGCACCAAATGAACTGAAATTTTGGATTCTTCCTAAGAATCATGGTCTGTACCCGAATCAATAAAAAAAATCATCCAAAAGAAGACTTTGAAAAAAAATCATCGTTTTCACACTTGGGTTCGCTCGTTTTAGTACTTGGGGTCGGTGTTTTTAATACTTGGATTCGGTCATGTTTTTGGCCTTATGGCACCGAACTGACTGAAAATTTGGATTCCTACTAAGAACCATGGTCTGTACACGAATCTATCAGAAAATCAGCCAAAAGAAGAATTTTAATTTTCTAGATACAAAATATTTGTAGTTTTATGGGCACTTTGTCAAACTTAGGTTCTGCCATAACTTTAGCACTATGGCACCAAATGGACTGAAATTTTGGATTCTTCCTAAGAATCATGGTCTGTACTTGAATCAATCAAAAAATCATCCAAAAGAAGACTTTGAAAAAAATTCATCGTTTTCACACTTGGGTTCGCTCGTTTTAGTACTTGGGGTCGGTGTTTTTAATACTTGGGTTCGGTCATTTTTTTGGCCTTATGGCACCGAACTGACTGAAAATTTGGATTCCTACTAAGAACCATGGTCTGTACACGAATCCATCAGAAAATCAGCCAAAAGAAGAATTTTAATTTTCTCCATACAAAATATTTCGTAGTTTTATGGGCACTTTGTCAAACTTAGGTTCGTCCATAACTTTAGCATTATGGCACCAAAGAAATGAAATTTTGGATTCTTCTTAAGAATCATGGTCTGTACCCGAATCAATCTAAAAATCATCCAAAAGAAGACTTTGAAAAAAATATCATCGTTTTCACACTTGGGTTCGCTCGTTTTAGTACTTGGGGTCGGTGTTTTTAATACTTGGGTTCGGTCATTTTTTTGGCCTTATGGCACCGAACTGACTGAAAATTTGGATTCCTACTTAGAACCATGGTCTGTACAATCCATCAGATAATCAGCCAAAAGAAGAATTTTAATTTTCTCCATACAAAATATTTCGTAGTTTTATGGGCACTTTGTCAAACTTAGGTTCTGCCATAACTTAAGCACTATGGCACCAAATGGACTGAAATTTTAAATTCTTCCTAAGAATCATGGTCTGTACCCGAATCATTAAAAAAATCATCCAAAAGAAGACTTTGAAAAAAAATCATCGTTTTCACACTTGGGTTCGCTCGTTTTAGTACTTGGGGTCGGTTTTTTTAATACTTGCTTTCGGTCATTTTTTTGGCCTTATGGCACCGAACTGACTGAAAATTTGGATTCCTACTTAGAACCATGGTCTGTACACGAATCCATCAGAAAATCAGCCAAAAGAAGAATTTTAATTTTCTCCATACAAAATATTTCGTAGTTTTATGGGCACTTTGTCAAACTTAGGTTCTGCCATAACTTAAGCACTATGGCACCAAAGAAATGAAATTTTGGATTCTTCTTAAGAATCATGGTCTGTACCCGAATCAATCTAAAAATCGTCCAAAAGAAGACTTTGAAAAAAATATCATCGTTTTCACACTTGGGTTCTCTCGATTTAGTACTTGGGGTCGGTGTTTTTAATACTTGGGTTCGGTCATATTTTTGGCCTTATGGCACCGAACTGACTGAAAATTTGGATTTCTACTAAGAACCATGGTCTGTACACGAATCCATCAGAAAATCAGCCAAAAGAAGAATTTTAATTTTCTCCATACAAAATATTTCGTAGTTTTATGGGCACTTTGTCAAACTTAGGTTCTGCCATAACTTTAGCACTATTGCACCAAATGGACTGAAATTTTGGATTCTTCCTAAGAATCATGGTCTGTACCCGAATCATTCAAAAAATCATCCAAAAGAAGACTTTGAAAAAAAATCATCGTTTTCACACTTGGGTTCGCTCGTTTTAGTACTTGGGGTCGGTGTTTTTAATACTTGGGTTCGGTCATATTTTTGGCCATATGGCACTGAACTGACTGAAAATATGGATTCCTACTAAGAACCATGGTATGTACACGAATCCATCAGAAAATCAGCCAAAAGAAGAATTTTAATTTTCTCGATACAAAATATTTGTAGTTTTATGGGCACTTTGTCAAACTTAGGTTCGGCCATAACTTAAGCACTATGGCACTAAATGGACTGAAATTTTGGATTCTTCCTAAGAATTATGGTCTGTACCCGAATCAATCAAAAAATCATCCAAAAGAAGACTTTGAAAAAAATATCATCGTTTTCACACTTGGGTTCGCTCGTTTTAGTACTTGGGGTCGGTGTTTTTAATACTTGGGTTCGGTCATTTTTTTGGCCTTATGGCACCGAACTGACTGAAAATTTGGATTCCTACTTAGAACCATGGTCTGTACACGAATCCATCAGAAAATCAGCCAAAAGAAGAATTTTAATTTTCTCCATACAAAATATTTCGTAGTTTTATGGGCACTTTGTCAAACTTAGGTTCTGCCACAACTTTAGCACTATGGCACCAAATGGTCTGAAATTTTGGATTCTTCCTAAGAATCATGGTCTGTACCCGAATCATTAAAAAAATCATCCAAAAGAAGACTTTGAAAAAAAATCATCGTTTTCACACTTGGGTTCGCTCGTTTTAGTACTTGGGGTCGGTGGTGTTTTTAAAACTTGGGTTCGGTCAGATTTTTCGCCTTATTGCACCGAACTGACTGAAAATTGGGATTCCTACTAAGAACCATGGTCTGTACACGAATCCATCAGAAAATCAGCCAAAAGAAGAATTTTAATTTTCTCCATACAAAATATTTGTAGTTTTATGGGCACTTTGTCAAACTTAGGTTCGTCCATAACTTTAGCATTATGGCACCAAATGAAATGAAATTTTGGATTCTTCCTAAGAATCATGGTCTGTACCCGAATCAATCAAAAAATCATCCAAAAGAAGACTTTGAAAAAAATATCATCGTTTTCACAATTGGGTTCGCTCGTTTTAGTACTTGGGGTCAGTGTTTTTAATACTTGGGTTCGGTAATTTTTTTGGCCTTATGGCACCGAACTGACTGAAAATTTGGATTCCTACTAAGAACCATGGTCTGTACACGAATCCATCAGAAAATCAGCCAAAAGAAGAATTTTAATTTTCTCCATACAAAATATTTCGTAGTTTTATGGGCACTTTGTCAAACTTAGGTTCTGCCATAACTTTAGCACTATGGCACCAAATGGACTGAAATTTTGGATTCTTCCTAAGAATCATAGTCTGTACCCGAATCATTCAAAAAATCATCCAAAAGAAGACTTTGAAAAAAAATCATCGTTTTCACACTTGGGTTCGCTCGTTTTAGTACTTGGGGTCGGTGTTTTTAAAACTTGGGTTCGGTCAGATTTTTTGCCTTATTGCACCGAACTGACTGAAAATTGGGATTCCTACTAAGAACCATGGTCTGTACACGAATCCATCAGAAAATCAGCCAAATGAAGAATTTTAATTTTCTACATACAAAATATTTGTAGTTTTATGGGCACATTGTCAAACTTAGGTTCGGCCATAACTTTGGCAATATGGCACCAAATGGACTCAAATTTTGGATTCTTCCTAAGAATCATGGTCTGTACCCGAATCAATCAAAAAATCATCCAAAAGAAGACTTTGAAAAAAAATCATCGTTTTCACAATTGGGTTCGCTCGTTTTAGTACTTGGGGTCGGTGTTTTTAATACTTGGGTTCGGTCATATTTTTGGCCCTATGGCACCGAACTGACTGAAAATTTGGATTCCTACTAAGAACCATGGTCTGTACACGAATCCATCAGAAAATCAGCCAAAAGAAGAATTTTAATTTTCTCCATACAAAATATTTGTAGTTTTATGGGCACATTGTCAAACTTAGGTTCGGCCATAACTTTGGCACTAAATGGACTGAAATTTTGGATTCTTCCTAAGAATCATGGTCTCTACCCGAATCAATCAAAAAATCATCCAAAAGAAGACTTTGAAAAAAATATCATCGTTTTCACACTTGGGTTCGCTCGTTTTAGTACTTGGGGTCGGTGTTTTTAATACTTGGGTTCGGTCATATTTTTGGCCATATGGCACCAAACTGACTGAAAATATGGATTCCTACTAAGAACCATGGTCTGTACACGAATCCATCAGAAAATCAGCCAAAAGAAGAATTTGAATTTTCTCGATACAAAATATTTGTAGTTTTATGGGCACTTTGTCAAACTTAGGTTCGGCCATAACTTAAGCACTATGGCACTAAATGGACTGAAATTTTGGATTCTTCCTAAGAATCATGGTCTGTACCCGAATCAATCAAAAAATCATCCAAAAGAAGACTTTGAAAAAAAATCATCGTTTTCACACTTGGGTTCGCTCGTTTTAGTACTTGGGGTCGGTGTTTTTAATACTTGGGTTCGGTCAGATTTTTTGCCTTATTGCACCGAACTGACTGAATATTGGGATTCCTACTAAGAACCATGGTCTGTACACGAATCCAATAGAAAATCAGCCAAAAGAAGAATTTTAATTTTCTCCATACAAAATATTTGTAGTTTTATGGGCACTTTGTCTAACTTAGGTTCGTCCATAACTTTAGCATTATGGCACCAAATGAAATGAAATTTTGGATTCTTCCTAAGAATCATGGTCTGTACCCGAATCAATCAAAAAATCATCCAAAAGAAGACTTTGAAAAAAATATCATCGTTTTCACACTTGGGTTCGCTCGTTTTAGTACTTGGGGTCGGTGTTTTTAATACTTGGGTTCGGTCATATTTTTGGCCTTATGGCACCGAACTGACTGAAAATTTGGATTTCTACTAAGAACCATGGTCTGTACACGAATCCATCAGAAAATCAGCCAAAAGAAGAATTTTAATTTTCTCCATACAAAATATTTCGTAGTTTTATGGGCACTTTGTCAAACTTAGGTTCTGCCATAACTTTAGCACTATTGCACCAAATGGACTGAAATTTTGGATTCTTCCTAAGAATCATGGTCTGTACCCGAATCAATCAAAAAATCATCCAAAAGAAGACTTTGAAAAAAAATCATCGTTTTCACACTTGGGTTCGCTCGTTTTAGTACTTGGGGTCGGTGTTTTTAATACTTGGGTTCGGTCATATTTTTGGCCATATGGCACTGAACTGACTGAAAATATGGATTCCTACTAAGAACCATGGTATGTACACGAATCCATCAGAAAATCAGCCAAAAGAAGAATTTTAATTTTCTCGATACAAAATATTTGTAGTTTTATGGGCACTTTGTCAAACTTAGGTTCTGCCATAACTTTAGCACTATGGCACCAAATGGACTGAAATTTTGGATTCTTCCTAAGAATCATGGTCTGTACTTGAATCAATCAAAAAATCATCCAAAAGAAGACTTTGAAAAAAATTCATCGTTTTCACACTTGGGTTCGCTCGTTTTAGTACTTGGGGTCGGTGTTTTTAATACTTGGGTTCGGTCATTTTTTTGGCCTTATGGCACCGAACTGACTGAAAATTTGGATTCCTACTAAGAACCATGGTCTGTACACGAATCCATCAGAAAATCAGCCAAAAGAAGAATTTTAATTTTCTCCATACAAAATATTTCGTAGTTTTATGGGCACTTTGTCAAACTTAGGTTCGTCCATAACTTTAGCATTATGGCACCAAAGAAATGAAATTTTGGATTCTTCTTAAGAATCATGGTCTGTACCCGAATCAATCTAAAAATCATCCAAAAGAAGACTTTGAAAAAAATATCATCGTTTTCACACTTGGGTTCGCTCGTTTTAGTACTTGGGGTCGGTGTTTTTAATACTTGGGTTCGGTCATTATTTTGGCCTTACGGCACCGAACTGACTGAAAATTTGGATTCCTACTTAGAACCATGGTCTGTACACGAATCCATCAGATAATCAGCAAAAGAAGAATTTTAATTTTCTCCATACAAAATATTTCGTAGTTTTATGGGCACTTTGTCAAACTTAGGTTAGGCCATAACTTTAGCACTATGGCACCAAATGGACTGAAATTTTAAATTCTTCCTAAGAATCATGGTCTGTACCCGAATCATTAAAAAAATCATCCAAAAGAAGACTTTGAAAAAAAATCATCGTTTTCACACTTGGGTTCGCTCGTTTTAGTACTTGGGGTCGGTGTTTTTAAAACTTGGGTTCGGTCAGATTTTTTGCCTTATTGCACCGAACTGACTGAAAATTGGGATTCCTACTAAGAACCATGGTCTGTACACGAATCCATCAGAAAATCAGCCAAAAGAAGAATTTTAATTTTCTCCATACAAAATATTTGTAGTTTTATGGGCACTTTGTCAAACTTAGGTTCGGCCATAACTTAAGCACTATGGCACTAAATGGACTGAAATTTTGGATTCTTCCTAAGAATTATGGTCTGTACCCGAATCAATCAAAAAATCATCCAAAAGAAGACTTTGAAAAAAATATCATCGTTTTCACACTTGGGTTCTCTCGTTTTAGTACTTGGGGTCGGTGTTTTTAATACTTGGGTTCGGTCATTTTTTTGGCCTTATGGCACCGAACTGACTGAAAATTTGGATTCCTACTAAGAACCATGGTCTGTACACGAATCCATCAGAAAATCAGCCAAAAGAAGAATTTTAATTTTCTCCATACAAAATATTTCGTAGTTTTATGGGCACTTTGTCAAACTTAGGTTCGTCCATAACTTTAGCATTATGGCACCAAAGAAATGAAATTTTGGATTCTTCTTAAGAATCATGGTCTGTACCCGAATCAATCAAAAAATCATCCAAAAGAAGACTTTGAAAAAAATATCATCGTTTTCACACTTGGGTTCTCTCGTTTTACTACTTGGGGTCGGTGTTTTTAATACTTGGGTTCGGTCATTTTTTTGGCCTTATGGCACCGAACTGACTGAAAATTTGGATTCCTACTAAGAACCATGGTTTGTACACGAATACATCAGAAATTCAGCCAAAAGAAGAATTTTAATTTTCTCCATACAAAATATTTCGTAGTTTTATGGGCACTTTGTCAAACTTAGGTTCTGCCAAAACTTTAGCACTATGGCACCAAATGGACTGAAATTTTGGATTCTTCCTTAGAATCATGGTCTGTACCCGAATCAATCCAAAAATCATCCAAAAGAAGACTTTGAAAAAAATATCATCGTTTTCACACTTGGGTTCTCTCGATTTAGTACTTGGGGTCGGTGTTTTTAATACTTGGGTTCGGTCATATTTTTGGCCTTATGGCACCGAACTGACTGAAAATTTGGATTCCTACTAAGAACCATGGTCTGTACACGAATCCATCAGAAAATCAGCCAAAAGAAGAATTTTAATTTTCTCCATACAAAATATTTCGTAGTTTTATGGGCACTTTGTCAAACTTAGGTTCTGCCACAACTTTAGCACTATTGCACCAAATGGACTGAAATTTTGGATTCTTCCTAAGAATCATGGTCTGTACCCGAATCAATCAAAAAATCATCCAAAAGAAGACTTTGAAAAAAAATCATCGTTTTCACACTTGGGTTCGCTCGTTTTAGTACTTGGGGTCGGTGTTTTTAATACTTGGGTTCGGTCATATTTTTGGCCATATGGCACTGAACTGACTGAAAATATGGATTCCTACTAAGAACCATGGTATGTACACGAATCCATCAGAAAATCAGCCAAAAGAAGAATTTTAATTTTCTCGATACAAAATATTTGTAGTTTTATGGGCACTTTGTCAAACTTAGGTTCGGCCATAACTTAAGCACTATGGCACTAAATGGACTGAAATTTTGGATTCTTCCTAAGAACTATGGTCTGTACCCGAATCAATCAAAAAATCATCCAAAAGAAGACTTTGAAAAAAATATCATCGTTTTCACACTTGGGTTCGCTCGTTTTAGTACTTGGGGTCGGTGTTTTTAATACTTGGGTTCGGTCATTTTTTTGGCCTTATGGCACCGAACTGACTGAATTTTTGGATTCCTACTTAGAACCATGGTCTGTACACGAATCCATCAGAAAATCAGCCAAAAGAAGAATTTTAATTTTCTCCATACAAAATATTTCGTAGTTTTATGGGCACTTTGTCAAACTTAGGTTTTGCCACAACTTTAGCACTATGGCACCAAATGGACTGAAATTTTGGATTCTTCCTAAGAATCATGGTCTGTACCCGAATCATTCAAAAAATCATCCAAAAGAAGACTTTGAAAAAAAATCATCGTTTTCACACTTGGGTTCGCTCGTTTTAGTACTTGGGGTCGGTGTTTTTAAAACTTGGGTTCGGTCAGATTTTTCGCCTTATTGCACCGAACTGACTGAAAATTGGGATTCCTACTAAGAACCATGGTCTGTACACGAATCCATCAGAAAATCAGCCAAAAGAAGAATTTTAATTTTCTCCATACAAAATATTTGTAGTTTTATGGGCACTTTGTCAAACTTAGGTTCGTCCATCACTTTAGCATTATGGCACCAAATGAAATGAAATTTTGGATTCTTCCTAAGAATCATGGTCTGTACCCGAATCAATCAAAAAATCATCCAAAAGAAGACTTTGAAAAAAATATCATCGTTTTCACAATTGGGTTCGCTCGTTTTAGTACTTGGGGTCAGTGTTTTTAATACTTGGGTTCGGTCATTTTTTTGGCCTTATGGCACCGAACTGACTGAAAATTTGGATTCCTACTTAGAACCATGGTCTGTACACGAATCCATCAGAAAATCAGCCAAAAGAAGAATTTTAATTTTCTCCATACAAAATATTTCGTAGTTTTATGGGCACTTTGTCAAACTTAGGTTCTGCCATAACTTTAGCACTATGGCACCAAATGGACTGAAATTTTAAATTCTTCCTAAGAATCATGGTCTGTACCCGAATCATTAAAAAAATCATCCAAAAGAAGACTTTGAAAAAAAATCATCGTTTTCACACTTGGGTTCGCTCGTTTTAGTACTTGGGGTCGGTGTTTTTAAAACTTGGGTTCGGTCAGATTTTTTGCCTTATTGCACCGAACTGACTGAAAATTGGGATTCCTACTAAGAACCATGGTCTGTACACGAATCCATCAGAAAATCAGCCAAAAGAAGAATTTTAATTTTCTCCATACAAAATATTTGTAGTTTTATGGGCACTTTGTCAAACTTAGGTTCGGCCATAACTTAAGCACTATGGCACTAAATGGACTGAAATTTTGGATTCTTCCTAAGAATCATGGTCTGTACCCGAATCAATCAAAAAATCATCCAAAAGAAGACTTTGAAAAAAATATCATCGTTTTCACACTTGGGTTCTCTCGTTTTAGTACTTGGGGTCGGTGTTTTTAATACTTGGGTTCGGTCATTTTTTTGGCCTTATGGCACCGAACTGACTGAAAATTTGGATTCCTACTAAGAACCATGGTCTGTACACGAATCCATCAGAAAATCAGCCAAAAGAAGAATTTTAATTTTCTCCATACAAAATATTTCGTAGTTTTATGGGCACTTTGTCAAACTTAGGTTCGTCCATAACTTTAGCATTATGGCACCAAAGAAATGAAATTTTGGATTCTTCTTAAGAATCATGGTCTGTACCCGAATCAATCAAAAAATCATCCAAAAGAAGACTTTGAAAAAAATATCATCGTTTTCACACTTGGGTTCGCTCGTTTTACTACTTGGGGTCGGTGTTTTTAATACTTGGGTTCGGTCATTTTTTTGGCCTTATGGCACCGAACTGACTGAAAATTTGGATTCCTACTAAGAACCATGGTTTGTACACGAATACATCAGAAAATCAGCCAAAAGAAGAATTTTAATTTTCTCCATACAAAATATTTCGTAGTTTTATGGGCACTTTGTCAAACTTAGGTTCTGCCAAAACTTTAGCACTATGGCACCAAATGGACTGAAATTTTGGATTCTTCCTTAGAATCATGGTCTGTACCCGAATCAATCCAAAAATCATCCAAAAGAAGACTTTGAAAAAAATATCATCGTTTTCACACTTGGGTTCTCTCGATTTAGTACTTGGGGTCGGTGTTTTTAATACTTGGGTTCGGTCATATTTTTGGCCTTATGGCACCGAACTGACTGAAAATTTGGATTCCTACTAAGAACCATGGTCTGTACACGAATCCATCAGAAAATCAGCCAAAAGAAGAATTTTAATTTTCTCCATACAAAATATTTCGTAGTTTTATGGGCACTTTGTCAAACTTATGTTCTGCCACAACTTTAGCACTATTGCACCAAATGGACTGAAATTTTGGATTCTTCCTAAGAATCATGGTCTGTACCCGAATCATTCAAAAAATCATCCAAAAGAAGACTTTGAAAAAAAATCATCGTTTTCACACTTGGGTTCGCTCGTTTTAGTACTTGGGGTCGGTGTTTTTAATACTTGGGTTCGGTCATATTTTTGGCCATATGGCACCGAACTGACTGAAAATATGGATTCCTACTAAGAACCATGGTATGTACACGAATCCATCAGAAAATCAGCCAAAAGAAGAATTTTAATTTTCTCGATACAAAATATTTGTAGTTTTATGGGCACTTTGTCAAACTTAGGTTCGGCCATAACTTAAGCACTATGGCACTAAATGGACTGAAATTTTGGATTCTTCCTAAGAATCATGGTCTGTACCCGAATCAATCAAAAAATCATCCAAAAGAAGACTTTGAAAAAAATATCATCGTTTTCACACTTGGGTTCGCTCGTTTTAGTACTTGGGGTCGGTGTTTTTAATACTTGGGTTCGGTCATTTTTTTGGCCTTATGGCACCGAACTGACTGAAAATTTGGATTCCTACTTAGAACCATGGTCTGTACCCGAATCCATCAGAAAATCAGCCAAAAGAAGAATTTTAATTTTCTCCATACAAAATATTTCGTAGTTTTATGGGCACTTTGTCAAACTTAGGTTTTGCCATAACTTTAGCACTATGGCACCAAATGGACTGAAATTTTGGATTCTTCCTAAGAATCATGGTCTGTACCCGAATCATTAAAAAAATCATCCAAAAGAAGACTTTGAAAAAAAATCATCGTTTTCACACTTGGGTTCGCTCGTTTTAGTACTTGGGGTCGGTGTTTTTAAAACTTGGGTTCGGTCAGATTTTTCGCCTTATTGCACCGAACTGACTGAAAATTGGGATTCCTACTAAGAACCATGGTCTGTACACGAATCCATCAGAAAATCAGCCAAAAGAAGAATTTTAATTTTCTCCATACAAAATATTTGTAGTTTTATGGGCACTTTGTCAAACTTAGGTTCGTCCATCACTTTAGCATTATGGCACCAAATGAAATGAAATTTTGGATTCTTCCTAAGAATCATGGTCTGTACCCGAATCAATCAAAAAATCATCCAGAAGAAAACTTTGAAAAAAATATCATCGTTTTCACAATTGGGTTCGCTCGTTTTAGTACTTGGGGTCAGTGTTTTTAATACTTGGGTTCGGTCATTTTTTTGGCCTTATGGCACCGAACTGACTGAAAATTTGGATTCCTACTTAGAACCATGGTCTGTACACGAATCCATCAGAAAATCAGCCAAAAGAAGAATTTTAATTTTCTCCATACAAAATATTTCGTAGTTTTATGGGCACTTTGTCAAACTTAGGTTCTGCCATAACTTTAGCACTATGGCACCAAATGGACTGAAATTTTGGATTCTTCCTAAGAATCATAGTCTGTACCCGAATCATTCAAAAAATCATCCAAAATAAGACTTTGAAAAAAAATCATCGTTTTCACACTTGGGTTCGCTCGTTTTAGTACTTGTTATTCGTATTTTCTGTATTATCTATATTATTCGTATGTTCTGTCGTATTTTTGGTCATATGGCACCGAACTGACTGAAAATATGGATTCCTACTAAGAACCATGGTCTGTACACGAATCCATCAGAAAATCAGCCAAAAGAAGAATTTTAATTTTCTCGATACAAAATATTTGTAGTTTTATGGGCACTTTGTCAAACTTAGGTTCGGCCATAACTTAAGCACTATGGCACCAAAGAAATGAAATTTTGGATTCTTCTTAAGAATCATGGTCTGTACCCGAATCAATCTAAAAATCGTCCAAAAGAAGACTTTGAAAAAAATATCATCGTTTTCACACTTGGGTTCGCTCGTTTTAGTACTTGGGGTCGGTTTTTTTAATACTTGCTTTCGGTCATTTTTTTGGCCTTATGGCACCGAACTGACTGAAAATTTGGATTCCTACTTAGAACCATGGTCTGTACACGAATCCATCAGAAAATCAGCCAAAAGAAGAATTTTAATTTTCTCCATACAAAATATTTCGTAGTTTTATGGGCACTTTGTCAAACTTAGGTTCTGCCATAACTTTAGCACTATGGCACCAAATGAACTGAAATTTTGGATTCTTCCTAAGAATCATGGTCTGTACCCGATTCAATAAAAAAATCATCCAAAAGAAGACTTTGAAAAAAAATCATCGTTTTCACACTTGGGTTCGCTCGTTTTAGTACTTGGGGTCGGTGTTTTTAATACTTGGATTCGGTCATGTTTTTGGCCTTATGGCACCGAACTGACTGAAAATTTGGATTCCTACTAAGAACCATGGTCTGTACACGAATCTATCAGAAAATCAGCCAAAAGAAGAATTTTAATTTTCTAGATACAAAATATTTGTAGTTTTATGGGCACTTTGTCAAACTTAGGTTCTGCCATAACTTTAGCACTATGGCACCAAATGGACTGAAATTTTGGATTCTTCCTAAGAATCATGGTCTGTACTTGAATCAATCAAAAAATCATCCAAAAGAAGACTTTGAAAAAAATTCATCGTTTTCACACTTGGGTTCGCTCGTTTTAGTACTTGGGGTCGGTGTTTTTAATACTTGGGTTCGGTCATTTTTTTGGCCTTATGGCACCGAACTGACTGAAAATTTGGATTCCTACTAAGAACCATGGTCTGTACACGAATCCATCAGAAAATCAGCCAAAAGAAGAATTTTAATTTTCTCCATACAAAATATTTCGTAGTTTTATGGGCACTTTGTCAAACTTAGGTTCGTCCATAACTTTAGCATTATGGCACCAAAGAAATGAAATTTTGGATTCTTCTTAAGAATCATGGTCTGTACCCGAATCAATCTAAAAATCATCCAAAAGAAGACTTTGAAAAAAATATCATCGTTTTCACACTTGGGTTCGCTCGTTTTAGTACTTGGGGTCGGTGTTTTTAATACTTGGGTTCGGTCATTTTTTTGGCCTTATGGCACCGAAATGACTGAAAATTTGGATTCCTACTTAGAACCATGGTCTGTACACGAATCCATCAGATAATCAGCCAAAAGAAGAATTTTAATTTTCTCCATACAAAATATTTCGTAGTTTTATGGGCACTTTGTCAAACTTAGGTTCTGCCATAACTTAAGCACTATGGCACCAAATGGACTGAAATTTTAAATTCTTCCTAAGAATCATGGTCTGTACCCGAATCATTAAAAAAATCATCCAAAAGAAGACTTTGAAAAAAAATCATCGTTTTCACACTTGGGTTCGCTCGTTTTAGTACTTGGGGTCGGTTTTTTTAATACTTGCTTTCGGTCATTTTTTTGGCCTTATGGCACCGAACTGACTGAAAATTTGGATTCCTACTTAGAACCATGGTCTGTACACGAATCCATCAGAAAATCAGCCAAAAGAAGAATTTTAATTTTCTCCATACAAAATATTTCGTAGTTTTATGGGCACTTTGTCAAACTTAGGTTCTGCCATAACTTAAGCACTATGGCACCAAAGAAATGAAATTTTGGATTCTTCTTAAGAATCATGGTCTGTACCCGAATCAATCTAAAAATCGTCCAAAAGAAGACTTTGAAAAAAATATCTTCGTTTTCACACTTGGGTTCTCTCGATTTAGTACTTGGGGTCGGTGTTTTTAATACTTGGGTTCGGTCATATTTTTGGCCTTATGGCACCGAACTGACTGAAAATTTGGATTTCTACTAAGAACCATGGTCTGTACACGAATCCATCAGAAAATCAGCCAAAAGAAGAATTTTAATTTTCTCCATACAAAATATTTCGTAGTTTTATGGGCACTTTGTCAAACTTAGGTTCTGCCATAACTTTAGCACTATTGCACCAAATGGACTGAAATTTTGGATTCTTCCTAAGAATCATGGTCTGTACCCGAATCAATCAAAAAATCATCCAAAAGAAGACTTTGAAAAAAAATCATCGTTTTCACACTTGGGTTCGCTCGTTTTAGTACTTGGGGTCGGTGTTTTTAATACTTGGGTTCTGTCATATTTTTGGCCATATGGCACTGAACTGACTGAAAATATGGATTCCTACTAAGAACCATGGTCTGTACACGAATCCATCAGAAAATCAGCCAAAAGAAGAATTTTAATTTTCTCGATACAAAATATTTGTAGTTTTATGGGCACTTTGTCAAACTTAGGTTCGGCCATAACTTAAGCACTATGGCACTAAATGGACTGAAATTTTGGATTCTTCCTAAGAACTATGGTCTGTACCCGAATCAATCAAAAAATCATCCAAAAGAAGACTTTGAAAAAAATATCATCGTTTTCACACTTGGGTTCGCTCGTTTTAGTACTTGGGGTCGGTGTTTTTAATACTTGGGTTCGGTCATTTTTTTGGCCTTATGGCACCGAACTGACTGAAAATTTGGATTCCTACTTAGAACCATGGTCTGTACACGAATCCATCAGGAAATCAGCCAAAAGAAGAATTTTAATTTTCTCCATACAAAATATTTCGTAGTTTTATGGGCACTTTGTCAAACTTATGTTTTGCCACAACTTTAGCACTATTGCACCAAATGGACTGAAATTTTGGATTCTTCCTAAGAATCATGGTCTGTACCCGAATCATTCAAAAAATCATCCAAAAGAAGACTTTGAAAAAAAATCATCGTTTTCACACTTGGGTTCGCTCGTTTTAGTACTTGGGGTCGGTGTTTTTAAAACTTGGGTTCGGTCAGATTTTTTGCCTTATTGCACCGAACTGACTGAAAATTGGGATTCCTACTAAGAACCATGGTCTGTACACGAATCCATCAGAAAATCAGCCAAAAGAAGAATTTTAATTTTCTCCATACAAATTATTTGTAGTTTTATGGGCACTTTGTCTAACTTAGGTTCGTCCATAACCTTAGCATTATGGCACCAAATGAAATGAAATTTTGGATTCTTCCTAAGAATCATGGTCTGTACCCGAATCAATCAAAAAATCATCCAAAAGAAGACTTTGAAAAAAATATCATCGTTTTCACAATTGGGTTCGCTCGTTTTAGTACTTGGGGTCAGTGTTTTTAATACTTGGGTTCGGTCATTTTTTTGGCCTTATGGCACCGAACTGACTGAAAATTTGGATTCCTACTTAGAACCATGGTCTGTACACGAATCCATCAGAAAATCAGCCAAAAGAAGAATTTTAATTTTCTCCATACAAAATATTTCGTAGTTTTATGGGCACTTTGTCAAACTTAGGTTCTGCCATAACTTTAGCACTATGGCACCAAATGGACTGAAATTTTGGATTCTTCCTAAGAATCATAGTCTGTACCCGAATCATTCAAAAAATCATCCAAAATAAGACTTTGAAAAAAAATCATCGTTTTCACACTTGGGTTCGCTCGTTTTAGTACTTGGGGTCGGTGTTTTTAAAACTTGGGTTCGGTCAGATTTTTTGCCTTATTGCACCGAACTGACTGAAAATTGGGATTCCTACTAAGAACCATGGTCTGTACACGAATCCATCAGAAAATCAGCCAAAAGAAGAATTTTAATTTTCTACATACAAAATATTTGTAGTTTTATGGGCACATTGTCAAACTTAGGTTCGGCCATAACTTTGGCAATATGGCACCAAATGGACTCAAATTTTGGATTCTTCCTAAGAATCATGGTCTGTACCCGAATCAATCAAAAAATCATCCAAAAGAAGACTTTGAAAAAAAATCATCGTTTTCACACTTGGGTTCGCTCGTTTTAGTACTTGGGGTCGGTGTTTTTAATACTTGGGTTCGGTCATATTTTTGGCCATGTGGCACCGAACTGACTGAAAATTTGGATTCCTACTAAGAACCATGGTCTGTACACGAATCCATCAGAAAATCAGCCAAAAGAAGAATTTTAATTTTCTCCATACAAAATATTTGTAGTTTTATGGGCACATTGTCAAACTTAGGTTCGGCCATAACTTTGGCACTAAATGGACTGAAATTTTGGATTCTTCCTAAGAATCATGGTCTCTACCCGAATCAATCAAAAAATCATCCAAAAGAAGACTTTGAAAAAAATATCATCGTTTTCACACTTGGGTTCGCTCGTTTTAGTACTTGGGGTCGGTGTTTTTAATACTTGGGTTCGGTCATATTTTTGGCCATATGGCACCGAACTGACTGAAAATATGGATTCCTACTAAGAACCATGGTCTGTACACGAATCCATCAGAAAATCAGCCAAAAGAAGAATTTGAATTTTCTCGATTCAAAATATTTGTAGTTTTATGGGCACTTTGTCAAACTTAGGTTCGGCCATAACTTAAGCACTATGGCACTAAATGGACTGAAATTTTGGATTCTTCCTAAGAATCATGGTCTGTACCCGAATCAATCAAAAAATCATCCAAAAGAAGACTTTGAAAAAAAATCATCGTTTTCACACTTGGGTTCGCTCGTTTTAGTACTTGGGGTCGGTGTTTTTAATACTTGGGTTCGGTCAGATTTTTTGCCTTATTGCACCGAACTTACTGAAAATTGGGATTCCTACTAAGAACCATGGTCTGTACACGAATCCATCAGAAAATCAGCCAAAAGAAGAATTTTAATTTTCTACATACAAAATATTTGTAGTTTTATGCGCACTTTGTCAAACTTAGGTTCGGCCATAACTTTGGTACTATGGCACTAAATGGACTGAAATTTTAAATTCTTCCTAAGAATCATAGTCTGTACCCTAATCAATCAAAAAATCATCCAATAGAAGACTTTGTAAAAATATCATCATTTTCACACTTGGGTTCGCTCGTTTTAGTACTTGGGGTCGGTGTTTTTAATACTTGGGTTCGGTCATATTTTTGGCCTTATGGCACCGAACTGACTGAAAATTTGGATTCCTACTAAGAACCATGGTCTGTACACGAATCCATCAGAAAATCAGCCAAAAGAAGAATTTTAATTTTCTCCATACAAAATATTTGTAGTTTTATGGGCACATTGTCAAACTTAAGTTCGGCCATAACTTTGGCACTAAATGGACTGAAATTTTGGATTCTTCCTAAGAATCATGGTCTCTACCCGAATCAATCAAAAAATCATCCAAAAGAAGACTTTGAAAAAAATATCATCGTTTTCACACTTGGGTTCGCTCGTTTTAGTACTTGGGGTCGGTGTTTTTAATACTTGGGATCAATCATATGTTTGGCCTTATTGCACCGAACTGACTGAATATTGGGATTCCTACTAAGAACCATGGTCTGTACACGAATCCATTAGAAAATCAGCCAAAAGAAGAATTTTAATTTTCTCCATACAAAATATTTGTAGTTTTATGGGCACTTTGTCTAACTTAGGTTCGTCCATAACTTTAGCATTATGGCACCAAATGAAATGAAATTTTGGATTCTTCCTAAGAATCATGGTCTGTACCCGAATCAATCAAAAAATCATCCAAAAGAAGACTTTGAAAAAAATATCATCGTTTTCACACTTGGGTTCGCTCGTTTTAGTACTTGGGGTCGGTGTTTTTAATACTTGGGTTCGGTCATATTTTTGGCCATATGGCACCGAACTGACTGAAAATATGGATTCCTACTAAGAACCATGGTCTGTACACGAATCCATCAGAAAATCAGCCAAAAGAAGAATTTGAATTTTCTCGATACAAAATATTTGTAGTTTTATGGGCACTTTGTCAAACTTAGGTTCGGCCATAACTTAAGCACTATGGCACTAAATGGACTGAAATTTTGGATTCTTCCTAAGAATCATGGTCTGTACCCGAATCAATCAAAAAATCATCCAAAAGAAGACTTTGAAAAAAAATCATCGTTTTCACACTTGGGTTCGCTCGTTTTAGTACTTGGGGTCGGTGTTTTTAATACTTGGGTTCGGTCATATTTTTTGCCTTATTGCACCGAACTGACTGAAAATTGGGATTCCTACTAAGAACCATGGTCTGTACACGAATCCATCAGAAATCAGCTAAAAGAAGAATTTTAATTTTCTCG